>SIJG01000117.1:332505-414666 GCA_023374025.1 Heterodera schachtii
ATATTATTTTTTTTAAAAACATAGTTATAAATAAATTACAATAATATAATTACATATAATTTTATTATTAACCAAAAACAAACATTTATCGTTATTAAAAGAGTATATATTATTTATCGATTTAAATTCTTTCTTTATTGTTTTTAATGAAATATCAACTAAATTATACATGCATTAAAAATCTTTAAAATGAATGAATTTAATATTAAATTTAATTTAATATTAACTCATATAACAAAAAAATAAGTAAAATCATTTTTACAATTTATATGTATAAAAAGATAAATACACGAAAATAATGGCATTAATTAATCGAATATATTTTTTGCCATTTTAATTCATATTAATACAGTTTGTATAACTAATTAAAGTAATAGAATAATTCTAAACTTTAAAAATAAATAATTAGAATAGTTTCTATTCTGAATTAAATTCGTAAAAAACCAATTCTTTTATTCTCAGATTTAAATTTTCAAAATATATTTGAAATCAAACCAAAAAATTAAAACTTAATTTAAAAAGTAAATAATTATTATACAATTTTTTTTTGAAAATTTATTATATTTTTTTTTATAAATTTGACTTAACTCTGTCGAATAAATTAGTTAAAAATAAAAATGATAATTAATTCAAAAATTGACTTTTGGGGTCGAAATTGGATGAATAAGCAAAAGAAAATTCTAAAATTATTTTTATGCCGTCGAAAAAGATTTTCAAAATTTTGAGATTATTTTCTTTTAAATTATTTTATGCGCATAAAATTGAACAAAAAAAGAAATAGCTTGGGAAAAAGAAGAATAATTTTATATTCAAAAGAAAAAGTGAAATTTGAAAGCAAATAAAAATGTAAAAAAATGATGAAAAATTTTTAATTTTTAATTTTGCTATCATTTATAAAGTGAAATTTTCTACAAAATTTTCTTCAAAATTCTTGTTATTAATGTTTTATTAAACAAAGTTCAAAAAAACTTTAATATTTCGTATTATTTTTATATTTAATTAATGATTGACAAAGTAAATTATAATTTAAATTTATTGGTTTTTATTTTTTAGTTAGATGCTTTATTTTGTTATTCTGGTAAATTATTATTATTTTATTATTATATGATTAATATATTTCTTTATTTTATCATAACCAAAGTACTCCCCATTCCGAAAATAATAGTGGAAAATGGTCATATGATAAATAGTTACTAACAAAATTAATTCTTTTTTTCAGATTTTTTTAAGTGATCAATTGGTTGGCTAATAGATGAATATTAATTAAATTTTCTATATGACATTTTTTTTAATAATAAATAGTTTTCTAGAATAAAATCATAGTAAATAATTTAATTAATTTGGTACAAATAATAAAATTAATTGTGTTGTCTCATTTTTTCACTATTTTTCTTATATTATAAGCCAAATATAAGTTTATATAAAACAACAATTTAGCAGTTAATTCATTTAAAAAAGTATATAAAATAAATTAGTTCTTTTGCCAATAAATTCTTTTATTATTTTATTTAAAATTTTTAATTTTAAAAAAATCTTTCATTAATTTTCTTTAGCAATTTTTGCCGGTTGACAAGCCATTATTTAAAAATACGATCGTTTTTACGATACTACTCGGCACCAATTTTATTTTCTATGGTGAATAAAAAAATTTAAAGTGAATGAAAATTAATTATAGTTCTTCGGCGATTAATTAATTTATTTAAATGTATATTTTAATTAATTTATAAATTCATTCATTTTAAATCTAAAATGAAAAAACATAATTATTAATAAAAGTAAAAGTATTTTTGAAATAAAGCAATTAATACTGCCGATTAAAAATAAAACTTGTAAAAAAATATAGAGGTTTTTATATAAATATTAAAATTAAAATGATTTAATAATAAAATAAAAAATTAAACTATAAATTGAAACTAAACTTGAAATTCTGTATCATATAAAAACAAAATTTTAATTTATGAAACATTTTTTTAATAATTTAAAAACATAATTATATATTTTAATTACCATTTTATACATGAATAAATTAGAAAAAACAAACATAAAGCAAGTGTAATAAAGTATACAAATAATTGTACATAAAAGAAAGCTAATAAACAAGTCATAAATTTATAAAATTATTTTCCTATAATTTTTCAAATTCACGGCAACAATAAAATTTGTCATATTATAATGAAATTTTTCTTTGGTAATGATTATTTTCTAATTTATGCTTTATGTTTTTTTTGCAAATATTTTTTTGTTTATTCAATTATCATTTTTCTTTTAAATTATTTAAATTAATTTTCATTTTAGATTATTTACTTAAAAGGTCTATGTTCTTAATTTTTAATACAATTCAATTCTCAATAATAATATCAAGTAAAAAAACTTAAAGAAATCTCATTATCAGGGCTCTCAAAAATATGCAAAAGCATATTTTTTCCTGGATTCTAAATAGTCTAATTAATAGAAAAAACACTTTCTTTTTGAAACAAATATTTATTTGTGAATTATGAAAAATTTTTTAGATTAATAATTATTTAAAACACAATTAAAATTATATATTTTTATTTACCTTTTTTAAAAGTTTTCGACACTTAATTACATTAACATTTTATAAAAATATATAAAATTATAAATAAATTTAAAAAATTGTTTCAGTAAAAATAAATATAAATAATTAATTAATCATCCTTCATCATATTTTGTCTTAAATTATTTTTACGATGCTTAAATTTAATTTTTAAAATATAGGTTTAAAATATTAATTTATTAATTTTTGTATAACCTTTTTTTTCTCAGACTAATAATTTTATTATTTATTATTCTTTAAAGCATCTTGATGTAAATAAATGAATATATAACTTTTTTAAAGTATGTCGAAATTTGTTTTGGATTTTAACACAGATTTGCGCTTAAAATTTGTTATACAAAAAAATTAATTTTTCAGCTTGGTTCATGGCCTTTTATATTAATTTAAAAAATTTTTAAATACAATGTACTTCCGCTGGATCGCCTTATGGACCTTTTTTTCCTCTTACGAAATCTGTATTAAATCAAATTTTACAAATATAATTTATTGTTCTCATTTGTTGATTAAATTTAGCTTTTTCATCGCGAAGTATATACAAAAATTAAATAATTTTGATGAAATCTAAAAATATTTTCAAATTAGTATGTTTGTTGTTTATTAAAAAGATAATCATTCTTTTCTTATTTCTTAAATCTTTTTTGTCCTGGAATATTCTTTTTGGTGTAGAAAACTGTTTTTTTATTGTTATTTATTTTAATATAATTTTTATTTGGGAAATAATCTGTTTTAGTTATTCGAATATCTGCTGAATATTTTAAAAGTTTTAAATTTTTCAATATTAATTTATAAATATGCCATAATATTTATAGAAAATTCAAAAAATTAATATTCTCTCGCTATTATGTTAATCTAAAAGGCAATATCCGATGCATGAATTTATAAAAGCTGCTTAAAATGATACAAATGATTGTTTTTATATTACAATAATGGAATTATGATTATTTTTTGATAAGACCTAATTATTTTAATTCTTGAGAATTACGTTGATTTTTGCTTCTGTGCAAAAAAAAAATAAAAATAAAAATTGGCTTCCCTCATTCGATTTTTTTTTTTTTGGATAAAGGCCTGCGCCTAAAGCGTCCTGAAATTTTTTTTAAATGCCATAGAAATTGGAAAATTTTCAGTAAGATTCGATCTCTTAAAAAATTTTTTGTTTATATATTTATACTAAATTTGTAGCATGCCTTACAGGGTGTGCGAAAACCAAATTTTTTGATTTGTCAGTGCGCAAAGAATTTTTTTGTGAATTTGAAAACAATTTTTGTCAAAAGTGTAGTTTTTGATACGTTTTTCCAATTTTTGTTTTTTTATATCTCATATAACGAAACTTGCTAACCATTGCAATGAATTTGTCGATTTCCTTTTATGTACAGGAATTTCTTAGATCTTTTTAATATATGTACTATTTCTGTTTAATTTGCTTTTTCTTTATATTGATCAATAATTAATTATCGTATTTTGATTATCTTTGTAAATATACAAAAAAAAATTCTGAAATAATTTAATATTCGTTTATTTTGTTTAAAATTGAGAGTCTAATTGACCTGTCTGGTAGTTCACGATCGATACGGTCTTACCCCCCTCCCCCGGCACACATTTTTAATTAAGTTTTTTAAATTACATTTTAATTGTATCATCTTTGTTAAACTAAACCCAAATTTCAAGCCCTAAATAAAAATTAAATTTTTATTTAATATTCTTTTTTTTTAATAAATGTGACGTTAAATTTTATCTTTGAATTGAAAAGCAAATTATTTTGTGAATATAAAAATTTCATTTAGAATAAAGATTATTTTTTCTATTATTTATTTTGGTTTATATTTAGAGCTTATAAAAGATATTTAAATTTTTGAATTAAGTTCAATTATACATATAGATTCTGTTATTCAATTACTTTTGGTTAATTTTTTTGTTAATTTGGCCATTATTTTTCTTGCACAAACCGATATTAGATTTGTTTATTAAATATATAAACATTTAATATTTTAATAAAAATATACATTTAAATTTTAATTAAGCGAATGGCGAATTTTTCTCCTCCTTCTGACAACAATGCCCCCAAAAAATTTCTGTCCGAACTTGACCAACTACAAATCCCCAAAGAGATAGACACAGACAACTCAATTCCCGACTACGCCAAGTTGCTTATTAAGCAGCTTCACTCCCTTTTGGGCACCGCCTCGGCCCTAATTCATTCTCAGGTTGTGGCGGTGGACGCTTTCGAAGAAGAACGACGGCTGAGAACCTTCGTTGTGACAAATGTGCCCGAAAGCAAATCGGACAAAGCGGCGGAGAGAGCCCGGGAGGACCGTGCCGTTGTGGACGAAATTTTGAATGCCACGGACGTCGATCAAGCACCAATTGTCTTCCGTGTCGGCAAACGAATGGATGGTCGGCCGCGCCCTCTCAAAATGGAATTCCCGACAAAGCACGCAGCGCGACACGTCATCCGCATGATAGGAAAGTGCAAGCGTTGAATGGCCTCCATCACGTCCGCGTCCGCGAAAGCATGACCAAAGAACAACTGTCGGAGCGGCGGAAATTGATCGAAGAATGCGGGAAGAAAAGGCAGGCGGACAATGGTGATTGGGTGATATATGCCAATCAGGTTGTGCTGAGACAAGACATTGACCAAATTCGAAAAAATTTTTAAATTGTCCAACCAAATCACTTCAAATTACCCATAATTATTACACAAAGGTACAAAATTTTTCCAGTCAGTAAAAAATTTTTAACAAAAAATTAATCATCCAAATTTTTTAATAAAAAATAAAGGGAATGTTAAATGCTGTCTAGTAAACATAAGGTCAATAATGAATAAAATCGATGAAATAGCACTTATTTTAGAAACCGAAAAAATTGACATCCTTTTAATTACTGAGACTTGGACCAAAGACGGGGAAGAAATCAATTTTTGCCCTTGCGTAAAAGATCATTTCAATTATATTTTTTCATCAAGGAAATCAAAAACTTGTGGGGGCGGTTGTGGTATTCTAATCAGAAAAGAAATTGGATTTTTTACAAAATTTTCGGATTCAAAATTTAATTCTGAAATCTTAGTTATTCAGCTGCAAAATTTACAGTGTATCAGATTTGTTTTGGTGTATAGACCACCCAAAACAACACTTAAACAAACAGAAAATTTGTTTAAATTTTTACAAAAATTTTTTAATGAAAATTCAGTGACCTTGGGAGATTTTAATTTACCGAATAAAGATTTGGTATGGAAAAATGGGCATCCCTATTCAATGAGCAAATGTGGTGAAATATTTTGTGACTTTTTCAATAGAATTTCTTATGTTTTGGCCACGAATGAGCCAACAAGGATTAATTCCTGGCTAGATTTGATTTTTTCGGCCAATGAAAAAATTATTACTGATTGTACTGTTAAAGGAGGCATATTTTCATCGGATCATTTAACACAATTTTTCACATTAATTACTCCTAAAACAAAACCGAAAACAAAGATCGTAAACTTTCGTTGGTTTTGCCCATCGAATGTGTTACATTTTAATATAGTCATAGCATCAAGGCTAAATGCCTTGTCATATAAATGCTTTAGCATAAACCAAAAATATTCCGCCTTTAACAGTATGTTATTAAACATTTTAAATGAGTGTATTCCAATAAAGCGTTTAACCAAGAAAGATTTGACTCCTAAATACCCACAACATTTATTAGCATCCATCAAAGAAAAGGCTAAATTATTCAGGCAAGCTAAAACTGACCCATCCAAAAAAGCACTATACGATAGCATTTCTTTACATATAAAAATACAAACAAATAAATACCATAGCCAAATTGAGAAAAAGGATATTTCAAAGGGAAGAAATTCAATTTATAAATATATACAAAAATTCAATGTCAATCCCTTTGAAATACCTAATCTAATTTATGAAAATAAATGCTATCATAACAGTGCTGAGAAATGTGAATTATTTGCCACCTTATTTGCCAATTCATTTAATAATAGTGAAACCGACCCAAGCAATTCATGCTTGGGTAATATTACAGGAATTGAACAATGCTTTATATCAGATATAAATTTTAACATCATCGAGACCCAAAATTATCAATTGTTTTTCCGCTTTTTAAGAAGGGTGACAAAAATAATCCCGAAAACTATAGGCCAATTTCATTAACCTGCTCACTCTGCAGGGTAATGGAAAGAATTTTAAGCAAAAACATTTACAATTTTCTATTAAAAAACAAAAAAATTTCGGAATTTCAATTTGGTTTTGTTAAAAATAGGTCTACAACGAGTCAACTAATAACAGTTGTGGAGGATTGGCACGAGGCACTAATAAATGGAAAAAATGTTGACTGTATTTATATTGATTTTCAAAAAGCATTTGACTCAGTGCCCCATGAATTACTTTTATACAAATTGGAAAAAATAGGTATAAGGGGCAAACTTTTGATGTGGATAAAGGACTTTTTGAGTAATAGGACTTTTCGTGTTAAAATTGGGGATGATTTATCCTCCAGTAAAAAAGTTGGCACTGGCGTCCCCCAGGGCTCTGTCCTTGGACCTTTATTATTTTTGATTTATATTAACGACCTTCCTGATGCCTTGCCATCAGGAGTAAGAATTAAATTATATGCTGATGATGTTAAATTGTATATTTGTTATAAAGCAAGAACCGACACAGAAATTATGCATAAAGCATTGCATAATTTATCAGAATGGGCAAATAAATGGCAGATCAGAATCTCAATTAAAAAACTTTTGTACTTTACTTGGGGAATAAAAACCCCAAAGAAATATATAAAATTGATGGAATATAATAAATGTTGTGGATACAATTAGGGATTTAGGCATAAATATTGATAATAAATTGCAATTTTCCAATCATGTCGCACAAATAATAAAGAATGCATATTTACGTATGCGTTCTTTATTTCGGATTATTAAGTCAAAGTCTTCTAGGATTTGGATTATTTTGTGCAAAACTTATGTTAGACCGTTATTGGAATATGCTCCTGAGGTTTGGAATACATCTCTTCTAAAAAATATTAAAAAAATTGAAAAATGTCAAAAATATTTCACCAAAAGAGTTCTTTTCAAATGCAGCCTTCCACCCATTCCTTACCAACAAAGATTAGAATACCTTAAGCTGCCAACACTTGAAAGCAGGCGAAAGTTTTCTGATCTGTTCATGGCTCATAAAATAATTTATGGCCGAACAGATCTGAATCCCTTTGAAATATTCAAACCTTCTGAACGCTTTAACATTCCCTTTTACAGACTTAATTCAAAATATAAACTAGGCAAAAAATTTATACCTTTTGCAGGGCGGGTAACTAAAATTTGGAACCAACTCGATAAAAAGCTTATTGAAATAAACTCATTAAATCAATTTAAAAATAAAATTAAAACCAACTCTTTCTGTAAAATAGACCGGAAAAATAAAAGTCGAATTATTAATTCATTAAAACAAAAAGTGATTTGGTCATTATTTTTATTTTTTATTTTTTTATTTCACATTATATTTTATTTTGACATCGATCTCGTTTTAATTGTTTGTGCGCTTTATTGAGGACATTTTTTTTTTAATGTTTGTGTCCTCAATGTAAGCGGATTTTTCCCTTTTGTGGACTTTTTCTTTATTGACAATAAACAAGAAATAAACAAGAAATGTAAATAAATCATGATTCTTGCAGAATAAATGGCCTACCACAAACACAAATTCTTACATTGAGGCAAAAATATAATAAATAGCAAATAAAGTCTTTTTTTTTAAAAACATTTACAAAATTAATAAAACTTACAAATTTATTAAAAAAAGATTTATTAAAAATAAAAACAATAAATATAAAAATAACAGAGTCTAGTAATAAAATAAATATCAAAGCACAAGAAAACTAAATGTTACCATTGACTATGAGTATTATTTCCAAAATGATTATTCAGTGTTACCCATTTTTAAACCGGTTTAAAGCTACGACCTTTTCGAAATTAGGGAAAACATTTTGTGAATATGAAAAAAAATATTTTGGTGACCTATTAGGACATGGATTTTCAAAATAAAGTTTGCATGAAAACCCAAAATATTTTAATTTATTGTAACTGAAAATCAATTTAAAAGAAACAAAAAAATTTAAATGAAATTCATGCAATTTATTACTATTTTCATTAGTTTTTTTCAAACAATACAATAATTACCATAAATTGTCGGGCTTATTTTGGACGTTGCTTTTAAGAATTTTTAACTGTATTATTTCAAAGTTCATGAAATAATTTTAAAATTATTTATGCATTTTTATATAAAAGAATAAAAAAATATATTTATCAATTTAACAGAAAAATTTTCTTTCATCGAGAATTATAAAAACCGTATATTGTTTCCATTAAGCCTTGAGATATAAATTTTATGGTAATGTTTGAGCAGTTAATTAATTTTTCATTATCTTAAATATTGGATCAATATTTTGATTTTTTTAAATATTTTGGTAAATATTTCGTCATATTTTTGTAAATATTTATTTAAATATTTCGGGATTTATATTGAATATAATTCCCATTCCTATTAATAAGCCATAATTATTCAATTAATAATCAAGTTTTTTTATACCTTAGATGGAATTTAATGAAAAATAATTATAAATCATCTCGTTACTTATTCAATTAAATGAAATTTTCTATGGTCAACGATGTATTTAAAAAAATACTAACTAATATTACTAATTTTTATTGATTAGATTAAAATGGTGCTAGGATGAAGTGACAAAAATATCAGTGTGGCGAAGTGACAAAAATATCAGTGTGGGCGAAGTGACAAAAATATCAGTGAGAGACTTTCAGAGGGCTGGGTCATTTCAGTACTGAATAAATGAATTTAATTAATTAATAATATAATTATTTTTAAACGCCTTATTTTCACTAATATAGCTTATCAAATTACCTATTAATATTTTCAAGCTCACCCAAATTTTCCAAAATATTTTGCTAAATTTTTTCCGAAAATCCATAATTGCAAATTTTTTGATAAAATCCAATAAAATATGAACAAAATTTTCATCTCGGTCGGTTTTTTCGGTCAAAAGCCGATGTGAAAATCGAAAAAAAATCTAAAAAAAAATAGAACGATCCGATCTCTAATTTCATTATTATAATTAATAATCCAGATACAGAGGCAGAAAACTTGAGTATATAAAGCAAAGTTAGGACTATAAAAATACAATAAAGAAAAATTTTAATAATAAAAAATAGATTATTGGAGGTCCGAGGCTGAAAGTGGTTTCAAAAAACGGCATTTTTCGGAACCACCGCTAACAAATTTTTTGTAATGCCATTTGAAAACAGTGAATTTACATATTGGGTAATCGGCCACGCCGAGTCTGAATATGGCCTTAGATTTGAACTCTGGGTTCTCAAACTTCATGCACGAAGTTGAAGCAGTACAAGCTCTGGTTGAAAAGATATGATAGATTTAAAGCCATACGAATTCTACGACCCTAATTTGTTAGTAAAAAATTGTTTCATGAATGATAAAATTTTATTTTCAACCAGAAAATATTCGTAAAAATTAGTGCAAGAATATCCATTTTTGGCATGGTCACCAAAACCCTCACAAAAAGAAATCCATTGATAAAGAATTTTTGGATATTTATTAATAGAATCTAAACACAACTATGAAATTCCCAATAAATTTACTAATAATTTAAATTAAATAAAAATTCACTTTACAAAACAATCACAATATTAATAAAAGAAACAATTAATTGAAGGAGCTTATTAATCGAAGCCAGAGCAACCAAACAAAATAGATTTCTTCACATAAGAATAAAAAGAAAAGAACAAAATGTTGAATCAAAGCTAATTATTAACCCATAAATGATAATTAAATTATTTTAGATTATTAAAAAGTACTAAATAATATTCAAAATGATAATTTATCTTTAATATTTAATTATACATAAGTTTATATGTTATATAAATAATTCTTAGTAAAACCATTATACAATTATTTAAAGGGTTGTATATAGTGTTTGCTGAGCGATAAGAAAACTAATTAATTGGCAGCAACTAAACGAAAAGTCTTATTTTCACTTAAAAAAATATTTTTGATTAAAAAATTATTTATTATTCACTTTGTTGAAGGTTTAAAAAAAATTAAAAAAGGTCGGGACAGCGAACACATAATGTGGGCATTAATTTATATTTAAAAAATAGATTAAGTCTTTATGTAAAATAAAATTTAATACTTTTCAAAAGGATTAAATTTTATTTTAAATTTTTATATAATTAAAGGTTTAATATTTCACTTGAATTTTTTTAACATAATGAGTGAAATTTATCAAAAAACCTTTATTACTAATACCTTTTTCAATTTCAATTATTAGATGCAATTTTTACCAATTGTATTTATTTGGCTTTATAATATATTTAATGATTGCATTATAATTGATTTATTTAAGTTGTTTTATAGTATTTTTCATTTTTGTTTCGCAATGTTTATTATATATTATTAAATTTGTTTAAAAAGGATTAAGAATCTTTTAGTAAACCACGGGTTAGATGAGCATATCGGTTGGGAATAAACCATGGTTAACGCAAGTTAACCGTGGTTAAGGAGGCAGTAAACCACGGTTAACTCAACCGTGGTTTAGCCTTATCCACGACCGTTAAAAAGGGAAGGACGAGCATAGCGGTTAAGGATTCTTAACCTTCGGGATTTTCGTGCCTTTTAATTCTTTGTAGCATTTAATGTCAATCATACCTCCTCAGGATTATTCATTTATAAATTAACATTATAGTTCCAATACTCCCGATTTTCTGTAAAAATACATAAAAATTTAAAAGTCAAAACTTTGAACAGTTCGTCTGGTTTGGAGCTGAATTTGTTGCAAAGAGGCGATTTATCATGAATTTTTTGTATGATGAAAAATTTTTATTTTATTATATTCATTTTTTGAAATAATTTCATGGCTATTGTCTCTGTAGCGTTTGGACATTTCTGACAAACAAATAAGCTTATTTTCTGTTTACTTATACTTTCTTTTGCGGAATGAATAATTTATATTAACTTCATAATTATGAATTTTAATATTTATTTATATTTTTTAATAAATTGTTATTATTTTTCTTTTTTTATGTATTTTAATTAATTGTTTCCTTGTCATATATCTCCACATAAAGTTTTTTGTTGCGATGAAATTTAAATTCTTTTTTAATTTGTTATTTTTCTTAAATTTGTCTTCTATTAGTGCTCTCAAATGATTAATTTATTTATTTTATAAATATTCTCTGCACATGTCATGAAAATAGCTTTGTTTAGGAAATTATTTAATTATAAATTTTTCTATTAACATCTCTAAAAATAAATTACATGCTGTGAATCATTTAATTCATTTTCTACAATCTCTTTTAATTAAATAAATAGCGTTTTAATTTAGCTTGGTTTTATAAAAAAGATTTGTAAAAATCTTAAATATAAATAACAAAAAATTGCTGAATCAATATAATCACTGTTTTACAATGTTCTTTTGTGAAAGAATGTAAAGTTTATATAATTATTAAATAAAATAAATATTATAATATTAATATAAATGGTTAACTGATTATATTTTATTTTTTTTATTATAAAAATGTTACTCTAATTAACTTTCAATTAAAATTAAATTTTTCAAATATAAATAGAAGATAACGCTTTAATTTTTCAATTCATTTTAAAAATTATTTAATATTTTAATTCAAAATACTTTTATATTATTGATTCGAATAAGAAATGTTTTTTGGTTTTCATGCACGCATATTATAATAAAGTCTTTATTTGGTTTCTTACTGTTTATATTCATTTTATTAGGTGGAATATTAAGAATAGTTAAGAATTTTTTTATCTAAATGATATAATGAATTGTTTATAAATTATTTTTATTTTTTAATTTTCTAGCTTAATATTAGACTTTTTTTACTTTACAAGAAAATTTCATTTTATGTTTTTTTTTAATTGGATTAGTTGAATTTACCAATTTTCTTACTTCATTAATGTGTGTTGACTGTTTCCATCATTTATAGTGAACTAAAAATAAAGGGTATATTATTTTATGTTGTTTTTAATGCGTATTTTTACTTAGCCACTAATTTTGTCTTTTTTACTTTTTTTTTAATATTTACATAATTTAAAATGCCAAGTGCAGCAGCTAATCAGTTACGTTAGAAGTTGGATAATCTTTAAAAATATCATTAAATTGAACATTTTCTGAATTTAAAAAATTAATAATTAGTTTAAAAGAATACATCAATGATTTAATGTGTATGTAAAAGACGATTTTTAACTACGTTAATGTTTCTTTTATATTTTTAAAATCTGTTAATTATATTTAAGAGTTTATTCATTATTATTTAACACATTATAAATAGAAAATTTAAAAAGGTTTTAATTGGTTTCGTTTTATTAAATTTTCTATCGGTATGGTTGAACCATTCGTGCTTAAACACGAAAGGTTGTAAATTTGTAAATAAAACCATTTTCAAATTAATCTTTGTTTGTTTTTACAGTTAATTTTTTATCTTTTGCAGTTTTATTATTGTTTGAGTTTATATATTTGATTTTTTTTATTTTTATTCTATAGTAATTACCTTAATTAGTTATAATTAATGAAAATTTTTAAAAAGTTTTATGTTTTACCTTTAATATTTATATTTTATAATGGTTTATGTAACTTTTTAATTTTCTTAAATTGAAAGAATTAAAAAATTTTTGTAATTTGATTATTTTATGTATATAAATTTTAAAATAGCTATTTCTAATTTATTATTTAATATTTACATAATTTTCTATTTTTAAGGTCACAATTTTTTTATATCATATATCATTTAAATTCGTGCTGAGTCGATCTTAAAAAAGTATCAATGGGGCGATCCTAAAAAAGTATCAATGGGGCGTTCCTAAAAAAGTATCAATGATAATAAATAATTAAATTTAATAATTGTTAATTTCGATCTTTGATCAGAAAATCATAGAAAAACCGTTCGAACTTCCTCTGCTAATCACCCAATTTACTCGGTTCAAGTATAACCTCAAAATGATTGCCGGCATTAAATATAAAAATTGAAGCAATTCCTTCATCTTGTTTAGTGTTAAGAAGCTAAAAAGGCTTTTATTAAAAAGATTTATAATATACTAAATATTTAACATTTGCATTTTAATCGTATACTCTTTTGCTATAATTAATTTAATTATTCATTATCATTGATACTTTTTTAGGATCGCCCACATTGATACATTTTTAGGATCGCCCACATTGATACTTTTTTAGGAACGCCCCATTGATACTTTTTTAGGATCGACCTAGCACCTTTAAATTTCTAGGCCAAATTTGCATTAATGAGCTTATAATGAATGATTTTGTTTTAGGATGAAATATTCGGCAAATAGTTATAGATTATTATTACAGAATATTTTTTTACTATTTAAATTCAAAATTATTTTATTTTTTTGCTCGCAATTAATTATATTATCTATCTTTTTTCAATTAAATTGATGTGTTTACAATAACTAATAAATTTCTTTAAATTTGACTTTAAAAATATCAAAGCCGTTTAATAAATTCTTCTGTCATTTCCAATTAAAATTATTCTATTTCAGTAAAAATGTATAATGACGTTATTATTGATGTGAATTACATTTAAAACTGATAAATTCTAAATTTAATTTTTATCTTTAAGAACAATTACAAATTTTATTATTTGTATATAAATTAAATATAATTTTATCCCATCATTTTTTAAAATGTATATTGTTGCTTTTATTTTTGTATCGTCATAAGAATTTCTGTTTGCGATGGTTATTAATATGTTAAGTATTACTTTTTGAATATTTAAATTTTAATTAGCATTTGATTTCTTCTGATTCTTATCACTTTAATTAATTGATTTTGATTTTTATGTTTATATTTTCTTTTGTAGAAAAGTTTACAATATATTTCTAAAATTTCAATTTTTTTTGTAATAAATATCTTCGTAGAATGCGCCTTTGTGTCAATATTCCAAAGTCGTGAGTTTGACTTTTAATATAATTTTGTGCCTTTTTTTACTATTTCATTACACCGAATAAACCAGAAATATTAATTTTTTCAATTATTATTTAATAATTTTTGTTAACACGAAAACTTTTAACATTCACATTCCCTTCATGGGGTTTATTGGTTTTTGAATCACTGTTGATAAATTATTTTAAAATATTTTTGCTTTAAATTTTATATAGATCCTCTTAAATTAATTACGTTTTTTATGCTGTTGTTTTTTTTATATTTGAGAATAATGTTTTTGAAGAAATGGAATTCACAAATTTTATAATTTTTGATAATTCATACAAATAAATTATTTGGTTTTTTTACAATAAGATATATTTATATAAGTCTATGCAAAATTGTAGAAATAAATATTTAATTTATATTTGTAATTTTGTTATTTATTTGAATTAATTTACTAATTTTGTGAGATTTATTTATTAGGATTTATTTTAATAACAGAGTGATAAAACACTAAAAATAATTACAAATCGAATGAAAAAAATTATTCTTGCTCAATACCATATTAACTTTCTAACACAAAAACAAAATGCTCAAAGATTATAAAATTTCATAAAAAATTATTGTTGAAAAACGATAATAATTTGTGTTTTTTACAAATTTTTCTAAATTTTTCTTTGATATTCTTGGTAAGATTTTTTTATCTGCATAAATTACTTACTTTCAGCTTTGAAAAAATTATATCACATAGCCAAAAATTTAAAAATTTTCTCTCTAATCTTCGATCTCTATTTAAGTGTTAAATTGTAACCTAGGTATATAATTTGAGAATTCATTATATTTACTTTTTATGTTTTAAAATTAGTTATTATTTGAAATTACATTTAAATGGGTTTTATTTTCCTCACAACATTGGCACCTTTATTGAAGTCGTTCAATTGTCATATTATTTTTGCTGATCACTGGGCTATCCGATTTTTGGGGATTTGCAACTTAAAAAATTCATTGTTTAGCCAAATATTCTACCAATCTCTCTCAGGATTTTTTCTTCATTTATTTTTCAATTTTATTTAATATATTTTTGTTTAAATAATATTTGAAATAAATATAAAAATTTAATATCTGAATTGAAATTGAGTTCTAGTTTTAGTATAAATCTGATTGAGTATCATAAACAAAATATTGGAGCTTTCTTCAAATAGAATTTGATTAAACCAATTATTTATTTAAAGTATTTCATTTTAAATTATTTAATATATTTAAATTTTAGTAAAACTATTTAAAAAATGTAATGATTGTTCATCAATGCAAAACTAAATGATTTATAAAAGATAAAAAATATAAAGGTATTCTTGACATTATTAATATTAAGCTAATATTCAGACCAGGCAAAATTATCGCAGAATTATTAAACCAAACAGTGAACAAGATATGTTAATGAAAGGGTTCAAAATATTAAACTCAATCTTTCATATGATGATTGAAAACGGATTCCGAACAATTCCAGGAAAGGCAATTATTTAAAGACATTTTAATTTTGAAAAATATATTTAAATTATAAATTTTAAATAAATAAATTTCGATCATATTTATCATTCTCTTTCACCATTATTCCTTCTTAAACACGAATTTTAATAAGTTTTGAATCTTAAAAAATAATTTTATTCAATGTAAATTACTTTAAAAATAAAAATAATATAATCAACTAGGCAAAAATAATTATAATCTTTTTACTTAATTTAATTTTCTTATTAATATTTATTTTTCAAATATTTTTGCGCCGAGTTTTCATTTGCGATTGTTGAACTGTTAAAAATGCATTCAATTTTTAATATTTGAAAAATTAAAATTGCTGACTAAATAGGGAATTATTATATGGGAAAAAATGCAAACTGTGGCCATAAAAGATGGAGCAAAAATTGCGAAAAATAGATATATAATGAAAAATTCACATTATTTTCAAATTATTATTAAGAAATTCCCTAAATAAAATGCATTAAGCTATTTACAAATTTTTCTAAATTTTTCTTTGATATTCTTGGTAAGATTTTTTTTATATCTTGTTGTAATTTTTATTATATTAATAAAAAAATTATTGTTTTCCTACCCACGGAAGAATCTTCAAATGTAAAAAACCAGTAAAAATTAATATTTTTAATTGAATCAATCTTTATTTGGGAATTTTTAATTTAATTGTTATAAAAAATAACTTATGAAATTTTAATTTCTTCTCAAATTAATTTTTAATTTTTTATATTTTTTCCTAAATTATAACTTTTAATTTGGTTAACCCCTGTTAAATTTACTGCTTGTAAAGTAAATTAATATATTGACAAAATATGCGTTAATATTAGATCCATTAATTTTTCAGTCTTTTTCTCATTATTTAAATTTCAAATGAATTCTTTATTTTTGCTTCCTTTTGGACCTTCTCCAGTTGAGCCTCGAAATTGAATGCGTTTTCGAGGTTTGATGCCGCTTGATCGGCTTGGATGTGCAGTTCCGCCGCAGTTCGGCTGCGGGAGAGAACTTTGAGAGCAGCGCTGAGTTTCTGTTGAATTGGTGCGGCCATTGTTTGCTCTGTTGCTGTTGCTGTACTTGTTGTTTGCTGAACTGCTTGCTGTGCTTGTTGCTATTGACTGCTTGATGTGCTTTGCTTGTGCTTGCTGTGCTTTGCTTGTTGCTTGCTGTGCTTGGCCTTGTTGCTTGTTGCTTGCTGTGCTTGGCTTTGTTGCTTGTTGCTTGCTTTGTTGCTTTGCTTGTTGATTGGCTGCTCTTGTTGTACTGCTGACACGGAGATCAAGCAGTACTCTTGTGTTGTTCCGACCGTTTGACTTGTCCGCGTCGGGTTGGAGTAACTGCTGCCACGGAGAGCGAGCAGTTCACGCCAACTGTCCTTCCTTTGCTTGGCAAGGACCGGTACTGCTGCCACGGAGAGCGAGCAGTACTTTGCTTGATTACTGGCGGCACGGAGACCGACCAGTAATTTGCCCCTATTACTGATGGCACGGAGACCGATCAGTAATATTACCGATTACTGGCGGCACGGAGACCGACCAGTAATTTGACCAATTACTGCTGGCACGGAGACCGAGCAGTAATTTGACCTAGGAAATACTGATGGCACGGAGACCGATCAGTATTTCCCCGAACTCCCACTTTTGCTTCCCCCCTCCTTGTTGTGTCCAAGTTTTGCCACGGAGAGCGAAAACTTGGAACACTTGTGAATTTTTCCAAATTCACCACACCTTTTCCGTTGAGTGCACCGCCGCGGCTTGTCGCGCACTTGTTGCTGATTGTCGTTGCTTGTTCGTCCCTGCCAGGGTCGCCACTGTCCGAACTCCTGTGTGTGCGGGTGTGGGCGCGGTGGAGTCCGACAATGCCTGCACTTGGGTGCAGGACTTTCGACAAGTTGGGGGGAGAGCACAAAGGGGCTGGGGGCGATCGAGACGGGACTACGGTCGGATTGGGCCGCAAAAAGCACAGAAAATTACCACCAAATTTTATCTCAAACTCAAACTTGGGTAATTAAACCATTGAAATTGGTGAGCAATGGGGGAGGACAATTGAGGGGGGCAAAATCGGCCAAATGGGCCACAAAGTAAAAAATGTGAACAATTTGGCCCTATTAGCCCATCACAAAAAGATCGCATTGAATTGGTCAAAATGGGGGAAATTGGGAGAGCAAGGAGTTGGAGCAGTACAACAACGGAAATGTGTGAGGGGGCTTAATCAATGCATGGAATGGCTTGGGGGGCGCTGTGTTGGTGATTGATCGGTGAACGGGGCGCTTGTGGACAATTGTGGGGGGCGAGAGGAAGAGAGAGAGAGAGAGAGAGAGAGAGAGGGGGAGGTGAAGCAGCACTTTGGTGTGCTGCTGATGATTGGTGTGTTGATTAAGTGCTGGTGTTGAGCACTTATTTATATTGGCCAAAAAGTGGGGAGAGAATGGGCGAGTTGAAGCTAATAAGGCGGGAGGAACGGAAAATTGCTGGGGGGAGTGACAGCCGATGATAAGGATTGGGGGAGGAATGTCACTCAATCGAACATTGGCCCCAAATTTGAAAATTGTTTAAATTTGGTTTTGGTTTTTGGGGCCAATTCAATTTTGCACAATTTGTGCACAATTGCAAAATCAAATTATTTGATTTTCGCGAAGGGCAATCGCGACAAAGCAATACAATTATTTTTATAGAGAAATAAATAAAAAATGTATAATTTTCCTTATTAAATATGAGAGCTTCGAAATCCAAGCTTTAAAATAAAAAAATTGAAAAAGTATTTAGAATTGCAAATTTCAAGCAGAAAATTAAAAAAAGGAATTCAAAATAATATAGAAAACAAAACAAGCCATAAAATGAAACAAAGTGTAAATAATTCCTTGCAATTCCCAGTGATCAGATTTAATTATTTTTGTGAAAATTAATTAATATTTCACATGTTTTATTAAACAATTTGGTATTTAAAATTCAAAATCATAAGCTCCATTTTGCAATTTATGATAAAATTAATTTTCAAATTTAAAATATTAATAATAGTAAAAAAGTCAGAGATAAATAAATAGTTTACAGGAGCCTCATGAGAATCATTATCTTAACACATTATTAATCAATAAAATAATAGAGAAAATTTTCGTTTGCAATCACAGAAGAATTAATTTGAATTTGCATTGATATTGCTTTTCCGTCCGTGGTAAGCCGAACTGACAAAAGTATCAAGATAGTAATATTTAAATTTAATTATTTATTTTAATTCATTTGCTAAATACTAAATCATAACTATAATGGAATGATCTTAATATTTATTGAGAAAATTGGATAATAAGTATTAAGATTTTTTTTATTTACCGTTGTGATTAATTAATTCTTTTATTTAAATTTTATTAAGTTTAATGTGAATTTATTAATTTTTTTCTAAAGAGGTTTAGTTTAAAAATTAAATTTTTGCTCTTTTGAATTTGGTATTTTACAATATTTTTTTAATTGGTTGTCTATTTTAAAATAATATATTTTTTTTTGAATTTTCTTTAACGATTAAAAATATAATTTATGCCCTCATTCAATAACATTTTAAAATTTAAATTTTTTTCTCATTTATATATTTGAGAATTTGATTTTTATTTTAATATTATATTGATATTTCAATAATAATTATCAATTAATGAATTTTAGCTTTAAAAGCAGAAAATATTTGCCCAATATATGCACGTTATAACAGATAAAATTTTTTTTTTTTTTCAAAAAGACATTTTATAATTAAAAAAACTGCAATTAGAACACCATCATTTTTAATGTAGCGAAATTTATCAATTTTTTATTTGTATATATATAAATGTAAAAGAGTTATGACAACAAAATAAAAATAGAAAAATCTAAAATTCATAAAGAAAAAACAACATTTTGGATGCGATTATAATTAAGTTTATGGTAAAAAATTGTAAAAAAAAAAAAATGATTTGTATATAAAATGTATGAAAATAATTAATAAATAATTTTTTTGATAGATAAGGTAACAACATCAATAAGTCATGGTCGAGGTAATGAAGTAAAAAAAATTATAATTTAATTTATTATATTATACCAAATAATTTTAAAAATAAGCTAAAATGAATTAATTATATTTCAATTCTATATTGTATATAAAATAAATGAGATAAAATAATAAAAAATACACGTTAAATGCTTAAAAATACAAAATTATTTTGTTTATTATTTCATACCCAAATTGGAGGTGTTGGAGAAGAGCAAAGTACATTTGCTCATGGTCACTTATCGATTGACATTTGTCCATTCCCTCCGTTCCTCCCCCATCTCATTTGTTATTTAAAGGCGTGGACTCTTCCCCCCTCGTTCACTTCTTCTCCGTCTTCACTTTTATTATTTTATTCTCTCCATTCGCCATTTTATTATTTTATTGTTATTTGACTCTTCGTAAATAAATTATTTTATTTGTTGGTCTTTCTCACTCGGACAAAAGACACAACAAAAAACTAATAAAAAAATATTCTTTAATTAGAATAATTAAGAACATTGATGTAATGGATAACGAAGTTATTCACTTTATAACATTTATTACTGATATTTCTTGTATTATGAATTTGTATTGATTTTTCTTTTTAAGGTCAGGGTTTTATATCATATACCATTTAAATTTCTAGGCCAAATTTGCATTAACGAGCTTATAATGAATGATTTAATGAATGATTTTATTTTTGGGACGAAATATTCAGCAATGTGTTATAAATGATTAATTAAGAATATTTTTTTACTATTTAAAT
This sequence comes from Heterodera schachtii, assembly GCA_023374025.1. Taxonomy (NCBI): domain Eukaryota; kingdom Metazoa; phylum Nematoda; class Chromadorea; order Rhabditida; family Heteroderidae; genus Heterodera; species Heterodera schachtii. The sequence continues at coordinate 353,337 of SIJG01000117.1, forward strand.
ACAAAATTGTTTTTTTTTTAGCTGGCAATATATCATTATTTTTACAATGTTCTTTTGTGAAAGAATGTAATGTTTTATATAATTTATTAAAGTGCGTTTCTCAATCTAATTTACTTTTTTTTAAAAAGTAAGCATTTTTATATGAAATTTAATGAATAAAAATTTTTCTGTAAAGTTTTAAAATATCTTCCGTTATACCCTATATTTCTCTCATACTTTTATTTTATATATGATTTAAGTTATTCATTTTTTTCTTATATATAAGATATTAAACAAAAATATTTGTTTATTCGTATATTTAATTTCCACTAATTTGTATTTATCTTTGTTTCATGCCTTTTAAATATAAAATTAAATTCTGGAAAAGTTTGTTTAAAATTGTTTTATTACATGAATTTTTATTATTTATTTTATTATTTAATATGACTCAAGGTTTTGGTATTATTACTTAATTATTAATTAAAAAATGAATTATTCGAATATTTTTTAAGCTTAGAGTCAACAATGAATTATTTTTATTTTTATTCTCATCGTGAGAAAACGTGTCATGTTGTTGCAGTTCATCCGACTTCAATAAAATTTCTTTCTTTCTTTTATTAATAATTGTGAATGACTTTTTTACTATTCAATTTGATATTTTGAATAACTAAATTTGTTGAAAAGGTTTCAAATTAAATTTTCATTTTTATTGAATTTTTTAAACCATTTTAGTTCTTATAAAATTTACCATTTAAATAACTATTATTTTTATAAACCAAAATTATAAAATACCCTTTCTTAAATATTTTGTTTTTTATTATACCTCAATTTTTATTGCTTCTTTTTAAAATTATTTTTTCGTAGAAACATAGAAAATGTGATCTTAACTTTTCGCAGGCTATTATAGAATTGATTGTTTAATTGGGTTGCATAATTGGAGCTTCGTCATCATAAGTCGTTTTCAAATCAAATTTATTCATTTCCTTTTCACATTTTTCTTTCCATTTTTTTGCCCCATTAATTTGGTCACTTTTTTACCAAATTTACATTATTTTCACATGAAAGCATAATTGGCCAAACGGAATGCCCCTGCGATTGGCCATGAAAAATGCGCTTCCTTCGTTTGTATTTTAAATCAATCAACAAATTCAAACCGGTACAAACTAAATCATAAAATTTTCATCATTTATTGAGAATTTGATTAATTAAATTTTATTCTTTAGTTCAAATAACTTTGAAATATGCAAAAGAATTTCATAGAAATTGTAATTTCAGCTCAAAAATCATTTACGAATAAAAAAAAAATGATGCCATTTAATAGTTTTAGCTTGAGTTTAGGCGGCTAAAAAATTTAAAACAAGTCAAATTAAAATTTAAAAAAAATCTTGCAATGCTTTCTCCCACAATTTAATACTGTCAGCATTAAATTTTTAGAAATAACCAACTCATGATATTTATTTATCTGATTTATATATATATAGATGATTCCATATTTGTTTCAAATTTTGTTACGATAAATTTATATTTTAATATTTATTTGATTTATTTTTTGTTCATTTTCATTTCTTTGTTAATTTTATATTTTATCTAAATTATACGATCATAAATATGATAATTTCAGGAAATTCCTAATTCCTAATTTTGTGTTTTTTAAGTTTTTTTTCCTTTTTTCTGAATTGATTTTAAGTGCTTCACAATTATGTTTTATTTACCAAAAAGTTTTCTAATAAACTAAAATATTTTTATTTCATAATTATTAAAGTAAATTTATTTATATAAAATGTTTTGATTTTATACCAGTTCATTTTTTATTTATTCATTAAATTCATCCTTTTTTCATGTTCCAGACTCCTTTTTTTGCGATTCGTCGATTAAACCGTTTATTTATTGTTATTTTTTTGTTTTCATGTAATAGTTTTTATGTTGCAAAATGATCATAAAGATAAATTTTGCATATAAATTATTTATTTTTTGGATTTTTGATATTTTGTTAATTATGTTGTTTTTGGCATATATTTTTACTTATAAAATTTACTTATTCTATGTTAAACTATTTTATAAGGACTTCAATTTTATATTAATTTTTTAATTAAAAATTTTTCAATAAAATTTATTAAATTTAATTAGATGTAAAAAAGAATACACAAATCCTTCAAATAAAAAGAAAAAAAAGTGAAAATGAAAATAAAATTCTTTTAATTTTTAAAATCAATTAAAAATCGAATTGATTTGCTATTCAAAACCAAAAATTTTCTACTGAATGAATATTTTTTAAATTTTATTTTTGCTAAATATTTTAAAATTATGTAATGACTATTTATTTATATTTATATTAAACCTTTTTATGATATTCTGCATTAATTTATAGCAATTAAGAATATTTTAATTAAATTATTTTTTAAAGTTCATCAGATAATTTTAGATATTTGAATTAATTTTTTTTTTTACTTAATAAACAGTTTCATTCATAAATATTATCTTTCGCAAAATATTTAGATAAAAAAGATTAAATAATTAAATAATATTCAATATCAATGTTTTCTCTCTTCGTTATTTCTATCTTATTTTTCTATTTAAGTTAAATAATATTATTATTTAATTTAGTGCTCTTTCTTTATCCATCTTTATTTAATTATTTTTAAAATTACAAACTTTTTTTGACAAAAATTTCTTCAGATTTTTCAAAAATATTATCCATAAAGCCGTGAAAAATTTGGTTTTTAATGAAATTATTAAAAAATCATAAAAATTTCTTTAAATTTAACTTCAAATATTACTCTATTGTGAATTTAAATAAAATGTTTTACACTCAATAAAACCTATATATTTAATAATTCGCAGCTAAATTTAGTTTATTATTATATTTTTTGAATTAGATAATTTTAAATTCTCACAAAAATTTTTATCAATCTTATGGCACAACATTTCTTAGCATTTTTTTAAATCCTTAAATTATAAATTCGATTTTGAATTATAAACTTTTACGACTTATAATTAATTATTAAAATTAAACAAAATTGACTTAAACATATTATTATTTTTTTTAAATAAACAAGTATTTTGCTATATTATTTTTTATTAAAATTATAAACGTTAGTAAAAAATTTTTGGCTCAGATTATTTATTTCTATTTTCTAAATTAAATAATTAATTTTTTGCCTTTTTAAGCTTAATATTTCTATGAATTTTATTCAATAAGCTTGGAAAATTTGTTTATTTATTTTCATTAATGCTCATAAACATTCGAACAAATATTTAAAACGCTCAAAATTTTGCTTTTAACATAAAATTAAAAATTAAATATTCATTCACCTTTATGTTTTTTAATATTTTATATACTTCATTGTATAAAGCATTTCATTGGCATTTCCAACATCGTTTCGTCATTCTTGGCTATTTTGTCCCAGTTATTAGTTTAAGTTTCCCATTATTGTTTTGATATTTTTATTTATGAATACTTTTTTTAATAATTTGAATTAAACAATAAGGAATTAATTTAAAAATTGTTTATTTTTTAATTACTTCATTTACGAAGCTCTAATCCATTAGAATAATTATAAATGACAATTAAAATCAATGCCAGATTGCATTTTAAAAATAATATTATAAATAAGAAAAATATATTTTGTTATTTAATTTGTCCAATTATGACGCTCAAAAAATATGAACAAATATTTCTGAAAAAAGGAATAATCTTCATAATGATAAAACGCAAAGAATTAAAAATTAAAATTTAAACAAAATGAATTGAGTATGTCGTGATGGATGACAAGAAATATTTCGAGTCACCAACATGTTTTACAAAATTAAATAAGTTATAAAAATAAAAAAAGACAAAAATTCTAAATTTTAAGAGTGAATATAAATTAATTTATTGACTGTACATTTTAAATTGCAATTATTTTGCTAATTAATTACTAGAAAGAATGCAGCATTAAAATTGTGCAAAACTAATTATATTATAAGAATGGACATTAGTGTAAATTTCAAAAATATTTCCTGAATGAATATAAATAATTAAATAATTTAGTAGAAAAAAGATTCACTATTATTTTAAATATTCAAAATAAACTTAAAATACAGAAAATATTTATTAATTTTTTAATAAATGAAATTAACTTTTATGATTTGTCATGATTATCATGATTGTTAATAAATGATGTTCTAATATAAGCTAATTTTTCCATATATTTTTGAAAGTCTGAGTTCTTAAGCAAATTTATTTCTGTGATCTGAAAATGGCAGTTGTCCAATTTTTACAGTTTTAATCAGATAAAATATTTATAAACTAATTCTATCGCTAATTATTAATTTTAAAATAAATTTTCCACAATTTTTAATTAATAAATAAAGTTATTTTACAGAATTTAATAAATTTTTATTTTTAAAATATCGTTGTAAGATTAATAATTTATCAATTTGCATATTTAAATTAATATACGGAAAACTGAATTTAAGATTATGTATTAATTAGATAATAATTTAAATATGAGCAAATTTATTTGATTCTTTTACTAAATAAGTCGCATGCATAAGCTTCGGAACAATAATCTTTGTTTTTCTTTAAAAAATATATCTCATTACTTATTTTTTTAATTTATTTAATTAACTGTTATTTTTGTATTGCTCATTTTTTCTGTTTTTAATTTATTAATTTGTTTAATGAGAATAAAAAATATTTTACTTTATTTTTTTGATCTCATAATCTCATGGCCACATCGGAACGATTACCACTAAAATTTTTTTTAACGATTTAAATAAATTAATTGTTTTAATCTATGGCAATTTTAATGCTTTTCTGACTATTTAATGTTGCTCAACTTATGATTTATTTGTCCTTTTTTAATTAATATTGTAAGAAAATAAGTTTTGGTTTGAAGCTTAAGCGGATATTACCTTTTCTTTGTAAAACTCTTTTGACATTTTTTTAATCTAAATTTTTGTCCTTTTTTTATCATTTTAGTTGTTTTTTATAAAAATTATTGGGAATTCTAAAAGAAATTCCCGTTGTATTTTCGTTCACAAAAATATACTTTAAAAAAAATATGATAAATAATAATGATTTTAATGTTAGAATTATTATTATTTTCTTTTTAAAATTAAAGAAATGTTTTATAAATATTTAATCTTTACTTTTAATGTATATTCGTTTCTAATACATATACACAATCTTCATATTTTTTCAACTTTATAAACCTTTTTCAACTTTATTTTTAATTTCTATAAAAATAAATTAAATAAATAATTTATTATGACAGTGCGTATTTTCATTATTATTTTATCTTTAATTTATGTAATGGTTTTTACTTTTCAATAAAATAACTTTAATTTATAAATTTTTTCATTTTGAAATGAATTTCTTGATTTTCTTCTTCCTTTTTATTTATTTGTATTTTGTTTTTTATTTAGTATAATTGATGGAAAAAATTGGAAATATTGTTTTTATTAAGTTCTTTTTAATTATATTTTATTTATTATTTTGAACAGGATTGATTTTCGTGGTTATATTTTCAATGATAATTATCTTTTATTAGCATATTTCAATATTTTAACGAAAAAAGTATTAAACATTAATTATTTTTATTAATTATTTTAAAAAGTAAATTGTTTGAAAAAATTATATTCGGTACTAATGCATTTTTTATTATGGAAATTTTGGCAAAAATACGTTTCAACAATAAATTTTTAAATGAGTGTTTATTGTTGCATAGTATGCAAATAAACGTAATAAAATATATATAAAAAATTCTTAAAAAGAATTATAAATATTAGCCAGTTGATTCCTAAAAATATAATTCTAAAAATAATAAAAATTCGGAAGCAATACAATTATTTTTATAGAGAAATAAATAAAAATGTATAATTTTCCTTATTAAATATGAGAGCTTCGAAATCCAAGCTTTAAAATAAAAAAATTGAAAAAGTATTTAGAATTGCAAATTTCAAGCAGAAAATTAAAAAAGGAATTCAAAATAATATAGAAAACAAAACAAGCCATAAAATGAAACAAAGTGTAAATAATTCCTTGCAATTCCCAGTGATCAGATTTAATTATTTTTGTGAAAATTAATTAATATTTCACATGTTTTATTAAACAATTTGGTATTTTCAAAATCATAAGCTCCATTTTTGCAATTTATGATAAAATTAATTTTCAAATTTAAAATATTAATAAAAGTAAAAAAAGTCAGAGATAAATAAATAGTTTACAGGAGCCTCATGAGAATCATTATCTTAACACTTTATTAATCAATAAAATAATAGAGAAAATTTTCGTTTGCAATCACAGAAGAATTAAGATAGTAATATTTAAATTTAATTATTTATTTTTATTCATTTGCTAAATACTAAATCATAACTATATCAATAACATTTTAAAATTTAAATTTTTTTCTCATTTATATATTTGAGAATTTGATTTTTATTTTAATATTATATTGATATTTCAAATAATAATTATCAATTAATGAATTTTAGCTTTAAAAGCAGAAAATATTTGCCCAATATTATGCACGTTATAACAGATAAAATTTTTTTTTTTTTCAAAAAGACATTTTATAAAGTTAAAAAAACTGCAATTAGAACACCATCATTTTTAATGTAGCGAAATTTATCAATTAGTTATTTGTATATATATAAATGTAAAAGAGTTATGACAACAAAATAAAAATAGAAAAATCTAAAATTCATAAAGAAAAAACAACATTTTGGATGCGATTATAATTAAAGTTTATGGTAAAAAATTGTAAAAAAAATGATTTGTATATAAAATGTATGAAAATAATGAATAAATAATTTTTTTGATAGATAAGGTAACAACATCAATAAGTCATGGTCGTGGTAATGAAGTAAAAAAAATTATAATTTAATTTATTATATTATACCAAATAATTTTAAAAAATAAGCTAAAATGAATTAATTATATATTTCAATTCTATATTGTATATAAAATAAATGAGATAAAATAATAATAAATACACGTTAAATGCTTAAAAATACAAATTATTTTGTTATTATTTCATACCCAAATTTTAACAAAGTCAGAGTCATGCACAACGAAAATAACAAAAGATTTACATAGCAAGTGAAATTTTAAATATTGTAACATTAAAATTTATATAAAGCAATATATCACATTATAAATATTTTAATATTAAATAAGAAACTTAAAAATAATTAATTAAAATTTATTTAACGAGAAAAATAAATTTAAAAAAATTATTAAAATAAACTTTCAAATCACATGTTTTAAATGGCGAGCAATTTAAAGATTTAAATAAAATAAATATAAATCTTCAAACAAAAATATAATAAAAATATTAAGAAAGGTTTAAAAAAATAATTAATGAAATCAGCGAGAGAAGCAATACATTATGAATGTGACAAGCTGCACATCTGAGAAATGTCCTGCACAAATTTGAAATATTCATGAGAAAATTTATTTTCGACGAATTTTTAAAAAAAATTCATTTTAAAAAATAAATAATTTTAATAAATAAAAACTTTAAAAAAAGTAAATTAATATAATGACAATATTAAAAAAATAAATTTTATTAAACAAACAAATAAAAATAATTGAAAATATCTTAAGAAAACACATAAATAAATAATATATTAAATTGGTTAAGATATGTAAAAGTTAAGATATTAAAATCAATCAATTTAAGAAAAAATAAAAAAATAAATTAATTAATTGTAAAATTAATATTTTATTATCTTCCAATATAATATGATTGCAAGGCACATCAGCATAACATCAATAAATAAAATTACAACAAGATTGGTGTTAAAATTGAAATATTTTAATGTTTGTTCGATATTGGTATATTTAAAACTTTCTATTAATTACTTTTCCCAACAAATTTTTGTTGTTTTTTTAATTTTATTTAAATTGTGTGATTATGAATTCAATTTTAAAATACAATATTTACATTAAAATATTAAATTCACTGAAAAGAAATTTGAAAATTATCCCGAGTATTGCACATGATATATGAATCTGCATTACTATATAATTAAATAAATTCGTTTTTTTATTTCATAATTTCCCTCAAAGAATTAAATTTTTGTACATAAAAGAAAATTAATTCCCAAATATTTTTCGAAAAAATTATTAATTTTTTGTAATGAAGATTGTATTTACTGGTAGACAACTAATTTTTTAAAATGGTTATTCATATGTTCCATTGAACAATAAAACGTTTAAGTGTATAAAAGTTTTATAAATATGAAATTTAAAATGAAAATTCATTTTAATCATATATTATTTGTAATGGGTAATACAAGAAAAAATAAATGCAATATGAAGGGCCAAGGCCGACAAAGCAGCAAATTGTATGTTATACTTTTAATTTTAACATGAGAAACAAAATATATTAAGAAAAATAAATTATTTTAAAATTATTAAATTAAAGAAAGTTTACATAAATCCATATTTACTTAAAGCATTATCATGTGTGTATGGTATGCAATATATTTTAATTGAATAGACATTGAAGATTTTTCAAAAATATTGTAAACATTTTTTAAAAATAGATTGATTATTTATCGTTTTATTTAATTTGATCAAACTCAAAATTATTTGATAATAATTGTTTCCAAAGGAAATATAAATGAATTGAATACAAAAATATTTAAAAAACTAGTAAAGGGTTTATACGCGTAAAGTATTAAAACGAAACTTAAAGGAAAATTTATTTTATTTAATAATATCAAATATTGGACAATTAAACCATAGTTCAGCATCATTAAATATTCAGATAAACATTAGATTGACAATAAGAAAATCATAATACAAATATATAAATAAATTATCTGTGAAACATAATTTATTAGCAATGATAACAATGATGCAACGATACTGTGGCATCGATCGCATCAGACGCCGTGTCAGAACATGAAATAGAAATGTAATAAAAATAATATTATGCAATATAAATAAAAATTAAATTTTAAAAAAAAGAAATAAAGATTTTAGAAGACTCTGACTGCGAATATTTTTTTAATTGTAAGATTTATTCGAGATAGAATATTATTGTTAACTTAAAATTTTAAAAAATAAAGTAAAAGAAATGAATATTACATCTATTATTTTATTGCAATAAAGAATTTTTACTGATCAAAAATTTTCAGTTGAATGGGGTTGGAAAAGATGGTATTTAGTTATAATAAATTAAAATTTGGCATAATTTTGCTAAATCAAATTAATGCTATAAAAAAACTAAAATCGTAGAAAATCTCAATAATGAATTAATTAATTTTCGGCTCAAGGTCGAGGAATTTATCAATGACGTGACGAATCGTAAAAAACTTTATTTAAATTATTATTTTGTTTTCTATAAATTCAATTGAGTATATAAAGAGAATAATGTTTTAAAATGATAAAATTATTTAGTAACTTTTTATAAATTGACATTAAACGATCAATTTATTTATATTTACTCACAAAAATGAAATTATATAGACATAAATTATTTTATTAACTCTTCACTTATTATAATTGTCTGACTAATTAATAAAAATAAAATTATAATTTTTAAATACTTATAAAATTTGATTTTAATTAAACATTTCTTTGAATTTCAATTAATATTTTAATCTCCTTTTATGTAGTCTAATAGTTATTTATAATCGCAATGTTTTAAACGTATATCCTAGAGTAAAAAGATGAAAATAATTATTTAAAGCAAATTTAAAAATGAAAAAATATTAATTTTACTTTTAAATTTTCCATTATTAAATATTTTTATTATTACTTTAAAAAATTAACCTTACTGAAAATCCATTTTATAAATAAATTATACTTTTAAATTAACTTATTTATAGAAAAGGTTAGTTTTTTTTTTCATTTTTTCATTAAAATAAAGGTGATAGCAGGTTTTTCTACCGAATTTTTTAACAAAATTTTTATTTTTATTTTAAATATAATTAGCAAATCAAATTTTCTTCCTATTTTTTTTTCTGTGGTTGGCCAAAGAACAAAAAGTGCAAAATTTGCAAAATTTTGAAACTAAATTAATTCATACTTTTCTCAGACGCAAGCAAATTGCACAATTTTATTATCATAATAATAATTCAAAAATTAAAATCAAATTATTTTTAAAGTATATTTTTCTAAACGGAAATACAACGGGAATTTCTTTTAGAATTCCCAATAATAATATGATAAATAAAGGACAAAAATTTGGATTCAAAAAAGGAATAAGATTTTTACAAAATTTATTTATTATCATTTTTAAATTTGAGTTTAAATTAAAATTAAGCTTCAATAAAAACAATATTTTATGGAAAATGAATCCAAAGGATTTTTTTCAAATTATTCTTTTGCTTATATATGTATTTTTTTAATATGGAAAACTTATTCATTTTAATCTAATCAATAAAAAATTAGTAATATTAGTTAGTTATTTGTTTTAAATACATCGTTGACCATATGAAAATTTCATTTAATTGAATAAGTAAAGAGATGATTTATAATTATTTTTCATTAAATTCCATCTTAGGTATAAAAAAAACTTGGTTATTAATTGAATAATTATAGCTTATTAATAGGAATGGGAATTATATTCAATATAAATCCCGAAATATTTAAATAAATATTTACAAAAATATGACGAAATATTTACCAAAATATTTAAAAAATCAAAATATTGATCCAATATTTAAGATAATGAAAAAATTAATTAACTGCTCAAAACATTACCATAAAATTTATATCTCAAGGCTTAATGGAAACAATATACGGTTTTTATAATTCTTGATGAAAAGAAAATTTTTCTGTTAAATTGATAAATATATTTTTTTATTCTTTTATATAAAATGCATAAATAATTTTAAAATATATTTCCTGAAATTCAAATAATACAGTTAAAAATTCTGATGTATAGGAACAAATTATAGTTTAATGAGTGACACTCAATCAGAGTTCATATCGTAAATTTTCAAAATCCGATCATTCAAGATAAATTTAAATAATTTTTTTCCAAAGACTGTTAAAAATTATATTTTTAACAAAAAATGTTAAACTTTCACCCGCTGAATGCAACACAAGAGAAAATTAAATAAAAGCAACGTCCAAAATAAGCCCGAAAATTATGGTAATTATTGTATTGTTTGAAAAAAACTAATGAAAATATTAATAAATTGTATGAATTTCATTTAAATTTTTTTGTTTTTTTAAAGGAGCTTTGACGATAAATAAAATTATTGAAATTAAATTAAAGAATTTAAAACATTAAAATAAAAAAGATAACCAAAATGAAATAAAATAATTGGTGATATTTAGTTGCGAATTGTATTCCGAATATTTAATTTCAAAGAATAACTGTTAAATTGATAACTTCAATTTTAAATAAATCAAAAAAAAATTCATTAGTTCTTTATATTTATAAAAATGAACTGCATCAGTACAAATCATTTTCAACTTCAAATTATTTAAATGAATGAATGATTTTTTTTTAAATAAGCGTTTTATATTAATATTATAAACTTATTTTAAAGAAAATTTTGATAAAAAAATTCTCTATTAAAAACTGAATTCTATTTTAATTTTCAGAATTGTTTAATCCTTTTTTAATAAATTAGAAGGATATCATAAAAAAAATATTTTTGCATAATTTTTTAGATATTTGAAGAAATTAATGGAAAAATTTTCTACTGAAATAAGATTTTCTGCTGAAATGTAAAATAAATAAAAGAAAAGTTTGATTAGTTTTTTTCAAAAATAATATAATCCGAAATATGAATGAAAAAATAATGTTTAAAGACAGAAAAACATTGAAATTATTTTGTACTTTTCGTTTAGAAAATATGATGTTAAAAATTTAGCATTTAAAAAAGTCCCGAATTTTATTTTTATACAAATAGTTTAAAAAACAAATTTTTCCAATAAAGAAATATTTAATTTATAGTATAAAATTAGTATAAATAAAAAATTTAAAAATTATTCAAACAAATGTAAAAATATAAAAACGACAAATAAAAGATTAAAATAATAATCGACCTAAAAAAATGAATTACAGGGTGCGGCATAAGCCCGGCAACGCCTATCGGCACCGCCGGACCCCCATTTTACCATATTTTTGAAAAATGGAGGCCAAAATGGCAAAAATATAAATTTTTTGGCGAATACGGTGAAAAATTTTGTAAAATACACCCCATAAATCGGGATTTCAAAAAACCAAAAATGAACCCCTAAAAATCGACTTCAAAAGGAAAAATACACCCCTAAAAATCGAATTTTTGACTTCAGCCCCCCCCCCCCCAAATCCAAGGGTCTGGCTACGCCCTTGCTCCACCCATAGAGTCTACTTTGGACTTTTAATGTAATTTTTATAATAACTAAGTTCTTATTAAATAAAATTGCCAAGTTATATGATTTTCTTTTATTTAGAACTGGAATTTTCCATCTAAAAGCAGGTTGCCGAACTTATGCCGCACACTGTAGATCAATCAATTAAAAAAAATTTCAAAATAAAATTTAATCATTTAATAGTATTTTAAAGTAAAAAAGCGAATAAAGGAAAAAATACTTATTTAATCTAATTCATTTATTATTTTATCTATTGTTTTAAAAAAATTTTCTATTTTTTTTTGTTTTTTTTACACATTTGGATAATTATTATGTAAAATTTCATGATAATGATTATTGAATAATATTTTATTGAATAATAATTTTTAGGAACATTCGAAATAATTCATTTAATGAAAAAAGTAAAAAATAAAATGAATTTATTTTTTAATTAATACTCATGAAGCGTTACTGGAATGCCTTTCACCAATTGTATTGCATTACCTTTTTTCTTTGTTTATTATTATTATTTACATAATATTGCATATTTATTTATTAATACCTATATTCATTATTCTCGTCTTTTTACATTGAAAATGATTTCTTTAAATATTATAATTTTTGATGGCATTCTCAAGTTTTTTTTTAATTTATGAAAAACAGCGAACACAATTGTGATTTTATTGTATATGTACAATTGTTTAAAATAATTTTTTATCAACCTTACTTATCCATTTTTATCTATTTTTTTTTTATGTTTTTTATATTAATTTAATTTAGCCATTAGCGAGGTGCAAGCGCGTTTCTTAAAAGCGCAATTTAATCGAATAACAAATGCGCTAGAATTATGATTTATTTAAAAACGTTATTTCGATATATCATGAAATATTTGCTAAAATCGATTAATTGCAGTTCAGCAATTTTTATTGTTTTTTAAAATTTATCACCTAAAATATGAACTCGCCAGCATAACAATTTTAAGATAAAAAATTTGAAAACATATGCAAAACAGCTGCTTGAAAGTCTCAACTAACTTCTATTTTCACGAATAATAAATGAAAATATCCATTTGTTTAGTTCGAATTAATAATTCTTTAAATTACATTAAAGTCACATATATAATAAAACTTTGTATTTTCAATGGTTTTTATTTTCATAATTTAAATTTGTCTTAATTTATTTGAAGCGATAGTAGTATACTTTATTTTAATTATAAATTCAAAAATATTACGTTTTTTCATAAATTTTCTATGTGTTCTCCATGCACAATGTGCGCTTAAAGGCGGGGGGCAATATAAAAATGTAAATATATCTGTTTAAAATAAACAAAATTATTATTATATTTTAAAATGCAACATATTTTCGTTTATGAATTAATGAATTAAAAGTAAAATTAAATTCAAGAAAATAACACAAAAAAATAAAATTGTAGCAAAAAATCATAAGAAAAGTAATTTTATTCAAAATTTTAATTTTAATTACAAAATTAACTTTTCAAATCACAAAAAAAATGAATTTATTATTATCAAATAATAATTTTATAAATTATTGGCAAATTGATTGGCGAATTATACAAATGGAGAAATTTTTGATTTAAATTGAATAGCCTTTATGTCTGAATATAATTTTACACTTTAATTTTAATTGTCCATACTATGGAAAGAAAAAATATATAAAGGAAATTAAAATCTTAAATAATTGATTTAAAGAATTTTATTTTCGTAATTTTAATGTTGCATAGTAAATTATTATTTTTTGTTAAAACAAATATTTATTTTTAGGCCTTAAAATATTATAAAACACTCTTGTATAATTTTTTATAATTTCTTATTTTTATACTTTCATTGTTAAAGTATATTTGGTTTTTTCGAGAATTAATATAATCAAACGCTGCGGAATACCGTAACCCGCACTGGCAGCCATTGCATTCCCGGATCTGTTGTGAAAAGTGATTGGCATCTGCCAATTCAAATAAACTATTTTAAACTGACAGTGGATCAACCCTTTTTAATTTAATTGTCGACGGTGAAAGTTTTATACTCGGTAGTTAAACATATCAATATCAGATTATTGTGTATATACTTTTATTTTATGTTAGAATAATTTTTTTGAATTTTATTTTAAACATTAAATATTTACACTTTCTACTATTTATTATTTTATCTCCGTTTTATTTATATGAGTTTTATTTAAAACAACAACAGTTTAATTTATCAATTAAATAAAAATTATTTCTTCATTAATTTTTTTTTGCCAAATTAAAATGTATGATATTTTTAGAATAATTTTTTTTTCATATTTTAAATTATCATTCGCGTGCATTTAATTTTTTTATTAAAAAAACATTTGTGAATTTCTTCTGGTCGATTTGTTGTTGTAATACGATACTATTAATGCAGTTGAACAAAAGTAATTAATTAGTTTGATGCTTATTAAATAGATTCAAAGTATTATTTATATATTTTTCATATTGCCGATTTCTCATATATTTTCATCATTTATCATTGCTCTTGAATTGAAACGGCGGTATTTGTCGTCGAGTAAAAAGTAAAATAATGTTTTAATAATTTATGATGAATTTATATAATACAGAATATGAAACTAATTAATTATTTTTTATTTTCTAAGAACGGAGTCATTTAATGCCTAAAGTATTTTTTTCAATTTTTTTTATTATTAATATATTGAAATATATTATTTTAAAGATATGAAATGTTAATTAATTTTATAATTGAAACAATAATTGTTTTTATGAATTTTAAATTAATTTTAAAAATTGTTTCTTTATGAATTTTTACTTATTTATATTGGCATGGATCGGTGTATTTTCATTCAGGTACTTCTTTTTACTTCAAATTTAATTAAAACTTTAACGTTTGTTAGTTCTAATAATAATTAAAATATAAAGGCTTTCTTAATGCTTTTTTTTATAATATTCTTATTTAAATAAATAACTTTAAGAAACAAAATTTCGTAATGTATTAATGCTGGTAAATATTAAGTTCATTTGTGAAAGTATTAATGATTTTTTACGCCCCAAAAACCATTATTTTGTTTTTTAGTTTAATCTTAATTAGTATTATATGCAATTATAATATAGAAAAGTATTAAATAATAAAATTTAATTATTTATTTATTTTTCTTCTCACAGATTATTTAACGCCTTTTAAAAATTATTTAAATTACGAATTTTTTTATATTTGTTATTTATATAAAAATGTTATATATAATATGTTTTTTTAAATATCAAATGTTTTATATTATAATTACCTTCGTAGAATATAGTTTCTTAAATTATTTAATCACAAATTTATTTTTATCATTTTATTTGAAAGTTTTAACTAAGAAAATAACAAAAATTAATTTCAGATTATACTTTAAATTAGGTAAAAATTAAAATAAATATTTGCAAAGTTACATAACATTTTCATTTTTTATTAAAAGCTTGTAAAAAATGAAGACAAAAATATTTAGTAAAAATAACAAAAAAAAAATGAAATAATTGAAAAAAGCATTAAATTTTTTGTTATAACTTTTTTCAATGCAAAAAAATGACCAAAATAATTAAAAAGTGCACAACAGATTCCGGAATATTGCTATATAATAGTTTTACCTATCTTTAGAAAGTTATTAGATAGAGAAAAAATAAGCCAAAAATTTTTTGCAGATGGGTCGCAACTCCGGACCAACATTTTTGCAATTTTCCGTAAAGTGTTTTTTTCGATAAGTCTTGGTTCAGAAATTAAGCTCCCACTAAATAAATGCTACTCTAGAGAAGCGCCGTACAAACGCCGCCCTATTTGATAAGGCGCCGTCTTTTTCCGAATATAGACGAATTAAATGAATTTTTAAAAAGTTTGTCTGCTGGCTCAAAGTGCCACTAAATAAATGCTACTCTAGAGAAGCGCCGTACAAACGCGCCCTATTTGATAAGGCGCCGTCTTTTGTCGAATGTAGAGGAATTAAATTAATTTTTTTGAAATGTTTGTCTGCTGGCTCAAAATGCCACTAAATAATGCTACTCTAGAGAAGCGCCGCACAAACGCCGCCCTATTTGATAAGGCGCCGTCTTTTGTCGAATGTAGAGGAATTAAATTAATTTTTTGAAATGTTTGTCTGCTGGCTCAAAATGCAACTAAATAATGCTACTCTAGAGAAGCGCCGTACAAACGCCGCCCTATTTGATAAGGCGCCGTCTTTTGTCGAATGTAGAGGAATTAAATTAATTTTTTTGAAATGTTTGTCTGCTGGCTCAAAAGGCCACTAAATAAATGCTACTCTAGAGAAGCGCCGTATAAACGCCGCCCTATTTGATAAGGCGCCGTCTTTTGTCGAATGTAGAGGAATTAAATTAATTTTTTTGAAATGTTTGTCTGCTGGCTCAAAATGCCACTAAATAATGCTACTCTAGAGAAGCGCCGTACAAACGCCGCCCTATTTGATAAGGCGCCGTCTTTTGTCGAATGTAGAGGAATTAAATTAATTTTTTTGAAATGTTTGTCTGCTGGCTCAAAATGCCACTAAATAAATGCTACTCTAGAGAAGCGCCGTAAAAACGCCGCCCTATTTGATAAGGCGCCGTCTTTTGTCGAATGTAGAGGAATTAAATTAATTTTTTTGAAATGTTTGTCTGCTGGCTCAAAATGCCACTAAATAATGCTACTCTAGAGAAGCGCCGTACAAACGCTGCCCTATTTGATAAGGCGCCGTCTTTTGCCGAATATAGACGAATTAAATGAATTTTTAAAAATGTTTGTCTGCTGGCTCAAAGTGCCACTAAATAATGCTACTCTAGAGAAGCGCCGTACAAACGCCGCCCTATTTGATAAGGCGCCGTCTTTTCCTAATTTAGACGAATTAAATTAATTTTTTTGAAAGGTTTGTCTGCTGGCTCAATGTGCCACTAAATAATGCTACTCTAGAGAAGCGCCGTACAAACGCCGCCCTATTTGATAAGGCCGCCGTCTTTTGCCGAATATAGACGAATTAAATGAATTTTTAAAAATGTTTGTCTGCTGGCTCAAAGTGCCACTAAATAAATGCTACTCTAGAGAAGCGACGTACAAACGCCGCCCTATTTGATAAGGCGCCGTCTTTTGTCGAATGTAGAGGAATTAAATGAATTTTTTTGAAATGTTTGTCTGCTGGCTCAAAATGCCACTAAATAATGCTACTCTAGAGAAGCGCCGTACAAACGCCCCCTATTTGATAAGGCGCGTCTTTTGCCGAACGTAGAAGAAATAAATTAATTTTTTTGAAATGTTTGTCTGCTGGCTCAAAATGCCACTAAATAATGCTACTCTAGAGAAGCGCCGTACAAACGCCGCCCTATTTGATAAGGCGCGTCTTTTGCCGAACGTAGAAGAAATAAATTAATTTTTTTGAAATGTTTGTCTGCTGGCTCAAAATGCCACTAAATAATGCTACTCTAGAGAAGCGCCGTACAAACACTGCCCTATTTGATAAGGCGCCGTCTTTTGCCGAATATAAACGAATTAAATGAATTTTTAAAATGTTTGTCTGCTGGCTCAAAGTGCCACTAAATAATGCTACTCTAGAGAAGCGCCGTACAAACGCCGCCCTATTTGATAAGGCGCCGTCTTTTGCCTAATTTAGACGAATTAAATTAATTTTTTTAAAATGTTTGTCTGCTGGCTCAATGTGCCACTAAATAATGCTACTCTAGAGAAGCGCCGTACAAACGCCGCCCTATTTGATAAGGCGCCGTCTTTTGCCGAATATAGACGAATTAAATGAATTTTTTAAAATGTTTGTCTGCTGGCTCAAAGTGCCACTAAATAATGCTACTCTAGAGAAGCGCCGTACAAACGCCGCCCTATTTGATAAGGCGCCGTCTTTTGCCGAACGTAGAAGAAATAAATTAATTTTTTTGAAATGTTTGTCTGCTGGCTCAAAATGCCACTAAATAATGCTACTCTAGAGAAGCGCCGTACAAACACTGCCCTATTTGATAAGGCGCCGTCTTTTGCCGAATATAAACGAATTAAATGAATTTTTAAAAATGTTTGTCTGCTGGCTCAAAGTGCCACTAAATAAATGCTACTCTAGAGAAGCGCCGTACAAACGCCGCCCTATTTGATAAGGCGCCGTCTTTGCCTAATTTAGACGAATTAAATTAATTTTTTTAAAGGTTTGTCTGCTGGCTCAATGTGCCACTAAATAATGCTACTCTAGAGAAGCGCCGTACAAACGCCGCCCTATTTGATAAGCCGCCGTCTTTTGCCGAATATAGACGAATTAAATGAATTTTTAAAATATTTGTCTGCTGGCTCAAAGTGCCACTAAATAAATGCTACTCTAGAGAAGCGACGTACAAACGCCGCCCTATTTGATAAGGCGCCGTCTTTTGTCGAATGTAGAGGAATTAAATGAATTTTTTTGAAATGTTTGTCTGCTGGCTCAAATGCCACTAAACAATGCTACTCTAGAGAAGCGCCGTACAAACGCCCCCTATTTGATAAGGCGCGTCTTTTGCCGAACGTAGAAGAAATAAATTAATTTTTTGAAATGTTTGTCTGCTGGCTCAAAATGCCACTAAATAATGCTACTCTAGAGAAGCGCCGTACAAACGCCGCCCTATTTGATAAGGCGCGTCTTTTGCCGAACGTAGAAGAATTAAAAATCCAAAAAAAATTTCCCCGGCGGCGCCTAGCGGCACCGCCGGAACCCAAAAATCCCAATTTTTCTTAAAAAAATGGCTTAAAATCGCAAAAATAGGCCATTTTTTGGTGAAAATCTGTTAACAAATCGCATTAAAAATTACAAAATTTTTCCCGGCGGCGCCTATCGGCACCGCCGGCCCCCTTGTTTCCAAAAATTTTTTGGAAAAACCGCGCCGAAAAAAAAACTGTTTTTTGAAAAGCAAAAAAAAAAAAAAAGGTCTTCGGCGGCCGACCCCCCTTCGCAAATTTTTTGGCCGACCCACCCCCCTTTTTTATGTATGATTTTGTCCATAGCTTTTTTCGAGGAATAAGAATGCTCAATTTGGACAACAACAAAAAGTTTGGTCTCAATATTAAAAAAAAAGAAAAAATTTTTCAAAAAAAAAATTTTTTTAATTAAAATTTACTAAAAAAATTTCATCTGCAAAATTTGCAGAACGCCAATGGTGGAACATCTATGACAGAAATGCGCATAATCATACCGTCATTCTGATTGGCGCAAAAATTGGCGAAAAGCGCAACAAAAACGGGGGGGAAGAGAACGGTGAACACAAAGTGCAGCATGCCATCATCAGTGGCATCATCTGCAAACGACGGCAGCACTTTTGTAAAAATAAATATTAAAAAAAGCGAAATGACTAATTGAGACCGGCCATTTGAGTACGAAGCTTACACACATGGACATCTAATGCAAGGGCGTAGCCAGGACCTTCGTTTCGGGGGGGGCCCAACTCAAAAAGTCGATTCTTAGGGGTGTATTTTTCTTTTTTAGGACAATTTTTAGGGGTGTATTTTTGGTTTTTAGGACAATTTTTAGGGGTGTATTTTTGGTTTTTTGAAATCCCGAATTAGGGGTGTATTTTACAAAATTTTTCGCCAAAAAAATTAATATTTTTTGCCATTTTGGCCTCCATTTTTCAAAAATATGGTATAATGGGGGTCCGGCGGTGCCGATAGGCGCCGCCGGGAAAATTTTTGAGTATTTTAATGCAATTTTGTTAAGAAAATTGCTTAAAATTTCAAAAAAATTACTGAAAATTTTTTACTTTTTGGGTTTCGGGGGGGGGGGGGGCCCGGGCCCCCTGCCCCCCCCTAGCTACGCCCTTGATCTAATGGGATGCAGCAGTCGTTTAAAAAAAAAATTTTTTGAAAACTTTTTTTTTTTAATTTGCTAATCTCAGAAATTTTCAAGACAAAAAATCTTAGAGACTTTTTTTCTTAAGGAAACAAGAAAAAAAAAATTTTCGAAAATTTTTCAACTTTTTAGAAAAAAATTTCAGACAACTTTTTTTTCCAATCCTACGGTTCTGATGGTTGCTTGAATGTAGTTGTTCCTCCGTGACTCAAATGGCCATGCTTCAACCAGGGACGGTCCCAGGATTTCGGGTTGGGGGGGGGGGGGGTACCTCCCCCCGGGCGACTACCTCTTCTTTTTTTGCTTTTCACACCTTTAGTGGAAAATTTGGGTGAGGCTAGGTCTGGGGGGGGGGGGGGGGGTACCAGCAAGGAAAATCTAAAATTTTCAGCAAAAATACTATCTTTTCCTTAAAAAATTTCGGGTGCGGGGGGACTTGGGGGGGGGGAGGTACGTACCCCCCCCCCCCCCCTACTGACGCCCTCCCACCAATTTCGGAAAAATGCACACACAAAATTGCAGACCAAATCGTCGTCGTCGTCGTCGCCCAAAAAGCAACAAAATTCGCCCAAGGCCAATCGTCCGCGCATTGTGCTCAAACTTCGGTTGAGTGCCGGCGGTTTTTTGCCCGACCATTCGCCGAACAATTCAACAGCACCGAGTTCTTCGTCGTGTACTGCTACTGCTGATGATTGTGCCAACATGAAAGTGCCAAAAATTGAAATGCCGCCGCCTGCCCAGCCGCCCCAGGCAAAATTGTTCGAGTTGGCCATGTGTGTGCAGGAAATGAGGCAAATTGCGGGCGGATGGAACCTGTTGTTCAGGGAGAAGCGGTAAGAAATAATATCAGAAAATTCAAAAAAAAAAAAAAAAATTTTGTTACAAAAATTCAAGGAAACAAAAAAAATTTCAAGTCTTTTTGTTTGTTTTTTCTGGAAATTCAGCAAATTGGGTTTTCAGTAACGGGTGTACCGTACTTACATTTCCCCCCGCCGGTTCCCCCCCCCCTGCCCCCGCATCGTTTCCCCACCGGAAAATTAAAAAAAATTTTTTTCTCTAAGCTAGAAATTTTTTAAGAAAAAAACCTTAGGAAATTTTCTATACGAAAATTTCAAGAAAAAAATTTAAAAATTTTTTCAGCCAATTTTGGGAAATTTTTTGAGAAAAACTTAGTAACTCACCATAAAATTTTGAAAAAATCGCTGAAAAAATTTTCAAGTTGCTTGTTAATTGTAATTTCAAATATGTGCAAAACTTTATTTAAAAAATATTAATAGTTTAAGAAAATATGAAAAATTAAAAACTTGTATAATTTTATTCCAATTTGAAAAATGCAAATAAATTATTCGTTGTCAGGTGGATTCACAGATAAATTTCAAAATAGCGCACAAGATTTTATTCTATTGCAAATTAATTCTTCGATACTAAAAATATAAATAAAAAAATGAATTTTCATATATATTTTCTCAATTGGGATTACATAGATTTATGACAAAATAATGAAATTTTTCAAAAATTTTTGAATTTGTAAATCAATCCGCGCCGCCCGGCGAAAGGGCGGCGGCGTCCAGCGGGGAGGGGGCCGCGCTATTTAACGCTAAATATCACGGCCCCGCCAACTGCATCGGTGGCCGACTGGTTAACGCGTCGGGCCAACCACACTCTCGGGTTCAATCCCGCGCGGCGAAACTCCCGCGCATTTAACGCCCACGGCCCAAAATCTCGCGCAACCCCCATCCCACACCCCCAAATCCCGACCCCACTCCGTCCCGCGCACCAGCCACCATCCCGAACCCACCTTTCCCGACGCACCCCCCCCCCCCACCCCATTCCCGTCAGAGACGCACACACAACCACCCAATAGGCACGGACCCGCCCGCTCATCCTCTCTGCTTTTCAGTGGAGAAAATCAATCGATATTAAAAGTAATCGCATATAGTAGTGATGACGAATGCTGCTGATGCTGTTGCTCTCGATTTGTCTGTCCATTCAGCTGAACGCCGCTAAGGTGCGCAGTGGCAACACCATTTGCATTGGAGGCAGGTGTGTTTGCAGCATCTCCTTCACGTGCAGATGTTCGGGCAACGTTCTGCAGTCGTCTTTGATGTTGTTGTTGGCGATAGCGTCGAAGCAACGGACCAATGTAGGGAGCATGCCGCGGGCGGTACGGCGTTTGGATTTCCTATGGAACCAAAATTAAAACAGTAAAAATTGCAAAAATAAAAGGTCGCGAATCAAACTTACACGTGTTGCCCAGGCTTCAAGTCGTTCAACGCGTTCCCCATAATGCTGTGTAACATAAGAAGTGTTGCCCAATGCCTCGTGAGTTGTGTTTGCAGCACTGCGAACGTCTTGAAGTTGCTGCTCGAGCTCGGAAATGCGTTGCTCGAGTTGTTGTCGCCAGGATTGAGGTGCCATTTTGGGTGATGATGATCAAAAGATAAATGTAGTCAAGAATGAGTGAGTGGGCCCTTTTGCTTTTTACGCCTTGCAAATTTGGCATTGTTCCGCCCACCCGCCCCAACCACCCAACTCATTGCGCAATTCTCTTCAATCTTAATCCGTTGGCGGGGGGTGCGCGAGTGAATGGCACTGTACAAACAAAACGACTTAGGCGTCAATTGGCATGAGCTATTCTCACCAAAGAGGACTTTTTGTTTGCTTGGTGAGCAGCATGTGGTCAATTCGTTTTTGTCATTTGATCGGGAGCGATCAGAATTTTTTTGAAGTAGCCGATTTTGCCAAAAGGAAGAAGAAACAGTAAACATTCGCACTTTTTGTGGTTACCGAAATCAAAAATTAATGCGCCGGAATTGGGGTCAGGGAAAATAATTCGAATTCTTTTATAATTTGCCGCCCCAAATTTGAATAATTCTTTGTTGACTATTTTGTTTTTGTTTTATTTAGAGAAATTAAAAATAAAATAACATGATTATATGGGTGTACGGTTGGCATTTTAATGATCATTCTCTCTTCTTAAATGGCGCCAGAATGTCAGTCGCTCGGATATTGGCAACAACACATTCTTGACACAGCGAAAACTTCACATCAACAAATTCCCCGTTACGCACTGTTTTGTCTTCACTGTTGTAGAGCCGGTTTTGACACAAGTTGCACAGACGGAAGAGCAGAACAAATTTGCCCTTGGTCAATTTCCACAAATATTCTGGTCTTTTAACTGGTGGTGGTTGTTGTTCAGTTATTTCGTCTTGGATGGAATGTAAAACCCCTGCAGGAACAGACCCGGCAGACCTTTTATTGCTAATTGGATGTTTACAGTCACAGTTTAAGCTCATAGTCTGATGAAGCAGCTGGTGTCCAACACTTGGTTGCTCTTCAGCAGTGATGCTATTCATATTAATTAAGAAGAATGAATGAAACTTTTATTAAACAAATCGCGCTTAAATACAGATTTATGTAGGTCAAATAGATTTTTAGGAACAATTAATTAAAAATTGGGTCACCATTGTTTGCATAGTGTTTAAAGAAATCCTATGCTTAACATTTTTTCGTTTCGTTTACATTTAAAAGCGACTATAAATAAGCCTGATTAACCATTTTATACATTCATTTCTCATTGAAGTGATGCTTGTCAGTTCTTTTTGTGCTCAATTGCTCGCTACAAGTGTCGGTTCACTGCGTGAGCGACTGAATCATCCTAGCGACAGAGAAATAGTGATTAATGCATTGAAAGGACGTAAAGTGCGGACAACGTACCGAGACAGGAACGGTCTACGAAAGACCTTTTTTCTGAACGGCATCACGAATGAGGGAGCATCAAACATCATGGCATATGGTTGCTTGCCGCGTCCATTTAACGTCAATGTTGCTGCACATTATTACGTCCGTCATCGAATTCGTTTGCGTCACCCGTACGTTCACTGCGCAATAGAGCATCCAACCAAAGGGGAGGACCGTTTCTATCCGCTTGAACTTCTTGAACTGGTGGATGAAAAAGGTGAGCTGCATAATTCTTCACTTCGATGGCTCGGACGTATGTACACAGAGATCAGAGCGCCGAAAAGTATGGACAGTAACAACAACAGTGATGACAATACAGATGAAACTTTAACTCAATTAGAAGATGAGGAATGGTGGAACGAACTAGGAAGAGCGCAGTGCAGTCAAAGCAAGTGGTAATGATAGAACTTTCGTGCGCATACCTACCGACACGCGCGCACACACAACACACACACGACATGCACACACACACACACACACACATGCACATGCACACGCACGCAGCAGCATCTTGTCACATTATTTTGATCAAAAATGATGTTTTTTTGTCTTTTTTTCCTTAATTTTGCATTTTCCCTCTATAAAACTATAACTTCCAAGAGTTAATTCTGCAAATCTTTGTTAATTTAGCATTTTTCTACCTAAAATATGCAACTTTGGACCATTAATTTTGTACTTTTTATCTTCAAAACACTAATTTTGCATTTTCCCTCTATAAAACTACGACTTCCAAAGGTTAATTTTGCATAAAATTTATTCAATAAAACGAATGAAATATTTAAATTCATTGAGTATGATGTGAATGGGTATAACCAAAATCAAGTATGCGATAGTCGGGCCCGACAATTCCCTTCCCCACGTATGGTCTGTAAATTTTAGTGGTTGGTATCGATGTAACTTCCCCCTTCTTGATATTCGGTCTTATAGCACACGGATTGAACACTGAAATAGGCTCCACATCACGGTTCTCGGCATACTGCAACACACGTTCACGGAATGTTGTGTACTGTAAATTCTGATTGACGGTCACATCATAATTTAGTGTTATTCCCCTCAGCTTCAACACATGCTCAATTTTTCCTGTGTCCTTGCGTCGAAGCTTCAGTCCGTACTGTTTCTAAATTTATTTTATATATCAAAAAATTGTAAAGATAAGCTAAAAAAAACTTACCGCTCCACCACATGTGAACTCCAAAATATCATGGTCCGGGTATTCGTCAGTCAAATCGCCCAAATGCGGTCCAAGTGAAAGTGGGTTTGCTGCTTCGTCATGCATGTGAATTACGCTGTCAGTGTCCGTGTAAAGTAGGTCAGATCCGCTTCTTACCACCCGCTGCATCAGTTTCAGTAAGTAAAGTCGAGCAGCACTGGTGGTCCATAGCGACACGACTAAATTTAAGTTAGGTTTGATTAACAAAAATGCACCAAAAAATATTTTACCTATATTTGAACAGTCGTGTTCCTCAATCCATTCTCTTTTCACTAAGTAACTGAGCAGAATTGTTTTGTCATTCAATTGGTCCATAGCTGTGACTTCCACTGATCGGTCATCGAGAAACTGTGAAACATCGACAGGGTCGGATGTGATGAATGTCTTGGACAGTTCGAAATTTCGCATGGAAAACCGTCCCCCTTAAAATAAAATTGTGTATTTCAAATAATAATTAGATAAAAAAACTTGCTTACACAAATTATTGAGAGCGAGTTTGGCAAGTGCTCTTTTCCCTTTGTTCAGTTTCATCTTTTCCTTCTCAATTTTGATCCCAAAACGCTCAAGACATTCATCGACGAACTGCTGCTCAGCCTCCTCATTTCCTTTAATATCACTGCTGAAGCCGGAAGCATGGATTTTTTGGGCCATGAATTCTGCAATGTACGGCTGAAACAGTTTGTTGTCCGATTCTGTGTATTCGAGCACCCGATATAATTTGATGACTCGGTATCCTTCGTCGAGTGCAGCATTCAATTCAATGGAGTCTTCGTCGTGTACTGCTACTGCTGATGATTGTGCCAACATGAAAGTGCCAAAAATTGAAATGCCGCCGCCTGCCCAGCCGCCCCAGGCAAAATTGTTCGAGTTGGCCATGTGTGTGCAGGAAATGAGGCAAATTGCGGGCGGATGGAACCTGTTGTTCAGGGAGAAGCGGTAAGAAATAATATCAGAAAATTCAAAAAAAAAAAAAAAAATTTTGTTACAAAAATTCAAGGAAACAAAAAAAATTTCAAGTCTTTTTGTTTGTTTTTTCTGGAAATTCAGCAAATTGGGTTTTCAGTAACGGGTGTACCGTACTTACATTTCCCCCCGCCGGTTCCCCCCCCCCTGCCCCCGCATCGTTTCCCCACCGGAAAATTAAAAAAAAATTTTTTTCTCTAACCTAGAAATTTTTTAAGAAAAAAACCTTAGGAAATTTTCTATACGAAAATTTCAAGAAAAAAATTTTAAAAATTTTTTCAGCCAATTTTGGGAAATTTTTTGAGAAAAACTTAGTAACTCACCATAAAATTTTGAAAAAATCGCTGAAAAAATTTTCAAGTTGCTTGTTAATTGTAATTTCAAATATGTGCAAAACTTTATTTAAAAAATATTAATAGTTTTAAGAAAATATGAAAAATTAAAAACTTGTATAATTTAATTCCAATTTGAAAAATGCAAATAAATTATTCGTTGTCAGGTGGATTCACAGATAAATTTCAAAATAGCGCACAAGATTTTATTCTATTGCAAATTAATTCTTCGATACTAAAAATATAAATAAAAAAATGAATTTTCATATATATTTTCTCAATTGGGATTACATAGATTTATGACAAAATAATGAAATTTTTCAAAAATTTTTGAATTTGTAAATCAATTTCGCCCAAATTTTTGTTGCTGCAAAATTATAAAATAATATTATTAAAATGGTTAAAGATCAATAATAATAAAATGAACAAATAAAAAAAGTTTATACAATTTACTAACAATTTCCATTCATGTCATATTTAATTCATGTTTATAATTATTTCTTATAATTCCAATTTAAAACTCTTTCCCCCCCCACTCTCTTTTAAATTTTTTTCAAAGTAGAGGAGAGCAGAGCGGGACAGGGGTTTGGGAAAACCGGAAATTTTTAATTTAAAATGAAAATAACATCCGCTGTTAATAAATTAATTCATTGAATTTGCATTTAAATTTTTTATTTAATTCGAATAAATTATTCGTTGTCAGGTGGATTCATTAGATTGGAAATTATTCTCGCAAAGGCAATTTTAAATTAATAAATAAATCATTTCGGGGTTTTGAATTATTTTCATGACAAGTGTTTTTAGAAACTCATTAAATATGTACATATATAATATGCAGTAAAACCCCAAATATGTAAAATATGTAAATAAAGCCCGATTTTCCTTCGCAAAAAGAATAAAAAAAAATAGAGTTTTTCCTACTATTCAGAGCATAGAGAATCCAGGAATAACTTATGTATTTATCTAAAATTTGCAGCCCTAGTTATTTTTTATTGTGTGCCAAATATTTATCTTTTAAAACTTTAATAATTGAAAATTTTTGCTTCCTAATTTAAATTTTTTTAAAGCGATGGACAAATTTGTAATATTTTTATTATCCAATTCATTTCTGTGTGAATCTGAAAAATTATGCATTAAAAATGAATGTATTTAAAAAAAAAAGTATTACTCTTTGTTAAAATTACTTATAATTATTTTATTAATATAAATAATGTAATTTCTAACATATTGCTACCATAAAAAATAAAGTTTATATTTAATGATAAAATTATTTATATTAAAATTTAAAAATATTATAATTTAAAATATTAACTATATTCAAATTTCTTTTAAGTGTTTATTATTACAATAGAATTTTTATTTAAAATCTTCATAGCTTTTATCCCTCGCGCTTCTTTCTCATTCAATCATTTTGTTGCGGGACATGTTTTATCAATTCAATGTTAAGATTTGAAAATAAAATTTAATTAAATTTTTGTTTTTTTTTTCTTTGAAATAAAATTGATTTAATAGTCTATTGAATTATTTTTTTATTAAATTTACCGCCCAAATGTTTTGTGCCTCAACTACAATTATTTGTAAACTTTACTATTTGTTTCTTGTTTTAATTAATATATAAAAATTTTTTATTATTAAATGTTACATTTTTAAATAGCAAGTTTTTTAAATTACTAAAAACAATAATGAACAATAATTTTTTTAATTTTTTTAATTAATAAATTTCATTATTTTATAGTATTTTTATTTTCGATGTACTAATTTATTTATTTTTTAATTCCAAAATTATTTGCTTTATACTATTTTTTTTATCTGTTTATGAATTTCTCATTTTTTTTAAAGTTCATATGATGAAAAATTGTTTCTCAAATTATCATTTTTTCGTTTTAGCTTGGCATTCCATGCATAAGCATTTTGATTGTCTGGCACTTATAAATATTAATTTCATAAAAAATTATTTTATGATAATTTAATTAAACAAATATTTTTATTATTTTTTTATTTTTAAAAAATTATTTAATTAAAGGCATTTAATTACTTTCTGAAATTAAATAACTATAAGTTGATATTGTCTCATAAATTATGTTTGAGTGTTATATATATAGCAATTTTTTTGTTTGTTAACATTTTAAATAAAACACAATTTAAAATAAAGTAATAATTAATAATCCTTTTTAGTATTTTTTACTTTAATTTTTCTCATTTGAGGTTATTTTTGAAGGATTATTTTTTAAATTATTTTTTCAGAATGCTCTGACTATTTATAACTTTATATATTTAATAATTTAATTTTTATATGTATTTCTTATAAATTGTTACGCAAATCAACAACAAATGTACAAGCAAAAGCACGTTTGTATTTCTCATTTAATTAAGGTTTTGAAGAGTATGTCGCACTATTATTTATATATTTTTTTATTATTAAATGTTAATAAAAACTTCAAAAAATATTATTAAAAAAAATAATGATACTTTTGTCTTTAATTACGAATAAAAAATTACAACAATCACAATCACAATTCTTAAATTTTAATTAACATGTTAACAATTAAATGAAAGAAAAAAAACACAGTCATTTAATAATAAAATAAATAAATAATTCACATTTAATAATGATATTTCTTCTGAGAAAATATTTATTATATTTATTGAGTGGAGAATATAAGAGGTTTTATTTATTTTTATTTTTTTGTAAAGCTTTTTTATATTCTTTTAAAGTCTTAAATAATATTAACGTTATATGTACAATTAGGATTAATTAACAATTACATGGCGAATTAAGTCGTGTAATTGTTCATGATGGAAGCAATTCCATATTTAATTGTCTCTAATTAACACTGTCTTATAAATTAATTTATTTTTTATTTTTTTGATTAATAAATGAATTGATGAAAATTTTTAAATATAATTAACAATAAGACTTTTTTAATTGTCTGATTTAAATTATTTCTTTATAGAATTACTTATATTTATTTTTCGAATTTTTTCTTTAATTTCAAATATTTCAATTAAGCGCCGACAATTGTAAATAGTTTAATTTTTTGTCTTATAATTTATTTTGATTAAGTTTAAGCTAATCGTCAGCAGATATTTCTTGAAACTTGATACGGTAAATAACTTGCAATTATGTTCACAGATAATTTTTTCATTAAATTAATAAAATGATAACCAATTAAATAATTTAAATCGTTAAAAAATTGAAGTAAGAGTCTAATCTTATCCAATACAGCGTATTTTCACCATGAGAGTAAAAAAAAAGGATAAACTTTTGAATCAAAGCTAAAAATTAACAAATAATTATAATAATTTAAATTTTTTAGATTATTAAAAAATAAATATATAAACATTTATAAGAAGAAGAGTAAAAATTCTCAAAAGATCTTTCAATGTTTGATAATTAAATATATGCGAGTAAATAAATTTTATTTTAGTGATTTTTTATTTGTCTACCGTATTATGATAAATAAACCACAGAAAAATAAATCTGTTAAATTCATTTTGTTTTTTAATGAATTAATGTGCAAATGCCTGATTGGCACTTTCACTAAATGACAAGCATTCATAAAATGATTAAAACAAATAACCAAACTTTATAATAAAAAAAATATATAATAATTATTATTAATAGTGTATAAATAAAAAACTAAAAATTATTTTTATTTCGGTATGATATTTAAAAAATTAATTGTTTAAATAGCAAAAAATTAAATAAAAAATTAAGAATATAAAAAAAGTCAACTTTAGCTTTAATTAAAGAATATTTAAATAATGTTTTTTTAATTAATTCAAGTATTGTATAAAAGAATTTTATTAAACTAAAATATTTAGTCATGAAATTAAATATTATAATATTTTATTGTTTATTTTGTCTTTGTTTAATTTATTTTATTTGTTTATTTTGTATAAAAACAATATATTTATTATTTTGAAAAACCAATTGTTTTATAAATTTCAATTTTGTACGCTTTTTGCGAAGTCACAAGACGTGGTTGTAGACGTCATTGCTTTTTATTATCATTTTTAAATTTGAGTTTAAATTAAAATTAAGCTTCAATAAAAACAATATTTTATGAAAAATGAATCCAAAGGATTTTTTTCAAATTATTCTTTTGCTTATATATGTATTTTTTTAATATGGAAAACTTATTCATTTTAATCTAATCAATAAAAAATTAGTAATATTAGTTAGTTATTTGTTTTAAATACATCGTTGACCATATGAAAATTTCATTTAATTGAATAAGTAAAGAGATGATTTATAATTATTTTTCATTAAATTCCATCTTAGGTATAAAAAAAACTTGGTTATTAATTGAATAATTATAGCTTATTAATAGGAATGGGAATTATATTCAATATAAATCCCGAAATATTTAAATAAATATTTACAAAAATATGACGAAAATATTTACCAAAATATATAAAAATCAAAATAAGTTGTGAATTGTAATTCCGAATATTTAATTTCAAAGAATAACTGTTAAATTGATAACTTCAATTTTAAATAATAATTTTAAATTTTAAGGAATTTAATTCAAAATTTTCGATATATTTTTCTTGTGAATGTATTATTTAAATATAAAAATTTTAAAATTTAATTGTAGTATTTATTAATCATTTATGAAAAAACCAATTTTATCCATTTTGTTATAATATAACGTTATAACTATTTAAATTTTTAAAATTTATACAAGTTATGCAAATTTAATTTCAGTGTGGTTTATTTTAACAAATGGGAAATAATTAAGAAATAATTAAATTCAAATATTTTGGGGAGCAAACTTTATTTTGAAAATCCATGTCCTAATATTTTTTCATATTCACAAAAATGTTTTCCCTAATTTGGAAAAGGTCGTAGCTTTAAACCGGTTTAAAAACGGGTAACATTGAATAATCATTTTGGAAATAATACTCATAGTCAATGGGAACATTTACTTTTCTTGTGCTTTGATATTTATTTTATTACTAAGACTATGTTATTTTTATATTTATTGTTTTTATTTTTAATAAATCTTTTTTTTAATATAAATTTGTAAGTTATATTAATTTTGTAAACTTTGATTAATTTTTTTTATTTTAACATTTGTTTATTTTTGTATGTTTTAAAAAAAAGACTATATTTGCTATTTATTATATTTTTGCATCAAAGTAAGGATTTGTGTTTGTGTAGGCCATTTATTCTGCAAGAATCATGATTTGTTTACATTTACTTCTGCTTAATTTTAAATCTTGTCCACTGCACAGAACACATATGTTTTTACTTTCCTCAAAAATTTTTGTTTTATAATTTTGAAATTTTAAGTCAATTGTGTTTTAATTTATGTTTTTCGACTTTTTTTATATAAATTTCTATAATATTGAAAAATGCAATAAATTTTTTAACATTTATTTATAAATTAATTTAAAAAGATTGTTTATATTTTATATTGCTTTGTTTAGAGTTTATTTATTTTTTGATTTGCCACATATCAAAAACTGGCATTGATGCACAAATAAGTTTAAAACTCTTTTCTTTTTAAAATAGAAATTTTCTTAGAAATAAACATTATTATTATTTGAATTATTTAATTTTTTTAAAGTTTTTATTACGAATTTTTATTATTTATTTTTTATAAATTCTTTCGTACTGGAAAAGTTGCAGTGTTTATTTATTCTTTGAATAATAGTTTAATTTTGTTGTTTTGATACACATTATTTTTAGTATAAATCTTGTTCAGAGTCGTATCTAATGCGATTTATTTAGCCTGGACTTAGTATTAGCTTAATAATAATTATTATTGTTTTTGATATAAATGATTAAGTTTTCACATAATTTTTATAATATTTGTTCTCATTGATTAGTTAGTACACCAGAGGGGTTCTTGAGTAAAGGGGCTGTAAATTGTTTTATTTTTTATACTAAATCTCTATAGTATAATAAATTTAAAAAAATCAGAAAAAATTTCATTTTTGGGTGGCAACTTTGAAATATATATAATTATTTATTCTAATATTCTCACGTTCTCGTTAAGTCACGAATGGAGTCGAAGGTAGTGTTTTTATTTCTAATTTTGCTGCTATTTTTCAAACTAATAATTAAAAATAATTATTCTTTACTATATTAATTTATTTTCTGTTAGCTTACTTTAATTCTATATTGTTATTGTATTTATGTATTTTTGCAAATTTAAATTAATAAATTATTTCTTTTTTTATTATTCTCAAACATCAAAATTTTTATGCCATTTTATGAGTTTGATTATAACTTAATTAAGTTTTTAATTGTAGAATATCTTAAACTTTTATGCTTTGTAGTATTCCTCATTTAATTATTGAGCAATGAATTTTTTTGAAATAATATTTTTAAACTTTATTGGCGAATACATTGTAGAATTGTTTATTTATTTATTTTATAATGAAGTGAAGAATTATGACTGATTGGAGCTAATTTTTACATTTATTTCTTATATTTAACTTTTTTAATTAATTGAGTGTGAAACTTTGGCAAAAATCAGCCCATAATTACAGGTGACAGATAAGACGTGCACCACCTATTTTTGTTATAACTTTTTTCAATGCAAAAAAATGACCAAAATAATTAAAAAGTGCACAACAGATTCCGGAATATTGCTATATAATAGTTTTACCTATCTTTAGAAAGTTATTAGATAGAGAAAAAATAAGCCAAAAATTTTTTGCAGATGGGTCGCAACTCCGGACCAACATTTTTGCAATTTTCCGTAAAGTGTTTTTTTCGGTAAGTCTTGGTTCAGAAATTAAGCTCTTCCCAAACACAACGTCAAATTATAATACAAAGGCAAGACAATTATGACAAAATAAATACATTTTTTATTTATTAAATATTAAATTATAATATTTTATATGCTTTAAGTTTTTTTGTTGAAAATTGAAATGATTGAAAAAAAAATTGTCGTTAGTACTAATTACAAATCAAATGTACTGCATAGACTTTAAAATTATTTAAATTTCTGTTTAAACATAATAAAAACCATTAATAATTTCTTTAAAACTTATTATTTTAGTTATTTTATTTTACTATGATAATTTTCTTTTTTAATAATAAATTAAGTCATTGCTTTTCTGAATATTTTTGTGTCTTATTTTTGTTATTTTTCTAAAATTCTTGCTAAATGCACCGCATATTGTAATTAGCCATGATATTAAATTTCTGTTTATTAAAATTTTCTTGTATATAATTGTAATTCAGTACTGTAATTTTTAAATTATGCCAAATTAATGATGAAATTGTTATAAAGTAATTCTTTTTTATTTAACCTGATTTTTCGTTTTTCATAAATTTATTTCATTAAGATATTTTATTATTTATATATTTTAGTATATTTATTAAAGTATTGGAAAGAACGTGTGTTTGAAACTCATTTAATTTTTTTTTTTTTGTAAATTTGAAATTATGAATTTTTATTTTGTTTAATGTATTCGAGAGTAGTTTTAGTATTAATATAATAAAGCTTTCAATATTTTTTAATTAATATAAATTTTAATAAGCTGGGGTTTTAATTCATTTTTAGGGTTTATCTATTTTTTAATATTTTATACAACTTGTAGTAAATCCTTTTCATGGAAAAATTAATATAATTTTTTTGGTAATTTATTAATAATTTAAAGTCATAATTATTAAATAAAAATATGAACGATTATTTTTCTTAAAGAATAAATTTCAATGGAAGTTCAAAGGATTAATAACAATTGTTTTATTTTTTTATTCATTTAATTTATTTTTATATTATTTTGGAAAATCTAAATTATATATTTTTTATTTGTGACATTTTTTGGAACTTATTTGAATGTTAAAGAGTTATGAATCACATGTACTTTATTTTTTATACAGTTTTTTAGGCATATATTTTTAATTATTTTATTGACATATTTATTACATTATAAATTGTTAAATAAAATTGTATTTTTTTAATTTTCTACTTTTAAAAATGAATTCGCCCTGTATTAAAAACAAATTTTTAAATATATTGTACAATAAAATTATTTATTGATTAAACTTTTTTAGCCTTTTTCATAACCAAATATCATTTAAATTCATATAAAAATTTCCATGGCTTTTTTACCATAGTATTTATTAATAATATTTTTAAGTTTAATTAAATTTAATCTTTATTAAAATGATTTTAATTTATAAATTCTGCTAAAAATTTTACTTATTTTTGAATTTTCAAATTATTTTGGAATTCTCTTGACAAGGTGCATATTAGAAAATCCCCTTGTGATAGTAAGAAATTACATAATATTATATTATTTAATTGTTTTAAAATTATATTTTTTCATATGATTATTTTATCATTTATATATTTGATTTAATTAATTATTTAAACTTTTCTCTTTTATTTCCAAAATCGTAGGTAGGAATAACGTTGAAAAAAAATGTTTATCATTGTACTTTTAGGTTAATTAAATTAATTATTAATATCTTAATTTTCCTTTTTTCAAATAGATTAATTTTGAACAGAATCTTTAAAAACTTACGCATTGCTTTTTCAACAATTGAGTAATTTTCAAAAAAATTTTAATTTAGGTTTTTTTTTAATAATTTTTATTTTTTAATTCTCCAACCTCGAATATTTACAGTTGATAAAAATTAATGGATATTTAGCGCTGTTTTCTCGTTCATAATTCGGATTAAAAAACCTTTTTTTCATGCATGCATGCAAACAATTTTGTTTTTCCAAATTGCAAATAAGTTCGCACTATTTTGCGTTGATTTGTTTCTTTATTAAAATTTATTTTATAAATTCACATGCTTTTTTTAACTTTATAATTGCAATTCATTCTGTATTATTTGTATGGTTTAACCGAGCGTGAACCATTTCGGTCCAATGATTTAATAAAAAAATTTAAATAAAAAACAAAAATGATTAAATCTAACATTCTTTTTTATATTTATGTGCCTCAAAATTAAAACTGTGTTTTATTGTTTTAACAAATTTCGCCAAATTTAGAAATGTTAATTAGTCATTGATTTCTGAGAAAACAATGGGATTCAAGAAATAATCTAAAATGGCCATTAAAAGATATAATTTTTAGTTTTTAACATTTTCAGCCTTGTGACTACTGAGAAGCTTTGCGACAGTTGGTCAACGTAATTAATTTGGTTTTAAAAATGCCTCAATTAATTTGCTAAATATAAAAAATTTTTAATTTGCTGTGCTTTATCATTTTAACTAAGCTGACATAATCATTTCTGTATTGCATGAATTGTAGTGCACTTTTGTTTACTCAATAAGTACTACACTTTACTCTTAAAATCATAATCCTGTTTTAACCTAAATGCCCCAATAATATTATTCCTATTAGCAGAATAAATTAAATTTTAAATTAATTTAAAAATACATACACGAAACTATAAATGATCAGCAAAAAAAGTTAAATATATTATTAGTCATTTAGCACACTTTATTAAGCAACACTGAATCATACATAAACCTTATGAATTGTTGACAAAAATATTATCATTTAGCAATAGCAACCACTATTTTAACAATTTGAAGTCATTAACTGTTTACCCAAACTGCATAATTAATTAAAGCTTCATGAAGTAAAAAAATAAAAATGAGAGATGTTAATTTAAAAATGTTTAAATAAAGATATTCTGTAACAATAAATATTTAAAAAATTTGATGGCATTAATAATATTTATTGATTACATATTTACAAGAAAACAAAACTAAATATACTTGTTTTATTAACAAAATCATCAACATGATTCATATCAATGAATTTAAGTGCGTGAGCATATTAAATGGAATCTTAATAATAAACCTTTTAAATTAATCGAAATTATTTGATGAAACATAAATGTTTTTAAGCTTTGCTCAAATTATCTAATTTAATAAAAAAAGTGAATATTTATAAAATAATTCGCACATTTAAAAAGCAAAATCCCAATCAAGGCTTATGTAATTGTTGTCTATTAATATTATAATCTCGGTGATAAGTGGACAGTCGAAAAGTTGCAAAAATCAAAATGGGCAAATTGTTTCGACTAGCAATACCTCCAAAAAAGTAAAAACTGGGAAAATTTTGAAAAAAGTGCTGTTTTTAATTAAATGTTATAACTATTTAATTAATAAAAATTTTATCTTTTGCTATATTTGCAATTAGCAAAATTAATTACACTGTATTAGATTATTTTTAATTTTTGAATGAAAGTATCTAATAATTAGATTAAAAATCAAGTGCGTAAATCGAAGTCTCATATTTTTAAATAATAGAATTTTTGAAAACAAAATTTAAAATTATTAAAATAATAAAAAATAATTGAAAATTCCAATATTTAGAATAACATACCAATTAATATTTGGAAGTTAGTTTAAAATAGATACCAACATTTGTTGTTTAAAGGAAGGTAATTTACTTGAAATTATAACACAATTCATTAAAATTTTATCTAAATTTTTAATTAATTTTAAATTTTATATTGTGAAAAATACTCAAGTTCTTCTACTTTTTTAAAATTATTTATTTGTTATTAAATAGAAAGATTAATGAAAAAAGTATATTCATATAATTTTAAAATGAAAACAAATTAAATTTGAAGAAAATGGCATGAAAAGTCAATTTAATAGCCGTATGTTATTAAATTAATAATAAAATAATTTCAAGAATATTTATTTTAACAAATTTTTACGCTGACATTGATTTAAATATATAGGTTTAGAAAATTATTTTTTTATTATTCGAATTTAATTAATTTATAAAGAACTGCAATCACTGAGACGACCAACTTTTTTTTAAAATTTAATTTTGAAATATAATAAATGAGCAGGATAAATGGTTTCTTTCTTGCTTTATTATGCCAGATATTTCATACAATAATATTTAATGAATTATATATACTTTAATTTCAATTATCATTTCTTAAATAATACTTTTCTAAAAAATTTCATTTAATAAATTTTTTCATGAAAATAATTATCTAATTGTTTAATCAAATCTTTATTTTCATTTAAAATACAAGACAAAATAATTATGACAAAATTAAGTGCAATTTATAAGATAATATAAAATTTATTGATAATTTTTGCTAAGCTTTTATGAGTCATATTATTCTGGAATTTCTTCAAATCTTTGTATCATTAATAATGGTTATTAAAAAGATTTTTATATAATAAAAAATAAAAATAAATACAAATAGAAACTAATCTTGTAAAAAGCAATTAATTTAATAAGCCAAAAAACATAAATGTTAATAATTTTTCAATTATTATTTTTTGCTAATATTATTTAATTAGTAATATAATTTCGTATTTAGTTTTTTCACATGGTGGGTGACGGTATCTACTATTAAAAGTTGTAAAGATAAGATGTTTTGTAATCTGAATATTATTATATAATTATTTTATTTTTATTATAATTAAATAAATATAATTTTATATATGTATTTTTTTCCTTTTGTTTATTATGCATTGTTAAATAAATAAATTTCAATAAAGTAAATTATAGTATTTAAATTTTAAAAAATCCTAGACAATTAATTTTTTTTTAATTTTCATAACTTTAGGCTAAATAATATTTTAAATCATTTGATTGACTTAAATCTATTGTAATAAAAATATTATTTTTGCTGGCTTTATCAAACTATAGTTATTATATTGGAACTGCAAATAAATTTCAATTTTTTTTTAATTTTTTTATCTTTAACGTTATATATTTATTGGGTTTATGTTTTATTATTTTTTAGTCTTTTTTTGTATTATCATTTAATTATTAATTACCTTAAGTTATTATTCAAAATGAAGAATTTATTTATAAAATAATTTTTCTTTTCAATTAATCTTAATTAATGAAATGATTTTGAACAAAAAAACATTTGGACCCCTTTTACATTAAATTATTTATTGTACTCCACGTTTTCTTTTATAACATGTTTATTTATTTAAATATTATTAAATTTAAACAATATTAGCGTGCTTTTAATTATTACCAATAGATTTAGTTTTATTATTTCAGATATATATTTTAAGCTTAGGATTAAGAAAAATTTCGAATGACGGGTATACTATTTTACAAGGACATAACTGGAAAATTTTATTATTTGAAGGACATAAAAAAAAATATTTTGAAAATACAACATCATGTTTTATGCACTTTTCCAATTTTATTTTTATCAATATTCTTTTTTTAAAAAATTTATTTAATTATTTATCTTTGTAAAATTTTTTTGTTTTTCTATAGTAATTTTAGATACAAAAATATTCTCTTAGGCTTTATTCATATTTTATAATTAGCATTTTAGTTTTCGTATAAATTTGATGAAAATTCAAAGTTTATATAAAATAAACTATTTGATGCCTATAGTTTCTTTAAATACTTACCCTATCATCGAACTTTTTTTCGTCAATTAATAAATTTTGCGTTTATTTGAATAATTATTTGGTTTTTTTTTATAAATTAACATATCATTTTAGGTACCAATCTTTTCATTTCATTATTTTGCCTTTAATTAAACTCAAAAATATAATTATGGGTCCAAAACAATTCTTATTCAATATAAATGATAACAAGGGCCCGGATTTATATTTGCTAAAAACATCTAAACAAAGGCAAACGAATTAGGTTCTATGAAAATATTATTTTATTTTGAATGCTATTAAAATTAGGTTATTTAATTTCCTAATAATCTTTGCATAATTTTTATTAGTTTAGGATAAAAAAAAAATAACATTCGAAGCAAAAAAGTGTTCCTATAATAAATTTTCTGTCAACAAAATAATGAGAATAAAATTATTTTATGTTGTTAAAAATTAATTTAAAAATAAGTTTGTAAATAATATGCAATTCCTTTTATTTAAATTGCGATCTAATATTTTAATTTTTTTAATTGAGTTGTTGGATATTTATTAATAAATTGCTATGTTTATTTTCATGATTATTATTATTTTTTGCCTTTTAAAATTTCATGATCTACTCACTCTTTTTATTTATTAAATTATATGATTTTTTTAAAATTCTATTAATTTTAATAAATGATAGTGAAATTTAGGATTATTAAATTCTTTTTTTAATTTTAAAAGAGACAATATTTTTATTCAATTATATAATAATACTTTGTGAAGAAATATTTGTTTTGGACATTGCTAAAAGTTTTTTTCATATATTCTGAGCAAAGATAATTTTTACTATTAAAAATTTTTTTAAACATTCAAAAAATTGCATCAAATTAAATAAAATTCAAATAAATAAATTTATTTGAAAATAATTATCTTTAGTTTGTTTAATTATTTATTATTATTTTCTTAAATCACTTCTTAACATGGAGCAATAACCGATCTTGATTTCGAGGAAAAGTCAAAAAAATAAAAACAAATTTTCTTTTTTTTTCTTCTTTTTAATTTATAATTTTGATTGATTTTTTTAATGTGATGGAAATATTTCACTTTTATTTTCTTTTTCTTTAGTTTCCTTTTAAATTGAAATTTTTTACAGAATTTTTCAAGGTCGCATTGATTTTTTTTTTTTAAATTCGGTAGATAATTACATAAATTATTCTTTTTAAAGAAATTTTATTTATTTTTTCATAATGATTGAATTAAATTTAAATAGTTTAAGAAAAATCCATGAAAAATAGCCAAATTTTAAATATGCTGTTAATTTAAATTGTAAATATTAAGAATGAAACATATCTTAATGGATAATGAAATATTCATTTTTAACTTTTGTAATGTTTATAATTTTTTGGGTTTTATTTTTGTTATTTTTTAAAAAACAGTTCTGTAGTTTTTAAATTATGCTAAATTAATGATGAAATTATTATAAACTTTTAAGTGGGTAAAATTCTATTTTATTTATAACCTGACTTTTCAATTATGATCAAATATTTGATTAAATTATTTAATATTTATTAAAGCAAGATTATAATAAATACAGTATTTTACAAATACAAAATTTTACAAACATTTCTCAATAATTAGGCATAATTTAAATTATAAATTATAGCATTGAACTATTAAAATGAATTATAACTACGAATTGGATCATTATGTTGTGGAGAGTTCTCAAGAATTTTTTAGAAAGAAATAAAAAAATTAAACCCAAAATTAGAGCAAACTTTATAAAATTAAGATTTAAAAATAAACTTAACTAATGTTAATTAAAATTGGCAAATTAGAAAAACAATACAAATATACAAATGCATTTTTACCTTTTTTTGCCCATATATAAAATGTAAAAGGTCTTTAAAGCAGATGTTTATCAAGCAAATAAAAAGTGAAACGATTGTAAGATATGAAAGAGGACACCATGACTAACAAAATAAAAAAAAAATCATTTAAATAGGTACATAAATAATGGTGATATGAATTTTTGAATTTGCAGAAAAAAAATTTGTGCGGAAACTTATGTTACACCCTAAGTATATAGCTATAATTTAATTAGCTTTATGCAAAATATAATCTAGAAAGCTTTATAAAAAAATCTAAA
This sequence comes from Heterodera schachtii, assembly GCA_023374025.1. Taxonomy (NCBI): domain Eukaryota; kingdom Metazoa; phylum Nematoda; class Chromadorea; order Rhabditida; family Heteroderidae; genus Heterodera; species Heterodera schachtii. The sequence continues at coordinate 394,114 of SIJG01000117.1, forward strand.
TCAATAATTCTGAATATAAAAATATATATTTAATTTTTAAAAAATTCTAGGTGCAAAAATGAAAAAATCAGAAAAGCTTCAAATATTAAAATAGGTAGCTTCTAGAGGTGTGCCGTGACTGAAAAAACCCGTGAACCGTGAATCGTGACCGTGACCGTGAATTGGTCCCGTGAATCGTGACCGTGATCCAAAAAACCCGTGAAATTCACGGTTTTCGTGACCGTGACCGTGAATTTTTTGAGTTTATTTTTTCTTTGTCGGCGAATTTTTGCTTTTTACACCGTATTTTTTCTGGTATGATTTATAAAAAAAAAAATTAAAAAAGGGGGTCCAGGGGAGCTGATAGACGCTGCCGCAAAAAATTTAATTAGACTCTAATTGTGCACAGAATTTGTCCAAAAAATGACCAAATTTTGCGAATTTGAGCCAATTTTTTATGAAATAATAAGTTTTTGGGGCCCGGCGGTGCCGATAGGCGCCGCCGGGGGAAAATTTAAAAGTTGAGTGCAATTTGTTAAAATTGTTAACAGATTTTATCCCAAAAATTAGCAAATTTTGCAATTTAATCGGTCTAAAAAGTCAAAAAACGAGGAAAATGTAATTTATAGATGCGCTTGAATTTTCAAGTTAAAAAAAAAATCGGATACTGAAGTGTCCATTGGCAAGCGCGCCCATAATTTGCATTTTTCGCATAATTGTGGACGTTCTCAATTTGGGTTTGGGAAATATGAGAAATATTTCCCCAATTTTTAACTTTTTGGTGGAAAATTTTTGAAAATTTGTTGGGATTTAATTAATTTTGCCCAAAATAACTTTATTTCGAGCGAGTTTTTTAAAGAAATTTAATGAGTTTTTATTTAAATGGGTCATCCTTGAAAACTGCTTTTTATTTGTTTTTCGCACAATATAGGTAGTTGACTTTGTTCAAAAGTTTCAGGAATATGGGAGGGCCGGCGGTGCCGATAGGCGCCGCCGGGGAAATTTTTGAAATTTTTGCTCTGTTTCTTAGCAAACTTTGCAAAAAAATGACCAAATTCTCTATGCAAACAATATGTAATTCGTAATTTTTCAATTTTATCCAGTGTAAATTTTTCACGGAATAACCGTGAATTGGTACCGTGAATCGTGACCGTGACCGTGAGTGAAAAAACACGTGAAATTCACGGTAACCGTGACCGTGAATCACGGCACACCTCTAGTAGCTTCTAATATTTTTTCACTGAAATACCTAGATATAAAAAATCAAAAACACTAATAAAACTTTCTTTGATAATTGATAATTCAATTTTTAATTAAATAATATTTATAATTGGTTAATATAATTATTTTCTCTCATTCTGATTTATTTAATGATCAATGAATAAAAAATAGAATGAAAAATTATAAAAAAAGAAAATTGTTTACATATTAAAAATAACCACTTAACTATAAGAGACCTCAAAAACACTAATGACATTCAAAAGCTAAAAAAAATCATTTGGAAAAAATGAATCCAAATATCTTGAAAAGTAAAATTATTAAATAATTCAATTCTCCCAATAAATTTAAGAACTTTTTTTTTTTGCGGCACACACAAATTGACTTGAATAAGATGGATTGGCAAGAGAATTCAAACTAGTATAATAAATCTAAAAAAGAGAAGTATTTCACAAAATAATTGAAAAAATGATAATTTTAATTAAATAATGTTTGAAAATAAAACCAAATATTTATTATAAAAACAAAATTTATTATCAAAATAAAGTTAGTCAATCTTGTGTGAATTTTTTTTTTAAACTTTATTTCCCAATTTAATGAAGGATAAATCACAATTTATAAAATAGTTTTTTTTATTTAAAAAATAATTTTTAAAAATAAAATAGAAGCCAAAATTTAAATTTAAATTAATTTAAATTTTTATAAAAAGTATTTCAAAATTACACGCAAAATATTCTTCATGCAAAATTTTTTTTTAAATTAAATTTATAAAAAAATGAATTGAATAATAATCGACGAAGAATTACAATTAATTTCTCATTCATTCTAAATATGTATATCTTTTAAAAAATGCCAAAAAATTTTCATTCACCATAGAAAATCAAATTATTGCCGAGTGATATTTAAAAACATTCGGATTTAGTACCAAGAAATCTACGCGAGGGATAAATAAAATTACGTAACAATGAGTATTTAAAAAAATGCATATACTAATTCAAAAATAAGCCTAAATAAACCAAAAATGCCAGATTATAACAACTAAATAAAATTTGATTTCTTAAATATAAATTGGATTTAAATACAAAATTAATTCACCAAAAAGAAAGTTGAGATTTATTTTATATTTTATCAATAATTGGCATCCAAAAATGACTGATAAACAAATGTATAAATAATTAAATTTTTATTAAATTTTTCTATATTGAAGAAGTTCTATAAATTATACTTATTTTTTTAAATAAAAAAAAATTACATTAAACATTAATAAATAGAAAAAACATTCTCAATCATATTTATTTTAAAAAGAAAAATTATTTATAAGCTTAAACCCATACAAAAAATCACAAAAGAAAATTAAATGAAATAAAAATAAATGTAAAAAAAAAAAGAAAAATCGCACAATAATTGCTTTTGTGTAAAATCATCTGTTCTAATTATATTACAGAAAATTTTTAATTAAATTAATAATAAATATTAAATTGTACGAATTAGTGATAGAATTTAATGAAAAACCTATTCACTGTTAAATAAAAAGCTAACCAAATTAACTTAATTTAAAAATATCATCAAAAAAGAATTTTTACTAAAAAATATTTAAACTTTTTTTAAATATTGACCAAAGAAAAAATTCAATTAAATTAAACTTAATGTAAAAAAAGTCAATCACAATTATTAATAAAGAATTTTTTCTATAAAAATACGAAGCTATAATTACGATTTTAAAATTGTAATTAAATTTTGTAATGGGTTGCGGAAAATATTGAATTTAACCTAAGATGGTTTTTTAAATACGACATGCATCGTATAAATTATTAATGATAAAGTGTTTTAAATTATTATAAATTTAGATATATATACAAATCTGAATATTTATAGCCTAATTAATGTCGCTCAATATATGCTCAAATACTTCTCAAGAAAGAATAATTAGCATAATGATGAATGGCAAATAATTAATAAAAAATAATGTCAAAAGATTAATAAAATCAAAAAACTTTTTATTTTATAAAAATTAATATAGAATGTTAAATTTATCAAATTCAAAAGGAAAAAACATATAAATTAATAACCAAGTAAATTTAATAGAAATGACAAAATAAAGTTATAATTTAAGGAATTATAAAAAAATTTAATTTTTCAATAAATGAACAAAGAAATGACGAATCGGACGAGACGACAAAAATATTATATTATGCATGACTAAATAAAAAAAAGCAATGGAAAATTAATTAATGGGAATTTAGTTTAATTAAATAAAACTTAAACAAAAACATTTATAAGGGCAATGAATTTATTACGAATATAAAAAAATCAATTATTACCACTATAAAATATTTTACAATTATTCCATTTTCATTTTTATAAAAATTGCATTGAATGGATGCTAAAGAATAACTTAATTTATATTCTTTCCCAGGTTTTTGAAAAATATTAAATAATGCAATATTTAATGAATTATAAAAAATTCATATGTGCGACTTCATGTGCAGCTGTTAGTGCATTTATTGTACCTGTTATTTTTCAAACCAAAATATTGATTAGGATAATAAATAAGACAAAAAAAATCTATTTACTTATTTTTTTCAATAATTTATTCGTTGCTAAATTATATGATTAAGTTCAACGTGTATATATAAAGAAAACATTAACTTGAGATCAAAAACTCAAAACGAACAAGATTCACGAAATCAGTCGAAGAAATATCGTATTATTGGTATAAAAATGACAATATAATATTTATTTCTTCTTTATGTGTTTTTTGTTCATTTTTCTAAATGATTTTTTTAATTTTAATTAAATTTTTTATTTGCCGCATTATGGATTTGAACTTTTGGGTGCTTTTATTTACAAATGTTTTCTTGCACATGTTCCTTTTTCTTCTTCACTACAAATTTTGGTATTTATAAAGAAATTCGAGAAGTTTAAAAGTTAAATATTAATTTTGTTTTTTCTTTTTTATGACTCTTATTATTTGAATATATGAATTATTTTTATTAAATATTCAAAAATTAAAAAATTCGAAAATTTAAATTTAATTTTTAGTTAATGCTAATTTAAGTTGAATAATTCTTATTCATTATGAATTTTTTATATTTATTTATTCATTTTTTTATTAAATTAATTATAAATTAATTACTAAAAAATTATTCGAAAAATGAAGTTGAAAAAAAACTTCCGTTTTACCATTAATACTGTCAAAAGTAACTCATTATTTTTCATGATCTACTATTTTTAGGATAATTTTTTCATAAATATTTTGAATTTATTTATATTTATTTTCTATTATATTAGAAAATATCCAATTTAGAAATTAAATATATTTTAAAAACAATAAATTATAATAATTTTTATGGGAATGTTTTATTTTTATTTTTTCAATTTAAAAATTATAAATTAATATTTAATATTTAATAATTTATTTTTTTTATTCCATTTTATCTCGAAAGACATCTATTTGTACTTTTTAATTTAATATATTTAATTAAGCTTCGAAAATAAACTTTTCAATAATTTTTTAAAATATGTGCTACTTTAGTCGGCTAACAATCTGAAACTCATTAAAAAATAACGGATATAAATGTGAGAAAAATGCTAACACATATTCATACTGAATCTTATAAAAGGCACTTGAATAAATATTTGTGCTTTTCGAGAGCGAAACCATAAACTCTTATGGACAATTCAATAAATTCTTTATATTTGTTTAATACATTAAAATTAATATTGATTTACTTAAGAACATTATGTTGAATTGTGATCATTGGAATTTATTAAATGAGAATAATTTTTTGCATAAAAATATATTTTTTTAATTTTCTACTGGTAAATATCGCGTGAAACCTTTGCCTGTGAGATAAAAGTGCATGACCGTAGTGCGATTTAAACTATAAATTCTTTTTTGTCCGAAACTATTTTAAGTGCTAAAATTTAAAGATATTTTTAAACAAAATTTCAATAATTGTTTTATATATTGAATTTTTTTTATGATTTGATATTTCCGAATAAGAGTATAAATTAGCTTATTTATGGATAATTAATATTAAGAATGGTAATTAAAATTTTTTGCAAAGTCTTTTAAATTAAAAATGATGAATTTTTATAAATTAGAAATTGTGATTCGAGATTTTGTTACTTTAATTAAATAGTAATTTTCTTCATGTCATAAAACCAAATTATTATGAATTTTTTAAATTAAATTTTTAGATTAATGCATTTTTGTTAATAAATTTTGGGCAAAACGCCAATAATTTAATTTAAATAGTGGGAAAATAGACAATAATTTATTTACAAAAATAACAAAATTATTCAAATTGAAGACTGTATTTTTCTTAATTTTATCAAATTTTATTTTCTGTATTATTATTATTATTTTTTTTGCTTTTAAATTTTAAAAATGCTTTAGAATTCTATTGTAAAATGATTTATTAATTTTAATTTATTTTTTGTTGTTTTAATTTTTTGATTTTGATTTTTTTTCTAATTTAATTCAATATTGGCCACTTTGTATTGCGTGTGTTTTTTAATTTTAATTTGATTAAGTTCTTTTTAATATGCCTTTCTTTCTAAAACCATAAGAAACTGTGCATATTGATGTAAATATATCTATTTTTTGTTCCCTAATTATATTTTTGTATTAATATTGTTGCTTAATATTTTTCTTTTATATTGCTCTCAACACATTCTTGGCATTTAATTTCAGTGGTAATTGAATTTTATTTTTCAAAAATGAATTACGTCATTTTTTGCCTTGGGAGCTCTCACGAATTCATAAACCCGCTTTTCAAATTTTCGAAAAGCGAATTTTTTAAAAGCTTATATGTGTATTTAAAAAAATATATGGTGACAAAAAATCAAGTAAAATTCAAAAGCTTCTACTAAAAGTTGTTCCACGGCATGCCCTAATTAAGCAGGGGTCTCATTAGAAATTCTCGAAATTAGTCATTGAAAGTCATATTTTATGGTTAAACATCAGCAGGATAATACAGAAAAACGACTATTTCTGTTGTATTATTCAGTCAGAGTTGTATCAAATAACCAAAGTTTCATTAATAATTAAATAATTTGGAGGAATAATGAACAAATTTTCTGGCAAGATAAATTCACTTTGATAAAGGCGATTTTACAAAATGTAGCACCAGAACCAACTTTTTTTCAAATTGAGGATTTAAATAAAAAAAAACTAATAAATAAATAGGCAATTTAAAACTAATAAAAAAAGGAGGAATAAAATAATCTTTTTAAAATTAAACATTTTAATTTAAATCTGTTAAATACAAAAAAAAAATAAAAACCTACTATATTTTTAAAGTAAAAAAGCAAGCGAATAAAAAAAAAATGCAACACATATAATATTGTCGCGACTGGAATTCAGCCGCGACTGTCCGTGGAACGGAGAGTTATTGCTTGGAAAGAGAGCGACGAGCGAAAGAGCAAAAAAGGGGGAAAATTATTAGTGGGCGACGAAACGATGAAAAATGGGCAAAAAGGGACAATTTGGAGAGAGAATAACAGCTCAATCGACCAAGCGGCGCACATGAATGAACAGAAAGCTGCGATGAAAAACAGCTGACACGGCCAACCCGACAGCAGAAACCGGCCCTCCCCGCCCGAACATGGTCCGATGGGGACAAAAAGTGCACGTGAAGGGAGACAACATCAAGCAATGCATGTGAATGTTCTGCCGCAAAAGAAGAGAAGTCACACAGCGAAGAAAGAAGAAAAGGAAGAGAAAAAGACAGCCCATTTGATCAGCCCATTTCTCTAATTAATTGGTTTGTATGTTTTGTATATAGGCCCAACCCAAATGTGATCGTATTTAAGCCCCACAAATTGTTCATTTCATGGCTCCGATCATACACCGAATAAAGAGAGAAAAAACCCCAGCAATTGGGTATTCGGTAGCCCCTCCCCCTCTCCTTCCTCTCCTACCCCCACCCCGAACCATGGACGACGAACTGTACCGTTGCGGCTTGTGGGCCAAGCCGCAACAATTGGCGACCCTGGCAGGGACAAAACTTTGGTGGGGTTTTTGGAGATTTGGTAGGGAAGGGGGAGTAGGACCCCACGGGTTTTTTGTAACCCGTGGCGCCCTGCGCGTCCGGCCCCTCGGGTTTTTTGTAACCCGAGGCGCCTCCCTTTCCGCGCTTTCCGGCCCCTTGGGTTTTTTGTAACCCAGGGCGCCAAATTCCGCGCCGCCTCCCGTTCCGCCGCGCCTCATCCCATTCCGCGCTTCCTCCAAATCGTCTGCTCCCATTCGCTCGCGCTCGTTCGGCCACTCGGGCTTTTCGTAACCCGAGTCGCCTCGTATTTGTGCCGGTGTGTTCCGCGCCCTAAGTGTACCGTACCTCGTGTTCCGCACCTATAGCCCCTCAGGTTTTTCGTAACCGGAGGTGCGCTAATCGTTCAGGGCAGAGAGCCCGCAACTCAAATGGTGGCATTGGGCCGAGCCTCCAAACGTCAGTATGCCGAGACATTGAAGAAGCGCAAGCACAGGCGCACACATTGAAGAAGCGCAAGCACAGGCGCACACATTGAAGAAGCGCAAGCACAGGCTCACACATTGAAGAAGCGCAAGCACAGGCGCACACATTGAAGAGGCGCAAGCACAGGCGCACAAATTGAAGAAGCGCAAGCACAGGCGCACACATTGAAGAAGCGCAAGCACAAGCGCACACATTGAGGACGCGCAAGTTTGAAGCGCACAATTGAAGAGGCGCAATTGAGGACACGCAAATTGAAGAGGCGCAAATTTGGGGCGCACGCACAATTGAAGATGCGCAAATTGGATGCGCACATTTGAGGAACTGCACAATGAGGTCGTGCAAATTGGAGATGCGCAAATAAGAAGAGCCACACAAATTGAGGCGAAAATCGGATGAAGCGCAAATGAGAAGAGCTGCACGAAAATGAGGCGAAAATCGCATGAAGCGCAAATGGAAGAAGCGCAAAAGAAGCCCTGAGCCCAACAACAACTACAAAGGCCAAGTTGCGGAAGTGCCCATCTTAACCGCATTAAAATTGACTCCAGCATGGCGTCAACTACCGTACACATTCCTCATGCGGCGGGAATGTTGCGACTGGAATTCAGCCGCGACTGACCGTGGAACGGACAGTAAAAAAAGGAGGAATAAAATAATCTTTTTAAAATTAAACATTTTAATTTAAATCTGTTAAATACAAAAAAAAAAATAAAAACCTACTATATTTTTAAAGTAAAAAAGCAAGCGAATAAAAAAAAAAATGCAACACATATAATATTGTCGCGACTGGAATTCAGCCGCGACTGTCCGTGGAACGGACAGTTATTGCTTGGAAAGAGAGCGACGAGCGAAAGAGCAAAAAAGGGGGAAAATTATTAGTGGGCGACGAAACGATGAAAAATGGGCAAAAAGGGACAATTTGGAGAGAGAATAACAGCTCAATCGACCAAGCGGCGCACATGAATGAACAGAAAGCTGCGATGAAAAACAGCTGACACGGCCAACCCGACAGCAGAAACCGGCCCTCCCCGCCCGAACATGGTCCGATGGGGACAAAAAGTGCACGTGAAGGGAGACAACATCAAGCAATGCATGTGAATGTTCTGCCGCAAAAGAAGAGAAGTCACAGCGAAGAAAGAAGAAAAGGAAGAGAAAAAGACAGCCCATTTGATCAGCCCATTTCTCTAATTAATTGGTTTGTATGTTTTGTATATAGGCCCAACCCAAATGTGATCGTATTTAAGCCCCACAAATTGTTCATTTCATGGCTCCGATCATACACCGAATAAAGAGAGAAAAAACCCTAGCAATTGGGTATTCGGTAGCCCCTCCCCCTCTCCTTCCTCTCCTACCCCCACCCCAAACCATGGACGACGAACTGTCCCGTTGCGGCTTGTGGGCCAAGCCGCAACAATGAGAAATTATAAATACATTTTTTAAATTTATGAAATATCTCAAATTAAAAATTAGCACATGATAATTTAAAAGAATTTAATATTATAATTATTAAAATTAAATGCCATGCAAAAAAAGCTTGATTATTAAATAAAACTTTAATTTTAATTTTTTAAAATTTTTGTGAAAAGAAAAAGAAAATTTGGGTTTTTATTTTTACCATTATTTAATATCAAGAAACACTTTTCATGCAAAATTCAAGATATTAAAAACAACATTTAAGGAAATAAGAAATTATTTGTCAAATTAATATTTTATATTTTATTAAAGCGCAATTTGATAAACTCTGCTTGAAGACAACATAAATCGAGAGATTAACACATGCTTAAGAATTAATCAAATGAAAATTATTTTAAATAAAACACAAACAAATAAACGATATTTAAATTAAGCGTCTAAACTAATTTTATATAAGAAATTTTAATTTTGTTCGTTAAATTGTGTAATTCGCAGTAATTGTTCTGTCAAAAATTTTTTTTGTGTAATTGTGTAATACCTTTCAGATTAATTATTGTTTTATTAATTGTTCTAAATCATAAATAGTAATTTTCTACTTCGATCGGTGAATAAAAAAAATTTGATAATATATTAAATAATATTTCTTTACATTTCCTTAACAAAATAAATGTAAAATATAATTATTTAGTATCATATAAAAAATAGAAAATTTTTATATATTTTAAACTATTTTGCATATTTGGGAACGTTAAATATTTTAAAATTTTACTTTATAAATTAATGAAATGCTTTAAAAAATAACCACTTTTAAATTATCTTTAATTATAGATATTTATAAAATACTACAAAAAAATAATAATAAATTTATCTACCATCAATAATTAAATCACTATTAAATCCCGGGGCCGTAGCAGAAGAAGGTGGTCATTTGACGAGGTCATTTAACCATGGTTATTTGACCTGGTCATTTGACCACGAAATACGAGAAAAACGATAGCAAAAGAAGATGGTAAATTTTCTGCTGGAGCAACCACCAGCCACCGTTTTTTAACCATCAACTAAGTTCTTTTGCTATACCACCAACTTTCTACCATGAACTTAAAAATTGCATTATATTATTTTAAATAAATAGGCAAAATAATGATTAAAGGTCCTACAAGGTGGTGAGCCGAAGTGACAAAAGTATCAATGTTCGTAAGAATTAAATTTATTATACGTAATAATTAAATTTAATTATATTTTAATTTTATTTACAAAATAATTAATCATAAATTAGCTTAAACTTAATCAAATTAATAAAACTTGGTATTCGGCGAGAGCTCTATGTCTTCTCTTCAATGTATATAATTAAAAAATCTAGGAAATTTTTTACAAAAAGTTGTAACTAAGAATTTCGTAAAAATTTAGACTCAATAATTTTTTCTCTATAAACTCATTAAAATTCTTAAAGAATTTTGTTTGAGCAAAGCTCCAAGTATCTTCTACTAGTTATGTAAGTTTTTAAAAAATCTAAAAAGCTCGAAAAATTTTGACTCAACTATTTTAATCATAAACAATAATTTTTTTTGAAATTTATCTGCATAATAGAGAAATCTTTGGGCTTTCTAAATATATAAATAAAATTAAAATTGGTTGTTTCTGAAAAAATATATTAATGTAATATTTTATTGTCATCCAAAAAATGCAATGTCGTTTAAAGCATGAAAATTATTCAAACATTCAATTAATCACACTACATTTGTTATGAAAGATATCCCCAAAGATTTCTCTGTTATTCATTTAAATTTTGAAAATTTTATTGGATATCAAAAAAGTTATGGTCAAAATTGTTGAGTCTAAATTTTTTGGAATTTTTAGTCACAACTTTGTAAAATTTTACTAATTTTATAAAAATTATATAAATAATAGAGAAATACCAAGATGATTAAACTGATTAACTTTAAGCTAATTTATGCTTTATTTTTTAGCAATTAAAATTTAAAAAATAAGTAAATTTAATCATTACGAACATTGGTACTTTGTCACTTCGCCGATTTTAATTTTTTATACTCATTTTGGAGCTCATTCAGTTCTTTTAAAGAACTCTAATGATTTCCTAAGGGTGTGATGGTACTATTAATGATCCATTTGGCGCAAAAAATTAACTGTGCTTAGGCAATTAAAAACTTAAATTTTCTTAGATAATCCTTTTAGTGAACAGGGTCTTTGTTAATTATCATAAAAAAGGTTTATTTTCATTAAGCCCTACTTCGGAAAATTGCCAAAATATTGGTACGGGAGTTGCGTGCCATGTAAAAATTATTGGCACTTTTTGTCTCTATCTTATGACTCTTTAAAGATATGATAAAACTATTAAGTAACAATTATTCCCTAATTTTTTGTGAACATTTTGACTATATTTAGTCATTTTTGGTTGCATTTGAAAAAAAGTTGAAACAAAAAATTAGATGGTGCCAAGATTTATTTGTCACCCTGTATTTATGCATTATTTTTTTTGTAAATTTTTTTATTACTATTAAGATATTTAGGCATTTTAGAAGGCTATTTAATTAAAAATGATATAAATACATTGATTTTTATTTAATTACTTTTTTAAAAATTAGAAAAAAACACAAATTGTAAGAATTTTGGGTAAATTTGTTTTTTTAACTTTTAAAAATATTTAACATTAATATTAATTGAAAATCTTTATAAATATCGATAGCGGAGACTTTTCTCTATTTTATAAATCTTATTTGATATTTTTATCATGCTTGACTGATTTTTGGCATATTTTTAAAAGTTGGTGGTTAGGTCTGCAACCATGGGTAGGGGCAGGGTTGCAATTTAACCATGGTAACATGGTTAAGTAACCATCAACCATGTTCTTTTGCTGCGCGTTCGCAAACCACCAACCATCATGGTCAAATGACCATGTTAAATGACCATGAACTCGTGGTTGCACATTTGCTACGGGTTTACCATCATGGTTATGGTCATTTAACCATTACCATCTTCTTTCGCTACGGCCCCCGGTCGCTATTTTGCCCAAAATTTCCGGCCCAAAAGAAGTCTTGGTTAAATTTTAGGTTTGATTCAAAAAAAAATAGAATAATTTTTCAGTTAAAAAAAATTTATGTTTTGTAATTTTCTAAACTAAATAATTGAAAATATAATTTTCAATAAATAAAATTAATCAAAGAAATATTTTGCAGATTAGGAATAAATAAAATTAAAAATTAAAAATAATAACTTAGCCAAAAATACAAAATACTACACTGATTAAAGCTTAAAAGGAGGCATTTATTTATTCAGAGAATACTTAATAAAATTTTTATTAAATAACATTTATATTTTTGAAACTGCATAAAACGGTATACCATTTATTGTCATTTCTGAAATTAATTTGAATTTTTGAAAAAAATTCGTAAACCCATAAAATTTTTTGACTTGAAGAAAAAAAATCATTTTAATTCATGAATTATATAATTTCATAATTGAGGCCTCTTATTTATTATTGTTTATGGAAATTAATTAATAATTTTAATTAATGCTAATAAAATAAACTAAATCTTTTCATTAAATAAAAAGTTTTTTATTTATAAATAAATGAGCAATATAATATATAATAAAGAAAATTCCCTTTATTTTTTATGCAGTTTTAATTTCAATATTAAATCCATTCTATTTAATTTTCTATATTTCTTATACTTTCTCTTGTTCATTTATTTTCCTAATAATTTAATAATAATATTTGAAAATGATAAGAACTGATTATTAAAATTGATAAATTTATTTTGATTTAAATATTATATATATTTTTTTAAATTTATTTATGAAATTTATTTCTGAAAATTTTTCCTATAAATTAAAATATAAATAAACATAAAAAGGTATTAAACCTTTTTTTATATATAAAAACAATAATATATAAATAATTATCGATAAATACCGACAAATTTATTCGGTTCTTTAGTGTCTGGATTAGTGTTTTGGTTTTACCTTTGAATTCAAAAATTTTCGAAAATAAATAAATTATTAAGTTAAAAAATAAATCGTTAACTAATAAAAACTTTACAATTTGAAATAATTTATACAATTTGTTGAATAAATAATAAAAGTTTTGTTTTTTTAATTCCCTTTTTAATTATAATATTTTCCTTAAACCTTCTCACATTCAAATGAATTTAAAAGTTTGTTTTTGAATATATTTATAACATAATATGAATCATAATACAAAATCTTTTCTTGATTTCTTCAATCCCTTAATTAAATTCGGTCAATGTGTTAGTTTGATTAATTAATTGCATCAATTATTGATATAATTATACAATTTTTACAATAGGTGAAATTCTTAATTATTATTTTTCAATTATCAATTTAAAATTATAATTAATTGGATCAAACGCAACAATAAATTTACCAATAACTAAGTTAAATTAAATACAAATTGTCTTTAAAAAACATATTCATTATTAAATACAAAAATAATAAAAGACAATTAAATTAAACTTAATTCAAAAAAAGTCAATCACACTTATTAAATATTCATTCGATTATTTTAATACTTTTATTCCTTAAATAACAATTATTAATTTTATCATTCCAATTAAAATTACTTGCTTATAATGAATTTGATCATTCGGATGAATGAATCTTATAAATTGCTACTATAATATAATTTAATTAAAAATATTATCATTCATTTTATTTTTTAAATGACAGAACAGATTTTGCCATTAGGGTAATAAAAAAAATAAAGAATTAAATTTATTTATTCAAACAAGGAATATGGGAATACAAGATTTTTTAAATGAAAAAAAAAATACGAAAATGGGATTATTAATTATAATAATGAAATTAAAAAAACATTAAAATAAAATCTAAATGAAGAATATTAATCACAATAAAGCCCAAAAATTACAATTACATAAAAGTTGAATAAAATTTATTTATTCAAATTATGAAAAAGGAATACAAGATTTATTTAAAACCAAAAAATATAACAAAAAAGGCTAATTTTTTGTTACAAAATTATCGATTAATTATTATTATAATAATGAAATAAAAAAACATTAAAATCTAAGTGAAGAATGTTAATCACAATATGGAATTATTAAATAAAATAATTCATAAGATAATTAACAAAAAAAAAATGAACAATTTAAAAAAGGCGAATCGTAAAATGATGAATTGAAGAACGAGCAAAATATAAGTAAAAAGAAAAAGAAATTATTAATTTGGTAAAAAATGCTCGGCTGAAATAATAATTTTTAAAAATTATGAATTTCAAAATAGACAAAGTTGTGAAAAATTTCATCAAAAATATAAATTATTTCAAGCAAATCTCACTAAAGTATTTTTTAAAATTACTTAGGGTGTCAACTAAGTTTTGACCCTCGAAATTATTTTCGAGATTTTATTTATTTTTAATTGAACAAAACAAAAGCATGATTCGAAATAATCCCCATTATTATCAACAATGAGTTGCCATTTTTCAGGCAAAAGATCAATAGAAATGGAAAAGTTAGTTAGGAGTTAGAGTTGATTAAGTAAAAATGCTCATTTTCGGGGTAGGTATTTTTGAAGGCTGATTTAAAGAAAATGAAAATAGATACAGAGGCAGAAAACTTGAGTGTATAAAGCAAAGTTAGGACTATAAAAATACAATAAATAAATTTTAATACCTAAAAAATAGATTATTGGAGGTCCGAGGCTGAAAGTGGTTTCAAAAAACGGCATTTTTCGGAACCACCGCTAACAAATTTTTTGTAATGCCACTTGAAAACAGTGAATTTACATATTGGGTAATCGGCCACGTTGAGTCTGAATATGGCCTTAGATTTGAGCTCTAGGTTCTCATTGAGCCTGTACAGCTCCAACTTCATGCACGAAGTTGAAGCAGTACAAGCTCTGATTGAAAAGATATTACAGATTGAAGGCCATATTCGAATTCTACGATCTTAATTTGGTAATAAAAAATTGTTTCATGAATGATAAAATTTTATTTTCAACCAGAAAATACTCGTAAAAAATTAGTGCAAGAATATCCATTTTTGGCATGGTCACCAAAACCCTCACAAAAAGAAATCCATTGATAAAGAATTTTTGGATATTTATTAATAGAATCTAAACACAACTATGAAATTCCCAATAAATTTACTAATAATTTAAATTAAATAAAAATTTACTTTACAAAACAATCACAATATTAATAAAAGAAACAATTAATTGAAGGAGCTTATTAATCGAAGCCAGAGCAACCAAACAAAATAGATTTCTTCACATGAGAATAAAAAAGAAAAGAATAAAATGTTGAATCAAAGCTAACTTTTAAACCATAAATGATAATATAAATTATTTTTTTGCAATTTTAAGAAATGCGTCAACACGATAATAAACTAACATGCAAAACCCTATCATATATGAAGTATAGAATATGTAATTTGTTTTTCTGTTGAAAAGAAAATTTTCAATTCATAAATTAAAATTTAAAAATGTTTAATAATTCGATATTAAATTTTAAATTATTTATTAAAGGAATAAATATATAAATACAAAAAGTTTTGAGGAAACCAAAAACGATAGGTTCGTTGTGAAGTGGACATTTTTAAAACTATGCAGAAAACAAATGACCAACCCAAACACAATTTATTACTACTATATTATAATAAATGGCAAACTACATTTTTAAAAACATAAAATAATAATTTTGTTGCTTTAAGATAGCCAAATAAATTAAATAAAATTATTTAACTTTGAAAAATATAAGAAAAATTAAAAAATTAATAATGCATTTTCAAATATGAGTATAAAATTTTTTAAAACATTTAATACTTAATTTTATAAATATTATCAAATGTTGAAAAATTAAAATTATAACTTATTATTATTATCAAATTATTGTTTTAATTCATTTCAAACTATATTTTAATTAAATATTTTCATTTTATCTCAAATTTATAAATTCCAATAAAAATATCTTTAAATTTTATGAAAAACATTTAATTTCTGTAGATTTGGAAGTAAAAATAAATTTGGATCATTTTTATTATAATATAATATAATATTTCAATTAATATTATTTCATATTATATGTTATATAAATAATTCTTAGTAAAACCATTATACAATTATTTAAAGGGTTTGTATATAGTGTTTGCTGAGCGATAAGAAAACTAATTAATTGGCAGCAACTAAACGAAAAGTCTTATTTTCACTTAAAAAAATATTTTTTGATTAAAAAATTATTTATTATTCACTTTGTTGAAGGTTTAAAAAAAATTAAAAAAGGTCGGGACAGCGAACACATAATGTGGGCATTAATTTATATTTAAAAAATAGATTAAGTCTTTATGTAAAAATAAAATTTAATACTTTTCAAAAGGATTAAATTTTATTTTAAATTTTTATATAATTAAAGGTTTAATATTTCATTTGAATTTTTTTAACATAATGAGTGAAATTTATCATTTATTATTGATTAAATTTATTTTACCTTAATTATTTTATTTTATTTGTTTAAGTAAATTCCAATAAAAACATTTGCAAATGGAAACGCCCAATAAATCACTTGATTAAAAATTATGGTGCATTAACATTTTTTGGCAAAATCGTTAGATAAAAAAAATTGATAAAAAAGGACAAAACTTATTAAAATATCACCTATACAAATAATAAATTTAAAAAAATTATATCAAAATTAGCATAAATATGAATTACAAATTAATAAAAACCAAAATTTAAAGACATATTTATTCTTTTTACATTTGAACAAATAAGCATAATAAATTAATCAAAATGCCATTAAAATACTATTGATAAGGTTCCCTCACATTGCCCCACATTCCAAGATTTTGTCTGCTTGAATAAACAAATTCTAATTTCAGACAATAAATTAATTCCAAAAAGCATTTCACAGTTAAAAAATTAATAATTTTTAATTAGTTAAAATGTAATTTTCTTATAAATCTTATTATTTTTGATAAAAAATAAGAATTAATTAAAGATACAATCTTGAATTAAAATAAAAATAAAAATAAAATAGGGCTGATTCGCCTATCAGGCCAAAGCGTTGAATTTATGCCAAGATGTAAATAATTTTAGGCAGCTTTAATCCGTTTTATTGATTATTTAATAAGTGTTTCAGAATAAATTAAATGTATAAAATAAGACTTTATTTATTTTATCTTATGCAAATAATGATAATATTTCAACAAGAACAGTTAGAAATATTAATAAAATTATTAAAGATTTTGAATAAACGAAACTATTTGATATCAAATATGAAATGGAGGCGATACTCACCAAGTGAATTTTAATAATTGACTGAATTTTATAAATAATGATATCAAAATAAATAATTTTAAATGATTTAATTGGGAATTTAAAATAATTAATATGAATTTAAGATAAAGTAATTAAAAAATATTTACTACATACCCTTACCAATTGAAAAATGTATTTGATTGTATGTAACACTTAGTTATTAAAGGATATTTATATTATTCAACAAATTATAAAGATTTATACTTAGCAAATATTACTTTTTCCTATTATATAAATTATTATAATATGACGGAGTATAAACTATAATTTTATTTAAAAAAAACAATGATAAATTAAAATAGTAAATAATATTAATAAAGATTTTGCGAAATTGAAAAATTAAACACATAGAAGACAAGAATAATGAGGAGCATTAGAAAAAACAAAATAAGAGTTAATTTTTATTTTTATCTTTTAATTAGTATTTAAGAGAAATAATTATTGGTTCAATTGTCGATCAAATAAAAGTTGTACTTAATTTAGACATTTGTAATCATCGATATGCCCAAAATAATTAAAAACAATATTTATCTAATAATTGCAAAATAAATATCAATTAATAAATATATTTAATTTTTTTTTAAATATTCATCAATAATTTTCAGTAACTATGTTTTTATAAATGCCCCACAAATTTTTAAAATATTTAAAATAAAAAAAATCAATGTCCAACAATTGAGAAAATACGCATATCTAAATTAAAATCTAAAAAATCAGAGGGGGAAAAAGTAAAGATTATATTAAAACGCACATTATAATTAATCTTAAAAAATTTCAAAAAAGTCATTTTTAAAAATAAAATTATAAATTAATTAAATAAAAAATTAAACAGAAATATTAATAAATTCTTTGTAAATAACAAACAAAATGAAAATTATAATTTATAGTCCAACAAAAATATTGAGTTTTCATAAAATAATGGCCATTATGCTGGCAATAGTGCTTGGGTGTGATTGTCTTGTGTGTGTCTAGGCTTGCTTTAATAAAAATATGGTTAAAATAAACTAATGGACTTATATTTATGAATTTATGAATTAAAAAACCTATTTTAAAGCTTAAACCAGTTTGCATTCGGAGCATAATTAAAATAAATAAAAAATTATAACCTACAAATTTTAACAGTCAAATGATCAAAAATTTCCATTCTAGAAATAGACTAAATGGGTGGGTGAAACGGTTTTTCGGTCTGCTTAAGATTCTAATAATTGTTTTTGATAAATATTGATTATTAAGTTAATTTATTTAATTAATAGGGCGATTGATATATTTAATAAATAATAAGTTTTTATTTATTAAAATATTTTTGGGACTGAATAAAAATCCAACATTTAATTCAGCAAAAAACAGACAGATAAGTCTAACAAATATTTATAAAAAATTATCAAAAAAAGCATTTGAGTCATAATTAGTATACATAAAATAATAGAACAGTCGCGGCCGCCAATGGAGGAATTGCCATAATTGCATTCCCGCATGACAACTCAAAACAGTTCATGAAGATGAATAAAAAAAATTTTAATATTAAAGCAATGTTTTTTATTTTATCTTAATATTATTAAAGCCTTAAATTAATATACTGCTGTAAAAATATAATTTAAAATTTAATATTCGAAGTAGAATTTATTAAAGTTTAGATATTCTCTTTCTTTAAGTTGCATATTTTTATTAAATAATAATTTTGGTTTCTTATATAATTAATAATTTTAATACGTTCTTTTCTAATTTTCATTAACTATCATTGAAATAGTTGATATTAAATAATTAAATAATATTCCTATATTATGAAAATTAATAAAACAATATTAGTGTGATTCTTTTATTTATTGTAAATATCATATTTAAATAAAATGAATAAATTTTAATTAATGCAAAAAGATTTAAAACAAATGTAAATGAAAAAATGATTATAAATATTTAATATAAAGTATGAACCGAAATTTGTCAAAATGAAAAAAAAAGAATAAAAATTTATTTTGAGTGAACTTAAGCAACAAAAATTCATTAATTAAATCTTATTACATTTTTCATCAATATCCTATAAAATTATGGAGTTAAAAGAGAAAAAAAATCATTATTTTGAATAAAATAAAAAAGCAATATGGAAGATAATTTTGAATAAAAAAAATACATAAAACTTTAAGAATAAAATGATTAAATTTTTGCTTCAATTAATCAAATAATTATTACGAAATTACTTTTATATATTGTTTTTATGGAATGAAATGCTATTTTAAAGTTTATTATCACATAAACAGGATGGAATTTATTTTTTAAAGGATTAAACTATACTAATGAGTTTAAATATATATATATATATATATATATTTAATTAAATTTTATTCGAAAAAAATAATTAATGAATAACCAATTTGTATTAAGAAATAAAAAATTTAAATAATATGTTTTCTTTTTCATTCCCAAATTTTCTGCTACAAGTAAAACCTAAAAATTTATTTAAGAATTAAAAACAGACATTTTGTTGCATTTATGCGAGAAATTACTGAGAAACAATAATTGTAATTTTTATAATCAATATTATTATTATAAATATTTTATTATTTATATAATTGGCAATCCAATAAAAAAAAAGTGTTTGGATCTGGACAAATTGGCTTTATAATTGCTTGGAATGAAAAAATAACAATAAATGTTTATAGCGGATTTATTTAAGAATAATATTAATATTTTTCAATTTAATATAAAACGGCTTACAGAAAACAGAGAGCATATATAATGAATAATCAAAACAAAAAAAGTTTAAAAAACTAAAAAAACCAAAAATTGAATAAATTCAAATAATAAAAAGAATAATGGTATATGTTTAAGAGAAATTAAAATTTCAAAAAGGACACAATTATTTAAAAAAGTTTATTTGTATAAATATTTTCCTAAAAGCAAAATACTTAAAAGGGAGTTGATATTTAGATTTAGAAACGAAATAAAGAAAATAAACATTTGAAAAATCAATTTATATCAGAAATATAATACATTTTATTACGAAATTTGAGCAAAAATCAAGATTTATTTATTAATCATCAAATGATTTAAAAATTAATTTAGAAAATTTTTATCAGTATTTTTTGTGAATAATAATAATAATATTTTATAAAATTTTTGAAAATATTTTTTGTGAATAATGATAATATTATATAAAATT
>SIJG01000117.1:416676-434595 GCA_023374025.1 Heterodera schachtii
TTAACCAAATAAAACGCCAATAATCAAAATCTAACACATCTATAATTATATTTTTGTTTTCATATTTTACAGTCGCATGCATAAGCTTCGGAACTCAATAATCTTTATTTTTCTTTAAAAGATATATCTCAGTTACTTATTTATTTATTTATTTAATTAATTACTATTTTTGTATTGCTTTTTTTTTAAATTTAGCAATTTATTTATGAGAATAAAAAATGTTTTACTTTATTTTTTGATCTCATAATCTCATGGCCACATCGGAACGATTACCATTAAATTTTTTTTCGTACGAGCAATGTTTTCAAAATTATTCTTTCTTTTTTTTATTGTTGTGTCTTATAATGAATAAAATTCATACTGCACAATTTTTTATTTTTTAATTAAAATTGTGTTTTAAAAAGAATTCAATTAAACTCAAAATTTCTTTAATTTATTTTCAATCTTTTTTTCCATTTAATTTTTAAAATTGATTAAATAAATGAACTTTTACATAATATGCATGAATTTTTTTTGTATATAGTGGGACTATTATTTACAGAGTTCAGCAGTGGGGCGGAGCGCAGTTTTATTTAAGGGAATAAATAAAATATTATACATAAATAATTATCAATTATTATGTCATTTGCATAATTAATTCTCTCTAACTTATTTACATTTTATGAGGGCAGTTTTTATGTAACTAATTACAGTGATATAAAATTTTAAACGTTTTAATTTGATTTTTCCAATTCTTTCACAAATTTCTCTTTTTTGTTTTATTATTTTAATTTCTTTATTTCTTTTTTACGGGGACGGCCTATATGTAATCAATTATTGTGATCTAATATTTTTAACAATTTAAATTTGATGTTTTGCAATTCTTTCACAATTTTCATCGACATTTTTTTCCATTTTTAGATAAACAATTGATGATACTGAGCATATTTTATTCCATACTTTGGCTGATATTTCTGTCATTTTCAAATTTTATATTCTTTTAGTTTTAATTTTATTTATTTTAATTTCTTTATTTCTTTTTTATGGGGACAGCCTATATATAATCAATTATTGTGATCTAATATTTTTAACAATTTAAATTTGATGTTTTGCAATTCTTTCACAATTTTCATCGACATTTTTTTCCATTTTTTAGATAAACAATTGATGATACTGAGCATATTTTATTCCATACTTTGGCTGATATTTCTGTCATTTTCAAATTTTATATTCTTTTAGTTTTAATTTTATTTATTTTAATTTCTTTATTTCTTTTTTTATGGGGACAGCCTATATATAATCAATTATTGTGATCTAATATTTTTAACAATTTAAATTTGATGTTTTGCAGTTCTTTCACAATTTTCATCGACATTTTTTTCCATTTTTTAGATAAACAATTGATGATACTGAGCATATTTTATTCCATACTTTGGCTGATATTTCTGTCATTTTCAAATTTTATATTCTTTTAATTTTAATGCCTAAATTAATGGAAATTTAAATTGAATTTAAAACTTATATTCTTATAAAATTATGATTTGTTGTTTTATTTCATGTTGTGGTTTACACGAAGTCCACGTCGACAAGAGATATATTTTTTAATTTTTTCTATTGAGCTAAAAAATTAATTTGTTTTATTTATTTTAATTTCTTTATTTCTTTTTTTTATGGGGACAGCCTATATGTAATCAATTATTGTGATCTAATATTTTAACAATTTAAATTTGATGTTTTGCAATTCTTTCACAATTTTTATCGGACATATTTTTCCATTTTTTAGATAAACAATAAATAATATTATGCATATATACTTCGATCTTACGGGAAATATATTTAATTTAATTTGTTTTAAAAAATGCCCTTTTCATTTCTTTTAAATTCGGCTTTGTTTAAATGTTTAAATTATTTATTATTGCTAATTTTTTTAATCTCTCGTAGTGTTCAATGCATTATATAAATAGTATCATCGGTCGGTTGTTTTGCATACATTTTGAATTAATTTGATTTTTAAAAATAAGTTTAATATTTCTATTCGCCTTTTTTGATTTCTTTTTTTTTAATTTAATATTTTCAAAATTTTAATATAGGCCAAATCGGTTGATTTATGTAAATGTAAAATAAATTTTATTTGTTTCTCTGTTTTGCAAACATTTAAATTTCATTTAAAAGATTTTATTTAATGGCATTGGATTTATATTACTTTAAAAACTTTTTACTTATTTGCATCATATTTTCTTATTATGAATTGTTAAAATTAATAGTAAAATTGATTTATTTTCTTCAAATTAATTATTTTTATTGCTTTTTTTTTATTAACTCTTTACTACAACTTACATTCATTCTTCATCATAGTCTCCTGTTGACTTTTTCGACACTAATATGTATTTTATTATTTATTTGATATTTCATTATTTATATAAATAACTATTATTATTAATGAATTATAATTAAGTCTAATTTGCTTTTTTCATTAAGAATTTCATTAAATAATCGATTTTTTTTCTATAAATTGTTTTTATTTATGGATTGAATGTGTTCTGTGTGTTTCATTTTATTCATATTAATTCTTGATACTTCCTCCCGCGTCTCCACCAACATCTTCTCCTTCATCTTTAAAAATAATTATAAAATTAAGATAATATTTTTAATTGTTCATTTTTGGACAATTTAATGTTAATTTTGTTTTGTTTTTTCCTTTATTTTTTTTTATCCAACAAATTTTCAAAAATTTTCCACTAAAACCCTATTTTTATTGGGTAAATATTTATCATATTTCCAAACTCAAAACCATTTAAAAATTATCGGAATCAATTGAGAACGTCCACATTTATGAGAAAAATGCAAATTATGGGCGCGCTTGCCAATGGACACTGAAGTACCCGATTCGTGCTGAGACGATGCGAAAAAAACTCAGTGATTGATTGGTCATTTGATCGCACCACTTTCGGGCACCAAAAGTGACTGATCCGGAACCCGGACCGGCCCGGTTAAGAACAATTTTTTGTTCAGTTTTTCAAGGGCTATCTCCCATGCCTGGTCCGGTTCTTGATCCATTCACTTGGAGCCCATCATGGGTCGGGCACATCTGCCGGAGGACCCTCAGCCTCGCCCCCGACCCCGTCGATGGCCAACGCAAGCTAAGCGTGCCGTACCAGCGGCTTTTTTGTACAGCTCGATGAGCTCTACAAAATGGTATCAATGGCGTCAGGTTTTGTCTACTACAAATCGAGAAAATTGGCGAGAAGTAAATGTAAAAAATTGAAAAATTTGAAAATGACTTGCGTCGCGCCGTACATTAGGGTTAAGCGGACGTCACCGTGATTTTGTGAATCGAATAATTAAATTTATTTATTTAATTTTATCAATCACTGAGTTTTTTTTTGGATCGACTCTGCACGCTTAAAATGCAATTGAGCTAAAATTAATTTATATATTCAAAAGGCCGAAGAATTCTCTATTTATCTTAAAATTTCAAAAAATTTCATTTAGTTTCAAAAAGTTATGGCCAAACACCAAAAGTATTCCCGTCACTAAGAAATTTTCCTGGAAAATTATTGAATTAAGATGATTTTGAATTTACTTTTGTATATTATGTTTAATACCTGATTATTATTAGATTTTTTTAAATTTTGTTAATTTTTAGTTTATAAGTTTTTTTAATAATTTTGATCAAACTTCATAACATTCTTACAAATTCCTGTTAAAACATTTTAAATTTTTACGATAAAATGGGTTTTAATTTTTTATTATTTTCCATTTCATGCCGCACATTTTAAATTAATAATAAACAATAAATTTTTTAAATTGTATTTAATTTTAATTAAGGATTTAGTAAGTTCGCTTAAATTATTTTATTATTTTAATTTAAGTTATTTAAATTATGCTTATAAAATTCATTTCCTTAATATATTTTTAATCTCGCCTCGCAGGATGTATCTTTAAATCGCAGCGTTGTCAACGCCAATACTCTTATTTTGTATTTTATTACAAGTTAAAAAAAACAAAGATTTTGATTATTTATAATTTAATTTTTCATTTTTGTAAATATTAAAAACGAAGATTTATTTACTAATTGTTTTTCAATAACCAACAAAATTTTCTATTAAGATTACATATAAATTTTCATTTAGATTCAGATTAATTTTCTTTAATGTTGTAAAATAATTTAAACATTTATTTTATATTTTTTTAGTTCGCCCACACTGCATACCGAGCACCGTAAATTACCAAATTTCAGTTTTTTTGAATAATTTTGCTTAAATTAATAAAATTTAAAGTATTGTAACTCTGTTTATCGCCTTTATTAGTCATCTTAATTTTTCCTATACTTATTTGAATATGGATTTTATTTCATTGATTAATATCTTTACATTATTTTAATAATTTTTATTTTTAATAAATAAAAAATATATTTTAAAATAAATTGTAATTAATTAATAATAAAAAATTTCAAATTTTCAGAAATTCACACACAAAAACATCTTATAATTATTTCACTTTAATTTTAATATTTTTACTAAAGTGAACAAAATAATTCCGCAATAAGTCATGAAAAGAAGAATTTTCCATTTAAAGATACAAATGAGAATTAAATTAAAAAGCAAAAAGCAATAATAATTCAAATTTATAAAAAATTCAAATACTTTTAAAAACAATAAAATGAGAATTATTAGCTAAAGTATTTGCATAAATAAATTTTTAAAAATAGTAAAAATGATTTAATATGAATTCTTTATGTTTTTTTTCGTCGATTTTAAAAATTTTACCAAATTTTAGTGCTTGATTAATTAAAAATAAGAGAATCAAATAATACAAATTAGAGTATTGTTTTTATCATAATCGAATGTTTACTTTGTAACTTTTTATTTGAACACTAAAATTTTGTATATGGCGATAAATAATTAATTTATATGCCCTTCCCAATAAAGTAAATAAATTCGTTTTAAAACTTGATATATATATTACACGCAACAAGTGCGTTTAAAAATGAAAGAAATAATTTCAACAAATTTAATAGATTTTATTGGAAAAAAAATGCAAATATAAATAATGAATTTTCACACTTTTTCGTATATATATAATTGAAAATGAATTTATAGCTGAAATTAATAAATATAATATATTAAATTATTAAAATAATTGATTTAATAATTGTTTGAATATTTTTTATTTGCTTAATAACGAAAAAAATAAATTTACTCAAAAATTGAATCATTATAATAAATTCCTTTTCTTTACTTTAAAAATATTATTTAACTTTTTTGTAATATATTTATGAATTTATTTCTTTGTTCAAATATTACATGGTAAATTTTTGTTTCTTTTAGTGTAAAAAAATATTTGGATGAAAAAAAAAAAGGTTTTAAGACCAAATGTTATAAACTTAAATCCATTTTTGGGTTGTTCCAAAATGGGCAAAGTTATGTATAAAAACCAGGTTAGATATTATTTATTTTAAACCAACACAAAAAATAGATAATATAATTTAAAAATATCAGTTTGAAAAATCAATAATGGTAAATTAATCAAATGAAAAACTTTAAAATATTCGATTATCTCCAAGAAAGTTTACCTTGTTTTATTGAAACAATTATTACAAAAAAAGCAAATAAAATAGGAGAAAATTCATTTATTTATTTATTTATTAAATTTATGTATGTTTTGAAAAAATAAAATTAATACGAGAAGTAATAAAAAACTTTTACAAAATATTCTCTGAAAATTTAAATCAAATATTATTTAAAATAAAAAATTCAAATAAAAAACCAAAAAACAAAAATAAAATTTTCAAAAATAGATTAAAGCAAGTTAAACTAACTTGCATTTCACAATGTAAAAAAATTGAAATTATTAAAAAAAAAATTTTGTTTAAATTTTTTCTTCGAATCAAAAGAATAGTAATTTTAAAGTATAATTAAATAAAAATTAATTAAATAAAAAAGATTTATTTTTTAACATACAAAAATAATGAAAAATTTAAATGAAATAGTCAAAATTGTATAAATTTACTTTATTTTTCGTTTAAAAGGAATAAATGTTCAATTATTATAAAACCATTTAAAAACAAAAATTATTTTATAAAAAACGTTAAAAAGTTTTTTCAAA
Organism: Heterodera schachtii; assembly: GCA_023374025.1. NCBI lineage: Eukaryota > Metazoa > Nematoda > Chromadorea > Rhabditida > Heteroderidae > Heterodera > Heterodera schachtii. The sequence continues at coordinate 422,764 of SIJG01000117.1, forward strand.
AAAATTCCTTAATAAAGATAGTATAATTCACAGTTACAACTATAAAAAAGCCAACAAAATAAATATTGGAACATTATTATTTCCAAATATTTATTGCTTCAATTAACAGTGCCAATTCTTCCACCTGATCAGGTCATCGGATCATTCACCGAGTTATTGAGTTGATAATAGTTTAAAAATAATAATAATTCGAAGATTCAAAAGCAATGGTAGTTGAAAGATAAATTTTCTCAATAAAATTTATATTCAAAATATTAATTTATTAATTTAAAAAGTTAAAAGGAATAAGCCTTTTTAGTTCGGTTTGAATTAATGGAAAAATAATAATAAAAATACAATATACAAATATTTGTTTTTAGTTATTTATGATATGGAAAATTAATTAATTTGTTAACACATAAATTACAAATTATAAACAATTTATAATGTTGATTATTTATTTATTTAAAAATATACTTTTTTAAACAAGATATTCAACAAGTAAAATAGTTGACAAAAATATATTCATAAACCAAATTGCAAATTTTCTTTTAATATTTTCGACTGATTAATTTGAATTATATCATATATTTGAAAATAATAATTGATTAATTAAAAAAGTTTTTAAATTTAACCTCATGAATTTGAACTTTTATTAATGATTAAAATTTAAAAAATTCCGTTTACTTTACAAGGTTTGTGCTGTCTATCAATTTTTCACTTTTTTCTCATTTTTCTTTAAATTAAATAAATAAAAATTTTTACTTCATTAATTACGAAAGATATTTATTTTCAACTAATTGAAAAATGAACTTGATATTATAAAAAACATTAAATTCCATGATTATTTATAATTTTATATAAATATCTAAATTTAAATCATAGCTAAATTGTTAAAATTATTTTTAAAGTTTTTGGTTTTCTTTATTTTTTATTTTAAATATTTTTGTTCAAAATATATTCCAATGTGTTATGTTGTTTTTGTGACTTTCCAATATTGAAAACTGGATTAATTAATACAAATTTATATTATATATTTAATTTATATTTTTTGATATAATAGGATAAGGAATTAAGGTCTCTTCCGAAGGCGATTTGTATAAAACTACGCGCTCTTTTTATAATAATATTAATACTTATGATATGCTTTATAAAGTAAGTTTGTGTTCGAATTTTTATTAAATATTTAATATATACATTCATATGATATAAAAATAATTTTAGTTTAAATAAATTATTTAAAAATCTTTTAAAAAGAAGTCAATTTTATTTTCTTTAAATTTTCTTGTCATCGTTTTGCTTTGTAGTGATTAAGTGTGCGTTAATTTTATACATAATCAATTTGAATATTAAATTCTAAATTGCATATTGTAAGGTAGATCGGGGTTTTCTTGTTTGCCGGCCGAAGCCCTAGGAATTTCACATTCTCACATTTTATTTCATTTTGCATTTAATGTCCCTTTTGCTTATTGTACCGCCCCTCCCGACTATAATTGATCGATCACATTCATTTTTCACTTGTATTTAATGTTCGCCATTTCAAGCGAAGTAACTTCAGTCTCTCCGGAATAAAGCCACTTATCCCAGAGTGTGTCCATCAAAGGCGGGATGGGCTCCCTGGGCTTGATCATCCCATGGGACCCTTCCTTCGGGAGTTTATGAGTTCCTTCCCAATGTTCCCCATTTGCCCTCCCAAATTGCCCAGTCCCAACGCCAGCACGTCCACCGCGCACGGCCGCGCTACTATATTATACATATAAATATTCGCTTATATTTACAGTTTTATGGGATTGTTTTTTCATTTTTTGTTTTTATATTTTTTTAAATTTCATTATTTAGTTTAAAAAAGTTATGGATAAAAAGCTTGGATTGAAACAGATCCAATAAAAAATTTTAATTATTTCATTTTTAACAGAATACTTATAAAAAAACTATCGATTATAAAAAAGGATTAAACATCAATTTCATAGCATTCGTGAGCAATTTGTAAAGGAACACCGTAAATTCTTGTAAAATATATAAGAATTTAATTTAATTTTTAAAAATTTTTAATGCAGTCAGATGATTAGGAAACTCATTTTATTATTTATTCAGCATATTTTATAAAATTAAAATTAAAATTAAAATTAAATTAAAATAGGACCAAGACAAAAGCAAGATATTTTAAGTAAAAATGAGTATAAATTTTAGTAAAATGAATAAAAAAGACAAAAATAATTAAAAGCTTATTCACTATTAAATTTATCATTTTACAAAAATGTAAAAATTCAATAAACTAATTTAATTTACAAATTAAATGGATTAACGATTTCATATATGTAAATTAATATGAAATTAATTCTTAATTATTTTGAAAATTAATTACATATATTTGATAATAACCGAAGTGGTGCCAATCAACCCTTATACAATGTGACTATTAATTATGATAAATAAATTGACATTCCTCGTATCAAATCTTAATTTTGGGTTTAATGCGAATTTTTAAAAATTCATATAATATTTTAAATTAAAAATATATTTATATTCACATTTTTTAAGAAGAATGTTTTCAATATTTTCCTAATTATTTGGATTTAAATTAAATAAAGCGAAATTGAAGCATAATAATTTTAAAATTTTTTAAAAATGTTTAATTTTTATTATTTTCAAAATGTAAATAATAAAACTAATTTTAAAATTTAATGCGATGAAATATGTGTTTTGTTTAATAAAAATAAATGTTTATAATTCAAAATAGTAATTTTTCATTTTTATAGATAATTATTATCTAATTACAAAATATTGATCAAAATAAAAATAGACAAAGATAATGAAAATAGTTTTAATTGTGTTAAATCAAATTCAGTAAGAAAAGAGTTTAATTTGAAATTATTTTTCTTCTTTTCTATTGTTATTTTTAAATAAATACAAATTATTTAAATTCATTATTATAATTTTTTATTTTTAGAATTTTTCACATTTAAATATTTTTTATCTTTACTACTTAACATTAGCATTGGGTTAAATTGAATTTCTTTTATATTTTATTTATGTCTTCTGCTCCGATTATTCACCCAAGTGTATCATGTTTTTTATTAATTTACTGCTTTGAAAAATAAATTTAAATTCTAAAATTTAAATAAATTTGTTTCTATTTTTTGTTAAAAATTTCTATCATTCTCTCTAAGCATTATTTCTTCTTTGTTTCATAAGAGTTTAAATCCGTTGAACTCTTTTTAATGACATTTTAAAAAAGGAAAAGCAGTGATTTTTAAGATATAAATAATTATAATAATAGATTGATTCGATGTAAATTTTTTAGCTATAATAATTTCATTCGATGGATGATTACTTTATTATAAAAATAAAGCGATTTTTAATTAATACTTTATATTTAAATCAAGATCCCCAGATCCAGGTCCCAGGCTTTTTCCAAAAACCGATCTCTAGAAAATATTATTCGTGAATTTGTATAAATTTTATTTAGTATAAAATTAAATATACTTAAAATAATATAATTTGAAATATTATCAAATTATTAACGTTACTCTGTCAAGCCTCAGCATTCCGGCGGATGGTTAACAACTTCACTTTCTCTTGTTTAAAAGTCGACAAAATTATAAGAGCTATTTGACATGCAATATGATAAAACGTCATTAAAAAGATAAAATTAATTTATTAAAAGTTGTTTGAAAAGAAAATATTTTTTAAAAATTAAGGATTATAAACACCAGAACAATAAAATTTAAAGCCTGAAAAGGCTAATTTGATAGTTCCACTATCCAATATAGTCAAAAATTAATAAAAATGCTAATAAATAGATAATATGAAGCCCAAAATAAAAAACGTTTGAAATGCTTTATTGACTGGTTGATTAAAAAATTAATAAATACAAAGATTTATGAATGGTCTATGCATTCTATTGATTTCATAAATTCACATATATTTAAACTTTTTGAATTTAAAAAAAAATAATAAATTACCACAATTGTATAAATGAGTATAATTAACATCATATTCGGAGTTAACAAATTATTCATTTAATATAAAAGTAAAACTACCAAAAAGTTAAAAGAAGAATTATTTTAACCTTTAAAGGGAGGGATTTATTAATAAAAAAATTTAGCAAAATCAATTAAGAATTTACTCGCCATATATGAATAAAATATTTTTTTGAATAAATAATTTCTTTATAATGGAAACAAAATAAATTATGAAAAATATTTATTTAAAAACAATTATCATTGAAATAAATAATTAAATCAATAATAATAAATCTTATAAGAATTTATTAGATGAAAGTTCTTGGCTTTTTCTTTACTATAATTCAATTGGAAAAAATATATTAAAAAGATTTAAATGAAGAAAAGAATGAAATTAGATCATGAATCTTTGGAATGAAGCTGATTATCAAATCAAATGCGACCAATTAAGGCGATTAAAAAATGTAAAATTTATAAAGAAAACTAATGAAAAATTGCAAATAAATGGAAAAATTTCGAAAATGTGAAAAGAAATAAGAAACATGCTCAATGAAAAATCATTTTTTCCTTTTTTGCTCAAATTCAAAAGTTTATCGTTTTTTGAAAATCGCACCGCTAAAATTGTTAATTTTATGATATTAAAATTTTTGAGCCTCGAAATTCGATTTTCGATTTCTGAAAATTTTTGGAGTCTGGGATGCCTTGTTAAAGTGAAAAAAAGGAAGATTTACGAGAATTTAAAAAGAAAAATGATTTTTTTGTTAAAAAAAATGTTGATCACCACCCGATCGGGGTCCCCGACCCCCGGACATTTTGCCACCCGAGGGCTCGGGGCTGAATGCTAAAATATATTATTCTCCGATTTTTATAAATTTAAATATTTATTTATTTAATAATTTAAATATTTCAATTTTCATAAACTTTTACATTTAAAAACATTCATTAATTTTTTAATAGAATTTTATTTAAAAATTGTAATCCTTATTTATATTTGTTTATTTTAAATATTTATTAATAGATTAGATTGGACATTTAAATCATAATTTTAGCACATAAAATAGTCAGAAAAGCATTAAAATTGCAAATACAAAAATAATAATAATTTATTTATTAAATCTATAAAATATAGAAATAAATAATACATTGAAAATAATTATAGCAAAGATAAAATGATTCAATAGATATTCATGGACATCAAACCACGTGTAAAAGAAAAATAAAGAAAATTATGTTTCGAAGCTTCTGACTGCGACTTCACATGGAACTCCGTCGGAACAAGTGTTAAATATTAGAAATAGAAAATTTGAATTAATTTTCAGCAAATTTCAATTACATTTATAATTTGAAAAAATTTTATTTAAAATTAATAATAAATTCTAGTGCGAATAATCTCACCGAATGAATTTTATAAATAATTTCATTGCTTTTATGATATTTCAAAAAGGAATGCATAAATAGCAAAATTTCTTACAAATAATAGTAAAAAAGTTTTAATAAAAAATAAATAAATTATTTATTTTAATTTTGAATCTGAAGTTGAGTTTTTATTTTAATGAAATATTTAAATGGACAAATATTAATAATAAAAAGAGTGATGGCTCTAGGACACAATTGACATAATTTTATGAAGATAATAATTCTTTTCATTTAGAAAAAGCCAAAATGCCAACTTTACCAAGATTGGCAGCGTTTTACCTTTTTAATACACTTGTCAATAAAAGTGACCAAAATATAATTATACAGAATTAGTTAACATGTATAACATGTTATTAATTTTATAAAAATTATTAATATTTTTCAAAATGCATTGGTTATGTATAAAAGATTTCTTTTATAATTGAGAAAAGAACTAATACCTCAATCAAATTTTTCATTAAGACATGAATATTTATTTAATATTGTAAAAAATTATTTATTGATTATTCTCTAATATTTATTTTAATCATTTATTTATACATTCAAATAGATAAAAGATTACACAAAAAATTTTCTGTTGTGACCGAAAAATAAAAACAATGATCTTATTGTTAATTACATAAAATGAAATATTAAAAAAATTTACAAAATTATTAATCGTCTCAAACATAAAATAAAGGTAAATTTATAATTTTTAATATACACTTTTTTTTGTTCTATATTAATTAGTTTAAATTGCTGTGTATTTAAAATTATTTAATTCACTAATAAACTTTTCTGTATTTATAATATATCTCAATATTACAGCAACACCCGCATCGACATGATCATCGGAATGAAACTGTCTAGAACATGAGATATAAAAAAATATAGAATCAAAAACACAATTAAATATATAAAATACTAATTAATTATTAAAATGAAACGTGTTATAACTGGTTATCAGTAAAAATAGAAAATAAATGTTTTAATAAATTACGCGAGAAAAAAGATTTTAACGAGAAAAAGATAAATGAGAATGAAATAATTATCACTTTGTTTGCAGTTTTTATTTCCACTACAGAATAAAAAGTGAAACTTATACCGTATAAAGTCAAAAGTAAAAGAGAAAATCGTAACTCAGCAGAAATGCTAATGAATTTGAAAGAAAAGCGACCCAAATACATTTTAAAGAAAATAAATAAAAATAAATTTGGAATTTAGGGATAAACGAAAAACGGGAAGATGAGAAGTTAATATGTAGAGAAAAAAGAAGGACAATAATTTTGGCAAAAAAAAGGACTTTTTATGAAAATGGCGACGAAATTAAAATGCCAAATTTGTCATCATATTCATCTTTCAAGTATCTTTTATTATTTGCCGAATTTTTAATTGCTTTTTCCAATTTCGCCTTTTCATCTTTGGCATTTTCTTTTGCATTTTCATACTTTTTTTTCTTTTTTTTCTCAAATTGTTTTCGTAGATTGACAATTTCAATTTCATTTTTGGTTGTTGAGTTTTCCCCACTTTTCTCCTTTTTTATTTCGATTTCCAATTCCTCTTCATTTACCAAATTCATCCCCAATATATTATTGGTCTCACCTAATTCATTTTTCCCTTTTTTCCAAAAACATTTTGAATTACTATTCAGTATTTTGACAATTTCAATTAAATTATTCGGAGAATATATGCCTTCAATGAATATTGGCTTCACCAATGGTGGCAATTGTTTCGACACTTTTCGGCTTTTAGCTTGATAAATTATTATCATTATTATTTAATAAATTTTTAATTCAAAATAAGGTAATTCTCAAGCCAAACCTTGAGCATATAATCGGAATAAAAATTCATATAAAACTTCCAAGTATTTTTGATACTTTTGGCATTCTGTTCGCTTATATGCAGTTAATTGCTCCGCAATTTTGTCACAGTGCCAATTTTTTCTCATTAAATACATAACGCCAAGACGGGCTTCGTGTTTTTGCGTCAAATACTTTTCCATTTTCTCACTAATCTACACCTGGGTTCGGTGCTATATTGACATATAAAACCATCAATGAAAATTTCTGACAAAATATTACCCACCTTTGCTCCAAAGCAACAAAATTTTTAAGATTTTTAATTACAAGCCCTACTTATAACACTTTTTAGGAAACAAAACACGTTAATTTTGGTTTATTACCATTGTAAATGCAATTATTAAATATTTTTTTTAAATAAGCAAATTTTAATAAGTTTTTCAAGAAAAAAAAATTATATTTTAGTGAATTCATTTTTGAGAAATTTTTTTCAATTCTTAGAGATGCATAGATATTGTTAGAAAACTAACAAACTACATTAGCCCCTAAAGGATCCGAACCCACAGACGCTTTTTCGTCCAAAGCACAAGCCACTAGACAAAGAATACACTAACAAAGGGAAAAGTAGCGGCTTATCCGTATCATTTGGATAGGTAGCTGGGGATCGAACTATCCCCTGCCGTATTCCGAGTTGGGAATAGGATTTTGAGCCGTAGATTAATCGATCTGCAGCTACCCTAGCTATAGCTAGGGATATGCCGATTTTTATCCTTAGCATTGTGAATATGAGCATCATTGTCTAATAACCCAAAAGAGATCATGCGTTCATCATCATCTTCATCATCATCACTATCATATTCATCATCATATTCATCAATATTTCTTTTATTTTTCATTCGACATAAATAATTTGAATATTCTTTTGCCATCCTAAAAAATTTATCAAAATTTGTCGCTAATCCTTTGACAAATTCAGAAAATAAAGCATTTTCATTCTAAATTTTGAATTTATATAATTTTTATTTAATGTTAAGTCTCACCCATGCCTTCTCATCATTGAATTTCGATCCCACAATTATCCAATGTTTCTCATCATTTGTAAAATTGGCTATCTGTGGGTTGTATATTTTGCATTTGCTATAGCTTTTTTAAGCAGTTCTTTTACATTTTCTTCAAAATTTTGTCAATTATTCCGTCTAAACTTTCATTTGTTTGCCATTTATTCGCTGTGTCAATTGCTAATTGCAAAATTATTTCATTAATTGGCAATTTTGGTTGATTTTTTAATTTATATTCATAATTTAATCTCTCCTCATTCAATAATTTTGTTCCATAAGCATTTTCAAATAATTTATATTTATTAATTCTACTCCAATATGATATAAAATAAAATTGCGAAATTCTGACCAGACAATTCACCGCATAAATTATTGGCCCATTAATTTCAAATTCTTTTTTAAATACAAATTTTGGTTTCACTGTTGGAATTCCGATGTATTCTCTGTACAAATATTTGTACAAAATGTCCAAATATTTTCGATATTTTTGGCATTCTGTCCGTTCATATTCTTCAAATTCATCTGCTATTTTGTCACAGTGCCAATTCTTTCTTATAAAATACATAATGCCAAGCTGTGCCTCATATTTTTGCTTTGTATATTCACTAATTTGCGTTTCTTGAAGACCTTTTATATATGCAATTAGCATTTTGTCTTCTCCCTAATTAAATGGGAATAAAAGAAAAATGTTTAATCTGAATAATTAAATAGACTAGTGTAATTATTTCAATAAATTTTCTCACCGATGGACTTGCTTTTGAAATTGGGATTAAAAAATGATGAGAAATAATTATAAAAGAAATTGAAGAAAAAGAATAAAACATTGTAACCAATGCAATTATTTGTTCTGCGATATATGGTAATTGTCCAAATTGTCCCCACCTTTATGTCAAATTGAGAAAAGTAAATGATTAAAATAAAAAAATGGCAAATTAACGCCTTTTAAACGAGAAAAAGTAGAATTGAAACGGGTCTGATCTTCAGTAGGATTATCCAAATCAATTTTTTACTTTATTTAATTTATATATCATATTAAATAATGATGCAATTACTTCAAATGGTGATTGATCACCAGTAGAATTATTCATATCAATTTTTTACTTTATTTAATTTATATATCATATTAAATAATGATGCAATTACTTCAAATGGTGATTGACCACCAGTAGGATTAACTAAAAACTCTTTTAATTAATTGAATTTGTATATTAATATTATATTATTATGAATGCTTTTAAATATTGAATGGTCATATGGTGATTGATCATCAGTAGGATTATCCAAATCAATTTTTTACTTTATATATTTCTATATTATTATTAAATAATAAAGCAATTGTTTAAAATGGTGATTGATCTTCAGTAGAGTTATCCAAATCAATTTTTTACTTCATATAATTTCTATTATTACTATTAAATAATGACGCAATTATTTAAAATGGTGATTGACCACCAATATGATTATGCAAATCAATTTTTTACTTTATTCAATTTGTATATTATATTAAATAATGATGCAATTACTTCAAAAGGTGATTGACCACCAGTAGGATTATCTAAACTCTTTTAATTAATTGAATTTGTATATTAATATTATATTATTATGAATGCTTTTAAATATTGAATGGTCATCAGTAGGATTATCTAAATCATTTTTTACTTTATATAATTTCTATATTATTATTAAATAATAAAGCAATTATTTAAAATGGTGATGACCACCAATATGATTATGCAAATCAATTTTTTACTTTATTCAATTTGTATATTATATTAAATAATGATGCAATTACTTCAAATGGTGATTGACCACCAGTAGGATTAACTAAACTCTTTTAATTAATTGAATTTGTATATTAATATTATATTATTATGAATGCTTTTAAATATTGAATGGTCATATGGTGATTGATCATCAGTAGGATTATCCAAATCAATTTTTTACTTTATATAATTTCTATATTATTATAAATAATAAAGCAATTATTGTATATTAATATTATATTATTATGAATGCTTTTAAATACTGAATGGTCATCAGTAGGATTATCTAAATCAATTTTTTACTTTATATAATTTCTATATTATTATTAAATAATAAAGCAATCATTTAAAATGGTGATTGATCTTCAGTAGAATTATCCAAATCAATTTTTTACTTCATATAATTTCTATTATTACTATTAAATAATAAAGCAATTATTTAAAATAGTGATTGATCATCAGTAGAATTATTCAAATCAATTTTTTACTTTATTTAATTTATATATCATATTAAATAATGATGCAATTACTTCAAATGGTGATTGACCACCAGTAGGATTAACTAAACTCTTTTAATTAATTGAATTTGTATATTAATATTATATTATTATGAATGCTTTTAAATATTGAATGGTCATCAGTAGGATTATCTAAATCATTTTTTACTTTATATAATTTCTATATTATTATTAAATAATAAAGCAATTATTTAAAATGGTGATGACCACCAATATGATTATGCAAATCAATTTTTTACTTTATTCAATTTGTATATTATATTAAATAATGATGCAATTACTTCAAATGGTGATTGACCACCAGTAGGATTAACTAAACTCTTTTAATTAATTGAATTTGTATATTAATATTATATTATTATGAAATGAAAAATGCCACCTCCTTACCACGGTTTTTTGAAGATAAAAAACAAAAAACATTTTGGAAACTAAATGGTTTAAGAAATCCATAAATCGTAAAAAATAAGTTTCAATATGCGTATAAAAACTAATAAAATAAAAAGTAAAAAAGAAATAACAAATTTGCATCGTCTGATATTAGGATTTTATTTTATCATAAAATATTTGGAGCTGAGTGTTTTCTCAATAAATAAATTTACATTATCATTAATAAAAATCGTTGTGTTAAATGAATTCATTATAATCTAAAAAATAAAAATATTCACTTTTTTATGAAGTTAATTAATATAATAAAATAAAATAAAAAAACAATGTTTCAAAAATTAAATACTAATAATTTTTTTCTTAAGTAGTAATAGATAAAATTGAACAAAATTATTATCTCCAAAAGATTTATTATTAAAAGTCAAATTCAAAAAATCAGAATCGTGCGAAACCGATTCTCATTACTAGCAAAATCATTTAATCTTTTTTAATTAAATTTATTAAAAAACAATTTAAAGAAAAAAAAAATCAGTTTTCAGTTTTTCACAGCGTTACCTAATTAGTTTTGTGATATTTTCCTAATTAACAAAAATTTGTGGATAAATTATATTTAAACAATTCAAGATTAGAAGATTAATAACAAAGACTATTTTCTAAAATAATATAAATTAAAACAAAAAATGAATACAAAAAGAAATACATTTTTTAATAATAATCTAAATTATTTACTAATATTGTCTTAATTTTGAGATTAATAAAATTTACCAAAATTGAAAATATCAGCCAAAAAAACAAAAAAAACTTGGCAAAAATACTTTAACATTTTTGCGTTTATTCAATTTAATTAATTCAATTAAAATAGTTATATATAAAATGGAATAAGTTAATGAACAAAATTTTCTATTGCCTTACAAATAAATTATCATTACTTTCATGATTAAGCCAATTAAAGAATTTGGAAAATTTAGAAT
>SIJG01000118.1:0-257162 GCA_023374025.1 Heterodera schachtii
AAAAAAATAATATTGCAAAACTTTGCCTTTTTACAATTCAATTTATTCAATTAAAAATGTATAAAAATATTATATTTTCAGCCTCCATTACGACATTCTTGGTGGAGAAGAAATTAAAAGTTCAGTTTTATTTGGTCAATACTCTTTTTTGCAGTGCGCTTTTTATTTGCGACTTCAACCATTTATTAAATTAATAGAAAAAGCCAAAGCAATTGAACATTACAAAGTAATGTTTTCAGTTTGTTTCTGCTCACAAATCAGAATAATTATGAACAAATTTTAACGAAAAATTTGCGATTCTGAACAATAAATGGCAGTTGTTTTGTTGTTGGAGTGTCATCTCGTCCTTGCGCCCACATTTTTTCCTATTAATTTAGGTTATTTGGTACGATTTTGCTGCTATTGGAACTGTTTTTTTCACACTGCTACATATCTCTCCCCCCCCATTCCCGCCCCTATTTCCCCCTCCTATCCCCCCCCCCCCCCTCATTCTCCCCATTTCTCTCTCTCCAATTTCCCCCCCCCCCCCCCTCGTCGTCGGCTCCGTTCGTCGGCTGTCACTAAAATGCGTGTGGCTGGCGGCGGGTGGCGGCGGTTCATAATTTACTGCCGCTTCTCCTCTGCTGAGGCCTTCTTTCTACTATTTTTAGCAGAATTCTCGCTTCTCTCATTACTTTACTATTCCTCTGTCAAAATGATAAATAAATACATAATTAAAACATAAGCCAAAAATTTACAATTTGTTTGAATCCTCACTTTTGCTGAAATTGTCCATTATTTTCTAAAAGTTGACTGGTAATAGAATGTTTTTTTTCTAAACCCCTGTTGAAATATGAATATATTGTTAGATTCTACAAAATTTCTTATTTTTTGGCTATTTTTTCCTCTATTATTTTTGAGATGGTACATAGGAGTGAGATGACAGGACGAAAGTCAATAAGTCAATCGGATTTATTGGATTAACTATTTTTGGAATTGGACAAACAATTGCCTTTTCTTCCTTAAACACAGTGAAATTTAATTTCATGGTCTTTTGAATATATGCAAAAACGAAAAAAGCATTGTTAAGAATTTTTTAACTTTTTTTATAAATTAGTTTTCTAATAAATTTTTTATTAAACAATTGAAATATTTTATTTTTTAATGAAAAATTCGGAAGAAATTAATTTGCTTTCCTTTGTGTGCCAAGGGATGGATGGCACTCATTGGCTGGCACCAATTTGCGGTTGGGGACTATGTCACCAAAATAGCACGAAAATTGATTGGTAGTAGGCAAAGAAAGAATTGGCCGAAAAACTTTTTCGACTAAAGAGCAAAAACGGAGAGAAAAGCAAATGCGGGAAAAAGCACAAAAATGGATTGGATGTGGGAAGACAAAAATTTTTTTTGGCTTTTTATAATAAAATAATTTTAATTTAGCTTTTTTATGGTTCCTTTTTTAATTAATTTTTCCTTTTTCCTTTTTATTTAAATATATAAATTTATTTTATTTTGGAGTTATTTTTCTTCAGCAAATTGATGCAAAAAAATTATGTGCTTTGGTTATTTATGATTTGTTGAATTCTCATTAAATAATAAAAAGCACACAAATTTGTAGCATTAATTGTTTTTAAATATACTAAAAATTTTATACTTTTTTGAGCCTTGTCCTAATTACAATAAGAATTTCACATTTAAAAATTAATATTTATTATGTTTTCTTTTAGCAAGCCCAATCTCGGTCAAAAATTGACTGAATTTTCAATTTTTAATTGTTTCAAGAACTTTTTTGTTATTTTGAATTTTAATTCATTTAATTATTCACTTAAATTCATCATCATACATTCAAAATATTTTTTAACCGCTTAAATTCATTTTTATTTGATAATGCAATTTCATTTTACGTTTAGATTCGATGACATAAAAATTCTTCGCTTTATCTCATTTTTGCAATATTTTAATTCGAAACACACATAATGGCTGCTGAATTTAATCATAATATTCCATCGTTAAATATAAAGTCAGATTTCTTAGTGAGTTTATGCAATTATTTAAAGAAAAAGCATAATTTTTATTATTTATTTTTAAACGGAGCCATATTTTATTTTTCTTTTATGATAATTATGTTAATAATGTAAAAAGACGAAAAATATCAGTTAATTGCTCCTTTAAAATTTACAAAAAAAAATACTGAAAATTTCTTCAATTAAAAAATTCACTGATTCTTTTATTTTAATTCAAAAACTATGCAAATTCATAAAGAAAACATTAATTACCATATATTTCAGAAAGTTCAAGAAAATCATTTTAACCCCCCCCCCCTAATTATGTTTTCATTTAGGTTCTGTTTTTGTCTATTTTAAATCTAATGATGTCTATCAAACAAATAATAAATTAATCATAATTGGCAGGTATACGTGTGGAATGTGCCACTTAGTCTGAATGGGCGGGAGCTCAAAAAAAGGCTCAGCCAACTTATTGGACTGGTAAAAATATTTTGGGAATTAATTATTTTATAGCAAATTATCCAACAGGTTCGCTTCATCGAAACATTCGAAGCAAGTTTATTAATTTATAACTTAAAAATATTTTGAATTAGAATTATGAAATGTCTAAAGAGGATTTTGAAAATTATCATTTGGAAATTCAAAATTGGATTATTTTATTTGGCTGGGCTCAGATTTTCATGTGAATACAATTTTTTTCCTGGATTTTCCATGCTCTAAATAATTTAAAACAAATTTTTTCTGTTTGCGAACAAAAATTAAAATTTTATTTACTTTTTTTTGTTGCATATTTTGGGTTTTTCTATATATTACATAGCAGTGATGCCAACCCGAACCCGAAACCCGAGACCCGAAACCCGAAACCCGAGGTTTTTCTCGACCCGAAACCCGAAACCCGAACCCGAAATTTTTCGAGTGCCCGACCCGAAACCCGAACCCGAAATTTTTCTCAACCCGCGGCATAGGCAAAAAAATATGCACCGGTAAGAATGGGGATCTGGGTGAGAAAAGAGAAGGAAATTGTTGGAGAAGATTTTTGAGAAAAAATAATTCATTTATTTCATTTACAGCATGTGTTCAAATTCAAATGTGGTGTAATGGCTATACCTTTTGCCTTTCTTTATTTTTCGCTCGGGTTCAATTCCCCACTGGTATAGAATATTTTTTACATTTTCTTTACATTATTTCCGGACCGGCTCAGTTCGGCCCCAGCACGATTCGGCCCCAGCGGCTTTTTGGCTAACTTTTTTCACTGTAAACCAAATTCAACATTCTTGGTATCATTCGAAAGCTCTTAACATGCTCTATTAGCCTGCAAAATTTCAAAAAAATTGGTCAACTTTGAACAAATTTATGGCCAAAAAAGTTGGAAAATTTGGTTTTTTGAACTCTTCTGACCATAACTTTTTTAAACCTTAACGAAATTTTTGCAGAATTTTGCAGGCTAATAGAGGACACTTAGAGATTTCGAATGATACTAATAATGTTGAATTTGGTTGACAAAGAAAAAAGTTATAGCCAAAAAGCCGCTGGGGCCGAATCGTGCCGGGGCCGAACTGAGGTAGACCGATTATTTCAATTGAAATTAAATTAATAAAAAATATTTAAACTTAAAAATTATTATTTTTTATTTTTTTAAACAGCCTAAAACCGCAAATTTAACCAAAACTTTGATCTTTTTTTGACACATTCTGTAAACAAATCGTATTATAAACTACAAAATTTTTCCCGGCGGCGCCTATCGGCACCGCCGGCCCCCCGGTTCCCCAAAAGTTTTTTGGAAAAACGCCGTAAAAAACGTTTTTAAAGGCAAAAATTTGTCAACTTAAAGCGCAAAAATTTGGCAATTTTTTGGTGAAAATCTGTTAACAAATTTAACTCAAATTTTCAAATTTTTTCCTGGCGGCGCCTATCGGCACCTCCAGTCTTCTTGTTCGAGAAATTTACATTGAAAAAGCGTGACGCAGAAAATTTTTAATGATTTTTCATTCGATAAAAAAAATTCTTATCGATTTTGAACATATTATAAAAATTTTTCAATTGACCCGAAACCCGACATTTTTCTCGACCCGAAACCCGATACCCGAAACCCGAAGTTTTTCTCAACCCGAAACCCGAAACCCGAACTCGAAATTTTTCGAGTGCCCGACCCGAAACCCGAACCCGAAATTTTTCTCAACCCGCGGCATCACTGTTACATAGCTCACAATTTTCTTCACATTTTGAATTTTTTTAAATATATTTCACAATTTTTCGTACATTTTTAATTTTTTACATTTTTTGAGTTTTTGATAATTTGTAGAATTCTTAAATTAAATCTACCCTTAAAAATCAATTTTTTTCAAAAGGCACCAAATATCAATTTTTAACTAATCTTAATTAGGTATTTTTATGGAATTGTGTTCTTTCTCAATTTTTTTTTTTTGTAAGAAACTTTTTGTCCAAAAAATCATAATAAAGGTTTTATTAAATATTTTAGAGGTCTTAGATATTTCGGGATTATTTTTGCTATTTTTCTTTCTTACAATTTGGAGCCTTAAGAATTAATGATTATTGTACATTCCAATTAGGTTTTTGGGAGTTCAGCCTGGACTTAAGATCTCAAGTTTCGAGAAATTTCAAGCTCTAAATTTTCTGTGTTAAGGATTCAAAAACTTATGGATGAAAGCATTAACAAATACAAATTATTTAAATTTGAGGCATGGATCAAAAGGTCGGACAATGTGATCATCGAGTTCTGTTCAATGGAATCGGTTAGACGCTTTGCCTTCATGATGAGCGAGGGCAGTGTTCCCTTTCTGTCCAGGGAAACGGGGTTCCATGATTTGGCTACGGTACTTTCAGAATTATTTGAATTTTTGCCAAATAATAATTGCCTAACTAAATTTGCTTCATGTAATTTCATTAATTTTGTTAATTATGTAAGTTTGGTCGGCAGCAATTCTTTGCACTGGTCTATCGTGACACGGGCGTTGACATTCTGCGCACTAATGGCATGGTCTTACATTTGTTCATAAAATTCAAAACTTTCTTGAAAATATAAAAAAATTTAAATCAAGATTTTGGCCATAAATGCTTATTGGACTAAATTTCTTTGGATTGTCCTTGAAATCATGCATAAAAATTTTAGAAATTTTAGAAATCTAATAATTTTAAGGCTTGATTTGAGCATTTAACAGAAAAGCACATTTTTTTGAACGGTGCTGGATCGTTTGTAAGGGTATTTGGTAAAGTGTTAATTTTACAGATTTTTCGAGAAGAACTCATACAACTTTAAGCAAAACAATTAAATATCCTAAATTAAGTTTTCTTGGAATGATTAAATAACTCTTTTTTTTGTTTTCTCTAAAAGAATATTATTAATTTTCAAAAGTTTAACAAAATTAAACTAAAGTTTATGGTCACGAAAGTACAAAAAAAGCTTGATTAGTCAGAATATTTTCGTTATAACTTTTCTCTATTATTTTAAAATTTCTTTGAGTTTCAAAATTTTCTTGTAAGCTTAGAATTTTAAAAATCAAAATTTTGGCGAAAAGTTCTTAATTATGCCAAAATTTCAACGGTATTTTCTTTAAAATACTGCATAAAAAACTTTATTTTTGTTTTTTGAAAGAAGAATCATTTTGAAGCTTTTGAGCAAATATGAGAAAAAAAGGCATTTTTTAAACAGTATTGTATCGTTTTTTTATAAAAAATGCCATTATGGGTGCTTTATAAAAATTTTATCGATTTTTCGAGAAGAACTCGCATTAACTTTTCTTAAACGCAACCAAATTAAATAATCTTAAATTAATTTAAAACTAAGTTTATGGTCACCAAAGTAAAAAAAGTTTGATGAGTCAGAATGTTTTGACTCTAATTTTTTCTTTATTATTTTAAAATTTCAGCAATTTTCATTGGGATTCAAGAAAATTAAAATGATTCAGAAATATTAATTTAGTTGATGAGCCAATTCATTTTCGTACCCCTTGCCGGATTCAACTAACAAACATTGTGGCGGAATTTAACTAACGCATTAGCATCGAAATTTTCAAAAATTACCTTATTTTTGAAATCAAGAAATTTTAATGTTTTTTTTAGCATTTATTTGATTTTGTTTAAGCTGGTTCTTAGTTTTTGTTTTATTTTTTAAATGAATGATCTACCAATATTTCACAATTGTCTTGCTTACCAAAAACAAAGCAAATCGTTTTTTTTTTTAATTTTAAACCGTCTTTCTTCAGAAATTAATGCCAAAATTTCCAGCCCCCTTCCGAATGGCAGCTGCAAATTCAGCGGAGGAAAAATGCCCGTACTAATAGCAATGTCAACGATGGCGGTAAGAGAAGAGTGCCATGGGACTGTGATTTTTTCTTTTAGAAAAACCGGGAAAGGGACCAGCAAAGCAACGGGACTTAGATTTTCAATGGGGAAATAGGACAAACAAAAAAATAATCGATTTTATAAATTTTAAGGGATTTAAAATTGAAAATTTAACTTATAAATTATACAAAAATAATAGAACAACGAACACATTGTTGGCAATTTGGAAGTACAAAAAGCCAACTAATTACAGTACCCACATCTACCGTCATTTTGCGAGTTGATTTGACAAGCCAACAGACTCAAGAACGGATTGTCTATGATCGGAGTGAGTGACAATGGATCTTTTTAAATTATTAAATTTATTAATCAACAAAAAAATAAATAATTAGATAATATCTAATAATTGAGAATCTAAAAAGCCTTTCATTATTAAATATTTTGAGAAAATATTTAAGATAATATATTATTTAAAATAATAAGAAATTAAATTGAAATTAGCCCTAATAACAGCACAAGCTTATGCTTTAGCAGCGACTAATTCGTCCGCGGTGACGCCCTCGGCGCATGGGACTTCGGCCGATTTGTTGGCGGTGCTCGCGCCTCCCGCTCCACCGCCACTAAAAGCGGCAAAACAAGAAGTGGATGTGCTAGGAGGGATTAGAGCTCGTGAACTGACAAATGAAATCGTTTGGTCCCAGTCTTTACATCGGCGGAGGGCATTTGGCACCGAACGAAATTAAAAAAAAAAAGTTTTATTTAAATTTACAAAATACTTTGTAAGTTAAAAAAAAATTGGTTTAATTAACGGAGGAACCTCGTTGACGACTCAAAAATAGGAATTTTTAAATGTAATTTTAAAAGAATTTTGGGCACGAATGCTAATTTTTGTAGGTTTTCTAAAAAACATCGAAATCTTAAAACGCCTAATTACGGTTACTACCTGACCCGATTAGGAGAAATGTGACCCCCGTCTTTCGCACTCCAAATTTGATGGGTCTCTTTAAATGTTGAAGAAAATTTCTGCTATCTTTTTTTGAATTTTTTTAATGGAAATTCCCTCCCTGCTGACGAGGATTGTTTGTTGCTCCTCGACACTGTTTTTTATTTATGATACTCTCTCTTATCACTTGGTTTAACAAAGATTAAAAATCATAAATAATTTTTCAACAAAAATTTTCATAACGATGGTTTTTTAAATAACGCCCTTTATGAAGTTTTTTAAATAACGCCCTTTATGAAGTTTTTTAAATAACGGCTCCGCCCCCTTAAAATTACTTTAAA
Source organism: Heterodera schachtii (assembly GCA_023374025.1). Lineage (NCBI taxonomy): Eukaryota > Metazoa > Nematoda > Chromadorea > Rhabditida > Heteroderidae > Heterodera > Heterodera schachtii. The sequence goes on from SIJG01000118.1 coordinate 7,572, forward strand.
ATTGTTTTAAACTTTGTTTGAAGCTTCTAACAGGCATTTTTTGTGACTTTTTTAACACTTTTTGGTGCAAATATTTGTAATTCATCAAAGAAAATGCCGAAAAATATAAAGAAAAGTTCCTAAAATCCAATCTCTATTTATAAAATGTTATAATATAAATTGTTAAAAATGGGATTTTTTCAACTTTTGCAGATTTTTTCATGACTTTTACATCCGTTTAGCCCAATTCCGAACACTTAACACGAGCTAGAAATCATAAAATATTTTAAAAAACTTTATAGGCAAGTAGATTTGAACCCATGGCCCAAAAGCCCAAAGAATTTTGGAATTAATCCGAATTTATTTAATGAAATCTTTGCTGAAATTAAATAATATATTTTTTACATAATTAAATACCATTCAATTAATATTATTTATTTTGTTTTCAGAGTATTTGAGAAATTATATTTTCTAAAGCGCATTTTCATTTCGCGTCGTAAACCTTCTTACACATGACAAGTAAGTCCTGCTCGCTGGGATCTTGTTTTCTTTAAGGCACTTAATAATTCTGTAACTTTTTTTATGTAAAATTAAAATCCCTTTTTAATTTTCAGATAAATATTTTATCAAAATATTAAATTTCTACAAATTTGTATGTAATCATAAGCGCGTAGCCATTAAAATTTGCTGTTATATTTTTACTAAATTATTTTATTAAATTTTCATCGTTTTGTTTATAGTTCTGTATTTCATAATTTATCTTTCACTTTTGGCTTTTTTGAGATGCAAAATAAGAAAGTTCAAATATATAGATAAAAGATTATAAAATGTTGTATATTAATCTTCACAATATTTTTTTATTAGTCTTATTTTCTGTTTGTTTGCTTTAAATTTTTTCAATTATCCATAATTATATTGTTAATAAGTTTTATTATAATAATTCTTTTCATTAATTTATATTTAGGATTTTAATACATATTTCTTTACACAAAATGTTCATTATTTAAAAAGGTTATTTTTCAGACATGTGCATTGATATTGGAGTTAAAGAATCTGTTTTCAACATAAAAAATATTTTCTTTTCAACTGTCAATAATTAATAAGCAGAAAGAAAATCTTTATTTAATGCGGAATTTTCTCCCCGATTATTCTCTCCCTGACAAATGAAAACAGAGGGAGAAGAAAGCTTTTCCTATTTTCTCCTTAAAAATTTGTAGAATTAAATTAAATAAATAATAATTTTTCAAAAAGGTAAAAGAAGAAATCGACTAATTCGATGCCAGAAGCACTGAATGAATGAAGAGAGATGGCTCACTATGTACAACCACCGAATGATTTGTTGCGGCGTAAGCATTGCGAAATGTGGAAGATTTGTTAATTCTTATAAATAGGGTTGTAAATTATATGGACTAAAAAACGCGAAATATGGACATAATATGGAATAAAAAAGCACGAAATATGGACTAAAAAGCTCAAAAATGGCCAAATATGGACTAAAAACTGCCAAAACATATGTTTTAGTCCCTCAAAATTGCAAAAAAAAAGTATTATATATTCAATATTTGCTTAAATAAACTTAAAAAATACAATAAACAACCAAAAAAATGGATTTAAACCTTAAAAACGCCGTTGTATAAAAAACACCCCCAAGTTTGCCAATTTCAAAAACAATTCTCATTTAAAAAAAAGAAAAGATCGCAAAAAAATGGTGAAAATATTTATCAAATCAATTTCCAATTGTTGAGATCGACCATTTCTCAATATAATTTTCGTTGCTTTGACCCGCTTTTTCTTCTTCTGCTGATGGCGACAATGGTCTAAAATTAAGTCCAATTTGAATTGGGTGATTTTTAAAGACAAAATCAAATGCTTTTTCTGCTCACCCAATGCCATTATTGCCACCACTCAATTCAAATTGGACATTGTTCAAATTGGCAATCGAATTTTCGTCTTCCCAATTAACCGCCTCCGTCTCCCCAATTGGACATCGCTTCAACTGCCAATGATAGTCCTCTTCTTTGCTCACTCTCAGTATCAGCTTCTCATTCGTCCGTTCGTTCACCAATTCAAATTGTTCCTATTGGCATTGGTGTCACAAATAAATTAAATTGAATATTGTAACTGACAGAAGTGGTGGCACGGAGAAATGCCTAAACAAAATTGGAAAAAAATAATAATGAAAATATGGTTGGCCACCTCTTTGAAATTGTTGACCCATTCGAGATTTGGTGGGCCCAAATAATCACGGCAACACAATCGCTTCGGCTGTCCATCTTTTGTCGGAGTGTGCAACCATTTGGACAGCATTTGTTCAGCGGTTGCATTTGGCCCATCATCAGCAATTCCATCGGGGTACAGATAAGAGGAATCGATTGAATTCAATTGATCAAGATCAAAGAGAATTGTCGGTGAAATGAGTCGACGCAAATTGTCCAAATTAACGGCACCAGAAAGGCGCAAATGGCGAATGCTTGTCGCAAAAATGGGCCAAATTTGACAGGCCAAAACATCCAAAATCGGCTGGACATTGCTTTCGGATGAAGGCACATTCAAGTCCAATTTGGTGCCACTTCTGTCCCAAATTTGCTTATTGGAATGGAGAAATGCGATGACGGAATGGTCAATGTAACTGAAGAAATATAAAATGCTTGAATTTAAATAAAAATTTAAAATTACGGAATATGAAGAAGTTGAAAACGAATTTTGTTGGGTAGCGGTCGGTCGGGAAACGGAAATTCCACAAAATTAACACCGACCCGTACAGACAGTTTCGGTGTGGGTCCAATGTCCTTGCAAATTAGTACCAATTTCCAAAGCGTTAATTCCGTTTTTCCATCGAAATGTTTGTCCACCAAAGCATCGAAACGGTCGGAAAGCAATGCCATTTGGAGACCGAGTTGAGCATGGTCAAAGAAGGGGAGAATGTTCAGGCAAACGTCGCTACAAATCCAACTGAAATGGGAAAATGTGAAATGAAATTTTTAAAATTTAATTCATTCATTACCGTCTGTCCATTTTTGCTTCAATTAGCACACAATTTGTCGTTTGACAATTAATTGGTGACAAAAATTTCAGAATAACTTTTGAAACCCTTTCCTAAACAACAATCAAATCACCGGACAACAGAATTAAAAAAGAGACGTAAATGTCATTCTAATTCTGAATTTTTGCTATTTCTTTTATATAAGACGGATTTTGAGGCAAACGCGTCGACCAAATGAAAAATCTTTCTAATTTTAAAAATCAAATATTTAAAAAATTCTTGGAAAGAAATTCGAGCATTTTGTATTACTCATTAAATTTAGTTGATTATGCTTAAAATTTCGGGTTTTATCTTATTTCGGTAATGAAAAAATTTCATATTCAAAACGAAGAGAAGACTTTATTTTTTGCTTTTCACAGCATTTTTGTTTGTGGTGCATTTTTTCAAAAACTTTTTGTTAGAGCAAATTTTTTTAAAGAAATTTAAGGTTTTTGGTCAGCGACGACGGGGAAAAATTGGAAGATGAAGGTTTTTTGAGTTATCTCTGTTTAGCCTGTAAATAGTTCAAAAATGTTGCTATCGAACAATATAGAAGAATTCAAAATTATGCAAATGTTTGCCGAAAAATGGCTAAATGACAGTTTTTTAAGAATGGGACATCAAATGTCAAAAAATTTTTGCAGTCCAAAACAGGCTCGTAATCAGGAGGTACTTAATTTTTTTTTTAGTGAATACATCATTTTTTGATGAAAAACAGCTATGTTTTGCTTGTAAGGTCTATAATTATGAAAAAAAAAAAAATCCGCAAAAAATTTTAGGTGACTAAGAGCAAAAAAGGCTATTGTCAGGGTAGTCAACACTACTGATTTATCTCAAAGCTGTTTTGTTTTAAGATGCTGAAGAAAATTTACAGGTTTTTGGAAAAAAAAAAACCAAAAATTTTTTATAAAAATTGCTCAAAAGCGCAAAAATTGGTCATTTTTGGCAAAATCTTTTATAAATTTCACTCAAATTTTCAAAAAAAACTTTTCCTGCGGCGTATACCCGACCAAAAAGTTATTTGGAAACAGCGAGTCGCAAATAAACATTTTATTGATTTTTCTCAAAGGGATAAACTTTCCAAAATGCTGATTTTCGACCCCAAATGCTGATTTTTTATCGCCTAAATGCTGAATTAAAATTTTTTTTTTGTTGGCAACCCTGTCTATTGTAAACTATAAAATGATCAGCGGAAACTAACGTTGGATCAGAATAACGAAAAAATAGTCTAACTCTGCGGAAGTGAATTAATTGAAAAATGGTCGATCGCTTTAATTGCTTAATTAATGTTCTGCATTTTTTTTTTTTTTGCTCTCACTTTTTGTTGCTTCTTAATTCGAACCCTATGATTAATATTTGTCATTTGATATGTTAATTGAAGAAATCACCATGAATTAATATTCTTTTATGCACATTTTTTATTTTATTTTTTTCTTTTAGTCTTTGCTAGCAAATTCGGCTTTTATTTTTGATCGCAATTAAAATTATTTTAATGGCACCGCCCGTCGAAAAAAAAAACTACTCCGATGACCACCGGCGCATTTCTTCTGCATTAAGGAAAATGTGAGCAAAATTTTTGGAAAATTCAAATTGGGAATTTAATTTTATCATTTATTATTTTGTGGTTTTTCCCTAATTTCAGTTGGTTTTGTAGCGACGTTTGGTGGAACATTCTGCCTTTTTTTTGTCAAGGGAGCAAAGGGAGGAAATACAAATTATTTCGCAAATCGCGACATATTTGTCATTAACTTACTAATTCTTTAATTAACTTTGTCAGTTATTTTTTTATATAATTATTTGTTTAACACAGTATTTTTAAATCATTTGAATTAAATTTTTATTTTAAAAGTAAATAATCCCAAAATTTAGATTTGTTTTTTTTTGTCTCATGGATATTGTTTCTTTTATAACTATTTTTTCTTTTTTTTTCTTTATAATTAAATTAAAACATTTTTAAATATTGATGCATACATAAATAATTTTATAAACATACCAATTAGTATGTTGTGACATTGATTTTTATCATTTATTAATTAATATTACAATTAAAATCTCGCGTTTCAAATGTTTTAAGCGCAGTGGGGGGACATTTGCGACAATTTCGGAAAAATTTTAAAAATTTCTTAAAATATGGAATGGATACTGCAACACTAAATAAAACTTTGTTTTTGTGGTTTAAGGCATAATATCTTATTTTTACACTTTTAAGAAATTAATTTAACTGGTCAAAGTGCAATGCTGGTCTTTTAAGTGATTAAAGTAGAGTTGGTCCCATAAAACAGAAAAACTTCTTTTTTCATAATTTCAATATTATTCATAGTAAATAAGAAATTTTTTATTTAGACTAGAAAACTTTTAAATATTGACTTCAAATCGTAGATAATTTAATATTAAATATAAAAAAGCTTTTTATCAAATTGACTCAATTTGATATAATTAAATTAGAATTTAATAGTATATAAATTAAAAACAAAAAAACTGACATCGGAACATTTCTTCGAAAATTGATAAAATGTAAAATAATTTTCGAAAATTGAATAATTCTTTAGGTTTTCTTTTACTTATTTGTTAGGGTAGGATAAGAATTGAAGATTCTCTACTGTTCAGAAGCAGGGAAAGCATTTCGAAGCTCCAAAAATTTTCAGAAAGGGAAATCGGAAATTCGATGCCCAAAAATGTCGGGAATCGGGTTTCAATGCAGCTGCTGGTGTTCAACACATATAAATATCTTGTTCATTTTGAAATTGCAAGCAAATTTTATTTTCGCGATTAAGCATGTCTCAAAAAATTAAAAATATATTTCTGTATATCTGAAATTTAGAAGAGTTATAATGATGAAGCAAAATCTCCCATGAAAATTTTGTTTTTCCCGAAATTCTCCGCAATGTGTAATTAAAAGCTTTTATTTTATCCTCAAGAACTTTACAGAATTTTACAATTTATGAAGATAATACAAAAAAAATGTTTTTTTTTTGTTTAAATTAAAATTTTGAGATAAATTATCATTATTTTTTGATTCGTTTTAATGATTTTCCATTGATTTTAGCTAACAATTAAAGCAATTTTATATGAAAATTTATGATAATGAAAATTTTTCCTGACTTCTTTCTTGTCTCGTTTTTTGTCTTACCATGTCAGAATACCATTCTTCATTCATTTGATTCTTTTTAAGGGTTTCAAAAATTTCATATAAATAAATTCATGATATTTTGAAAATTTTTATTATCGGCATTTAACAAAACAATTTAATTATGTAATATCTATTAATTTATTTCTATATTTTCTTTCGTTTCATATAATTACCAAATCAATTATATTTATTTCAAATAAAAGACCCAAATCACTTTTATTTCATAATAAATTTTGTTCTTTAATGATCAAAATTTCTTTAATGCATTTTATTTTAATTAAAATTAATTATTTTTATTTCTAAAATTATAAATTAAGAAACAGACGAATTATGTAACATTTATAATAAAGTTAAATTATATTTATTTTTTATCTTCTTTAATTAAATAACTTTGAAATTAGCCGATTGATACATTTCTCACCAAAATCAATTTATTTTCTGTTCATAATTACATGAAATTTTTAATAAAGTTCATTCACGACCATTTGCGAGTAAATATGTTTAAACATTCATTCTTTAAGCATTCTAAATCAACCTTAAAGTTTTTAAATAACTCGGTATAATTTAATATGCGAGTACATTAAAGCAATATAATGCTCAATATAATTCACACACTAATATATTTTCGGATTTTTTTAGTATAAAAAATTAAAATGATTATTTTCGGTGTAATTAATTTCAGCTGATTGTTTTTCTTAAAAATGAATGCTTTAAATTTATTTTATTAATTACTTTAATTTTATTAATTAATCCTGGTTTTATATTTTTTCTTTCTTTCTTTTTGGCCTTCTCAGTGTTCATATGATTTTATTAATATATGACTAAATTCACTTTTAAAGTTGAAAATTGGAATCCGAGCCAAAAACGTCGGAAATCGGAAATTTTTTAATTGCGGTCACCCCTGCTTTATTATTAATGTTGAGCAAATTATTTTTTATTAGTTTATAAATAATTATAAATTTTATTTATAATTGAAAGTTATTTTATTATAACTAAATTATTGACTTTCATTATTAATTAATTCTTTTGAACGCTAATAATTAATAGAAATTTTATTTTGCATTAAATTTATTTTAGTGATAAAATATTTAAATATTTTTAAATTTTAAAATATAATTTTAGTAATGGCGGCTTGAGATATTATTTTTATGAAACTTTAAAAGATTATGCATTTTTATATGTTCAATGTTAATTATAAACATACCAAAAACTTTACTGAAGAATTTCAATAGTTTGTTTTTAATATAAATTTTTTAAATGTAAATTACTAGTAAATTAGAACAAAATTCTATATTTTATCCTCTAAATATATATTTTTTGTTAAACAATATTTAGCATCGTCTGTAGTCTTTGAGGCGTAAAACCAACGCAATCTCGTTTTTAATTTTTATAAAAAAAGATTTTGATTATTTAACATATTTATTAATAATGTTTTGTTATGTATTGATTTCAATTCATTTATAATTATTTTTAAATTTTATTTAATCTTTTATTAATAAAAATATTTATTCATTATATTGCCATGTGTTGTTTAGTTAGACAATTAATAATTTATTTAAGGAATGTTTCAAAAACGTTATTTTTAAAAATTTTCTTGTACAACATATATTTTATGGGTTAATTTTCTATTATAAATGTTTTTGAGTACAATCTAAAATAAATAAATAAATTTTAAATTCATTATTCTATTTATGCTTTTAATTTTTGCATTCAGATATTATAGGTTAAAATTTATTTCATATTCTCGCTGAAAAAACTCCACACGGAGTTGTGCGCAGCTAACAACCAACCCATTAAATAGAAATTAACTAAATCTCTTTGTTGCTTCTCAGATTGTATTATTTATCATGTCCACAAATTATTTAAATTTTCGATGTTAATTTTTTTGAGATTTTAAAATTTTTATTTAAATTATTCTTGATATATTGCTTTTCTTTTGAATTTTTTCATTTATTGATTTTATTTGAAAAATTTCACGTGATTTGATTTATATAATTTTTCGTTCAAGATTTTGATTAATAAGAAACACTATTTTCTAAGATAAAATAAATTTTTTAGATATATAACATTTTCATAATATTATTTTTTAAAATTCTTGTTTGGTATTTATTTCTGTTTATTTATAATTTTTTTTAAATTTTATTCACAATTTTTTTGTAAAATAAACTTGAGCAAAATTCAAATTTTAGCACTCAAAAATCCTGTCTCTAGACATGACCACCTAAAAATGGTAATGAATGCATTTCAACCAACTCCCAACACCATAACATTGGACGACTTTTCTTCGTTTACTATCAATGAAAAGCCCATTAAAAGTCTTCAGAATTGTTTTGACTTTACCCATTTGAACTTTTCTAACCGCTTTAATGAGAATAATTTCAAAAATAGATGATAAACATATGACATGATTGTATTTATCGATTAAAAATAAAAATGACAATATTTCTTTTAAATTAAAAAAAATTTAATTTTTTTTTAGATTTTTAGAACTATTTGAAAATTTTTAAACAAGTCTCAATTTTTTATAACCACCTTCGTTTTTAATCTTATTTAACTTTTTGATATTAGATGATTCAACATTTTTTAATGTAATATTTTTCTTCATGGTACACAAAAATTTTGTGCTTTTTGTTGTCGATAGTTTTCCAATTTTTGGAGATTATTTAGCTGAATTTATTTAATTATTTACGATTTACTATAATCATTTTTTCATTGTCATTTTTATTTTTTTCTCTTTAATAATTAATTTTTATACAAGAATATATTTGTTTTTCTTTTTGTTTAGCTTTGAAAATTTAAATATTCAAACAAATTAAGAGTATAATTAATGAGATGATTCATGGACAGTACATTTGGTGCTTTTCTGTGTATAAACCCTTGAATTTTTTGTTTATACACTTATTTTATAAATTTATTAATCTTTTGTAGATTAAATAATAATATTTTAGCAAAAAATCTCTCTTGACGAATATAGGCAATTCTCGGACAATTTATTGTCAATATAAATTTAGGACCTCCTAATTATATTCTCTATTTTTCAATTAAACAATTAATTTTAAATTTATTAAATAAGCTGATTATTTGGTATATTGAAATTAAAAGTTTAAGTATGAAAGAATTTCTCGAACTAATATTTTAAATTTAAATTCAGTTATATATGTATTTAATTCAACAGATTTTTAAACATTAATCCAAATCTAATTTGTTTTTTAATTAATAAATTTACTATTTATTCAAAAAATCATTCAAATGTTTGGTTCCATTATTTCAATTTTACAATAAAATTTGTGCTTTTCTGTGTGTAGACCCTTTTATAGAACAAGTTTAGCACCTAATAATTTTATTATTCTTCTTTTCGTCAGTTATTATTTAATTGATTATTATAATTTTGATTTATTTTTAGATTTATTCTGCTTTTCAAAATGTAATGGGCGTTACTCAAAAAAGGATCAAAAATTTAATCGGTTTCCGCCTTATTTTAAATTTTATCATTTAAATATTTTGCTTTATTTTAAAGCCTTTACAATATATGTAAGCAATGCATTATATATTATTATATTTTAACCAATGCATTGTGTCAAGAATTTATGTTATTTAATTTTATTTCTTTATTTAATTTAATGACCTTATTTTCTTTTAATATTTTATATTTACTGAAATTTTATTTTATAAATGACATTCTTAAAAAAATAATTATTAAAACTTAATTAATTATTAATATTTTTTTTTCTTTTTCATGATGCCTTGTTAAGAAAAATTTCCTCACTCAACAAATAATTTCGCAAACAATTAATAAATTTTCTCAAATTTTTAAAAGATTTCCAGCAGCACTTATCGGAACCACCAAAGTTTTTATTCCCCCTTCCCAAAGCTTGGAATTATAAAAATGTAAAAATACATAAAGAAAATTGTTTGAATTGCAAAATTAAATTACAAGAAAAAACATTTTGTCTCTATATTTAATATTAATAATTTTTAAATATCAATAAAAAATATTTAAAATTTTACTGCAGAAATCATTTTCTCTTTTAATAATTTTCATGCGATTGATTTATTTTCCTTGATCAGTATTTGCGGACTTGCTTTATAAATCTGTTTATTTTTTATGTTTCAATTTTATTGTTCTGTAATTACAATTTTTTTTATTTCGAATGTTTCAGTGCTAAAAATATTTATTTATTATAATATTGATTAATTCACCATTTTAATGGCAAAAAATATTTGTTTTTTGTACAAATATATGAAATTTATTTTTTCAATTTTTCATCACATTTTCATTTCATTGGATATATTTGAATTCCCTATCTTTTTTTTTTTTATTAATAATACAATTTTTGTTCATCATACCAAAATATTAAATTTGATTGACTTAAGTAATTTATGAACTTATTTTTTTAACCCTACTTAAATTATCTTCGTTCGCTGTGCCACTGCAATAACTTTTTTGCAAATGCTTTCTTGTACTATTAAAATTAAAAATTTTTATTAATTGAAAAATATATTTAGAATTTTAATTATAAGAAAAATTTGATTTTTAAATTATAAACCTATAAATGTTGTTTTAATATTGTTAAAGATTCCGCTTAATTTATTAATGTTTTCGATGAAAAAGATTATTTAGTTTAATTTTTAAATATGAGTTTGACTGCTCATTTACACTTTGTTTTTTGTTTTATTTAAATTAATCTTGATCCACTCCTCTTTATCTCATTGATGTTCAGCTTCGTTGTAATTTAAATTATCTTCGATCTCTTCTGCTACAGCATAAGTTTTTTACAATGCTCTCGTTCTAGGCATTTTACTCAAAAATTTTAATTTAATGGAGTTCAAATTCTTTTATTTTGTATTTTAATAAATATTGATACACCGTCTTCAATCATTTTTAATTTAATTTAATTCAATTAAAAATTTCATTGTTAAATTGGTTTGGATTTGGCTTTTTTTTTTTATTAAATTTTATTTTGTTTTATTGATGAATTATCTTTCTATTTCTTAGTATATGTTATTTTTTTATTTTAAATAATAAAAAGTAATAGATTAATTTTCATTTTTTCTAAATAGCCCTCTTTCAGCATTTTCGCCAATCGTTAATTGATTGACGCCCGAAAAACCAAAAATTTCAAAAAAATCACTAAAGAACGGATTTTTTTTAAAATGCAAAAATTATGTAGATACCGCTTAACCTTTCCTCCCCCAAACACTTAAAAAGCGCGCTACAAAAAAGAGAAGCAAAATTTTTTTTTACATAAATCGAAAACTCTTTATATTTATTATTAATAATTATTTGTTATTTTTTTTATGTATTAATTCAAAAAGAAGAATAATTATTAAATATTGTTTTTTTTCATCTTTGTTTCATTCTTTTAATATACTCGACATGATAACCTTCAATAGAGTACGGCTTGTTGAGAATGATTATTGTTCAGTATTTTTTACTTTAAAGTCCAATGATTGAGATTTTAAATACAATAAATATTACACATAATTTCTTCATTTATGTAAAAATATAATTATTTAAACAACAATTGATATTCTATGATATTTATATTACTTCTTGCATTTGGTCCATTAACACTTGATTCTGCTGTGTAGATTAATAAACTAATTTTAAAATAAATGAAAATAATTTAATATTATTTATTTCAACAAATATTATTTTTCTTAATGTTATATAATTTTTAAATTATAATTGATAAAACATTTTCAAAAAATACAAGAAATAAATTATTAAATTGGAGAAATTAAAACCTAAAGATATAAATTTTATACAACAATTATAAAAACCAAATATATAATTTAATAAAAATAAACAAGGCAAAAATCTTTAAATTCTACGTTTAAATTTTTCTGAAATGATCAAAATGTCAAAAATGAAATCCTCATATTGTTCGCAAGTCTCAGAATTACTAGAGGTGTGCCGTGACTGAAAAAACCCGTGAACCGTGAATCGTGACCGTGACCGTGAATTTTTTGAGTTTATTTTTTCTCTGTCGGCGAATTTTTTTGCTTTTTACATCGTCTTTTTTTCTGGTATGATTTTAGAAAAAAAAAAAATTAAAAAAGGGGGTCCAGGGGAGCTGATAGACGCTGCCGCAAAAAATTTTGAAAATTAGACTCTAATTGTGCACAGATTTTGTCCAAAAAATGACCAAATTTTGCGAATTTGAGCCAATTTTTTTTATGAAATAATAAGTTTTTGGGGCCCGGCGGTGCCGATAGGCGTCGCCGGGGGTAAAATTTAAAGTGCAATTTGTTAAAATTGTTAACGGATTTTATCCCGAAAATTAGCAAATTTTGCAATTTAATCGGTCTAAAAAGTCAAAAAACGATGAAAAATATAAATTATAGGTGCGCTTGAATTTTTCAAGTTAAAAAAAATCGGATACTGAAGTGTCCATTGGCGAGTGCGCCCATAATTTGCATTTTTCGCATAATTGTGGACGTTCTCAATTGATTCCGATCATTTTTAAATGGTTTTGAGTTTGGGAAATATGAGAAATATTTACCAAATTTTTAAATTTTTGCTGGAAATTTTTTTGAACGTTTGTTGGGATTTAATTAATTTTGCCCAAAATAACTTTATTTTGAGCGAGTTTTTAAAAGAAATTTAATGAGTTTTTATTTAAATGGGTCATCCTTGAAAAGGTGCTTTTTATTTGTTTTTCCGCACAATATAGGTAGTTGGGTTTGTTCAGAAAAGTTTCAGGAATAGGGGAGGGGGCCGGCGGTGCCGATAGGCGCCGCCGCGGAAATTTTTGAAAATTTTGCTCTGTTTCTTAGCAAGCTTTTCCCAAAAAATGACCAAATTCTCTATGAAAACACGGTTTACCTCAGTTGGGCCCCGGCACGTTTGGGCCCCAGCGGGTTTTTGGCTATAACTTTTTTCATTGGTAACCAAATCCAAAAATCTTGGTATCATTCGATAGCCCTAACTAGCCTCTATTAGCCTGTAAAAATCTGAAAAATTTGGTTAAGGTCCCAAAAAGTTATGATCCAAAAACTTCAAAAACCCAGATTTTCCAACCTTTTTGGTCATAACTTTTTTGAACCTTAACCAAATTTTTCAGGTTTTTACAGGCTAATATAGGCTAGTTAGGGCTATCGAATGATACCAAGATTTTTGGATTTATTGGCAAAGAAAAAGTTATAGCCAAAAAGCCGCAGGGGCCCAAACGTGCCGGGGCCCAACTGAGCGAGTCCGTGAAAACAGTATGTAATTCGTAAATTTTCAATTTTATCCTGTGTAAATTTTTCACGGAATAACCATGAATTGGTACCGTGAATCGTGACTGTGACCGTGAGTGAAAAAACCCGTGAAATTCACGGTAACCGTGACCGTGACCGTGAATCACGGCACACCTCTAAGAATTACCACCTGAAATTTTTTTTTGAATAAATTCAAAATTTTATTTTTTTTAAATCCTCCCGTAATAAAGAAAAACTAAATTAAGAAATTTCAATAAATGTATTTAAATGCTTTTGGAACCCTGCCTAATATAATTATGGAAAATAATGATTTGTATAGAAGTATGAATGTAGCGAATATTCAATGCAGAATTTAGCAAAATAATAATTAATTTCATAAATCTAAAACTATGTATTTTGATTAAAAATTAACTTTTTTTTTAAAGATTATCATTTGCAAAGAAACGATATTGAATAAATATTTTAGATATTTTTTTATCTTAAAGATTAATTATTGGTTTTAAAGATCAAATTAAGGTTTTTTCATTTTTTTCGCATTTAAAATTTAGATACTACACAATTAGAAAGATTATCATTTGAAATAAAGTTTTAAAAGGAGTTTTCAGCTCATAAATTTTTATTTGTTTTTAATCTATTAATTTTAATCTTGATCACGTCTGCTCTTCTTTGTTTAGGTGCTATACCAAAACATGAACTTTTTGCAAATTTTCTCGTTATAAGTCATTTTACTGATAAATCCATTTTAATGAATTGTATTATTTTAACTTATTTTTTATTTAAAAATCAGCTCCATTAATGTTTTATTTAATTAATTCTAATTTAATTTGTTTCTGAGTCAAAATAGTAAGTCATTTTATATTGATAATATTTTCAACTGAAATTCTGAGTTAAAATGTTTTTTCTTTTTTTAAATTGTTCATTTTTAAGTGATCAAATAATGGGTTTTTTCATGTTCTTTTGTTTTATTTAATAAAATACATTGTTAAAAAATAACTTTATTCAAACTAAATTTATGATTGAATTTTTTTTCTTTTTCATGATGCTTTTGTCGTCTTCGTATTCAAAGTTTTTCTCTTTTTATTAAATTTTCTTTTTACATTAAATTTTTGCTTAATTCATTTCTTTCATCATTTTATTATGACAAAATTTTTATTTTATTTGTAAATTTGAAATATTTAGGTAAAAATTAAGGCTTAAAATAAATAAATTTGATTTTGACAAGATTTTTTTTTTAAACTTAGACCAATTTTTTTTTATACACCGGATGATATTAAGCATATTTAAATAGAAAGATTGATTACATAATTGTAATAAAGCAAAACATCGCTTGGCATCATTCTATAGCCCTTATTATGGTGACTGAACATTTGCGCCCCGAACATTTGCGCCTAGTGATTTCATGCATTAATTTGAAACAGTACATGCTAAGATAGCAAAGATAGATCAGATTTAATGCCATATTAAACTGCAAAATTTCTAAAAATTTTGTCTGTTACAAAGAAAAATTATGGCCAAAAATGTTTGAAAACCTGGTTCCTTGTGTACTTTTGGCCATAAGTTTGTTCAAACATGACAAAATTTTTTGAATTTTGCAGGGGATTCGAAACACTTACAACTGGACGTAAGGACACATTTCGTAATTGAACTTTTGTTTTATTGAATGTTTTTTGTTAATTCGTTATTTTTTAATACAAAACAAATTAAATATAATAGTTATTATTCATTATGTTGATCTATATTTTTGTTAAATAGAGATAATCATTTGTTAATTGAATTAATATATTTGCTTTTTTTCTTTTCAATTTTTTTTATTTTTTAATTTTCTTTCTAAATGATTATAAATCCTTTTTTACTTATTTAAATCCTCTTGATCGGTTTCATGACATCGCTTGATGGACTCTGTATGAGTGATATTTATAAAAATTGCAAATTTATTTTTAATTTTTCACATTGAAAAGATAAAAAAAAACCATGAATAAAATAAGAAATTTTAATTGAAAATTTTTAATTAATTTCAAAAATATATTTGGACAATTTGACTTTTTATGTTTCATCTTCTGCATTTTCATGTCTTATTTATTGATTTTAAACGATTGATTATATCATATTAATTTATTTGTTTACCATAAAAATTATGAATTTTTTATTGTCACCTTGTCCAAGTTTCCAATAATTACCTGCTTATAAGGCCTCAAAAATTATCAAATATTTAAATTATTGGTAAGTTATAAAGAAATTTGTTTTTCACAAGTCACCTCTTTATTCAATAATATCTTTTTTTAATTATTTTTATCAATATTATCCGTGTGATATTTCTTCTTTATTAAAAATTTTTAAAAAGTTTCAAAATGATATGTTTGAATTAATTTAATTATAGCTATAACTGGCTGACTCATTATAAAGTTTTCCTTTTTAATTTCTTTGAAAATGATAATTTTATTTTCGTTTTTCAATAAATTATTGTGTTTAAAAAAAAATTTTGTGTAAATTTTGCTGTAATATTTTTAAAATTAATATAATTTCATTATTATTATATAATACTTTTTCGTATTATATTTTTTAGTTAAATTATTTGTATGTATGGGTAATATATTATTATTATTTTTAAGCTTTTTTAAAATTTTTTGTATCTTTTATATTTTTCTTTCTAGATTTTTTGAGAGAATCAATTTTCTTTTCTTGCTTACGGCTTCTTGAATGACTTTTTCAAAAGTTTTTAATTTATTAATAAAATGAATTAAATTTTTACATAAATATCTTTCAATTTAATCAAGAATTGCTATTTGATTATGACTTTTTTAAATCTTATCAAAAGAAAAATTTTGTTTCTTATTAAGTGTTACATTATGAGGTGCAAGGTCAAACCACAAAAAATGTTAGTGTTGCGGAATCTCAATAAATCTCAGTGGGGTGAACCGAAAAAGTATCAGTGTCAATAAAATAATTTAATTTAATTATACATTAATATTTAATATATAAAGCAATAAAAGATAATATAAATTTCTCATTTTGGTTCTAAATTATTAAATTTATTTTGTTAGTTCATTGTGGTAGCCCCTATAATTGTGTGAAACTATTAATGAATAAAAAAATGGGATTGAAATAAAAATAATAAAAATTGTTTTAAATAAAAAAAAATTAATGCATTTTCTAAATTATAAAAATATTATAATTGTAAAGAGAACAAGTATACACTGTTTAATATTATACATTAATATTTATCTAAAATTTATATATTAAGAAAAAACATTAATTCACCAGGTGTACATAATTTTAGGTTTACGTGCTAGTCAAGATTCCTAACACGTAAAATTATAAGTGTTTAAATTATTGATTTCTCACCTATTATTTTACTCGTTAATTGTTATCAAAAATCATTCAATCTTATAATTAAATTATGATATTTAGTTTCCAATAAATATCTTTTGATTTATTGATTAAATATTATTCCTTTATTTCTTGTAATAATTTATTCTCATAAAAGCATTTTTTAATTTCATATAATTATTTTATAATTTATTCCCCTTTATATCATTTGTAATAAAATAGTTTAAAATGATTTTTTCTCAAATAAATGAATTTTATTTTTAAAATTAATAATTAGACATTAAATACTAAATTCATAAAATTAATAATTGAGACATTAAATACTAATTCAATACTTTGGGTATTTTTGTCCATATAAATTCTAGTCACTATAAGAGATTTATCAAAATGCATTTATTATCGATCTAAATAAATTTTACTATAATTTTTAAGGAAATTCATTTTATCGTTTTGGCCTTGAAGTACAACTTATGAAAAGATATAAAAAAAATTATTATTTGTTTGTATTAATAGATACTTAGCTCATAAAATTTTTAATGTAATTTTTATTTTTTTATAAAAATAGTTTTTCACTTTGTAAATGAATAAAATTTTTCTTCTCTTCTTTAATAACTTCAACATTTTAATATGTATTTAATTAATTTTCAAATATATTTTGCATAAAATGTTTTCTTATAGAATTGCACATATTCTACGGTAATGTAAATTATTGTTATAAAAATACGATCCTTTTACATTTACAAAACTTAAATTTCACAAAAAAATATCTCCGTGAAATTTTAAATTTTTATAAAAATTTGTGGATTTTTAAATTTGTGATTTTTCCGACTCGGAACATTCAATTATTTACTCCTAAATTTCCCTTCTCCTATTTTATGCAATAATTTTTCATATGGTTCACTTATTACAAGGGCTTATTTTTTCGGGAATTGAGTTCTTCAAAAAAAAAGCCGCGCATAGAAAGTTTCTGCCTGATATGGTCAATGCACTGTCCGGCTTTTCAGTTAAGAAACTGATCACCATTATTTTACCATAAAAATATAATATTTTGATTTTTTGATATATTTGTATGTATTTCTTTCCCAATTTAAATTATTTATTTGATTTCTTCCCTTCGTTTGACTGTTTTTTTTTCAATATTTGAAGGGTAAGGGTAAAGTTTTTTGTGAAATGTTTTGACTTTTATTTTAATATAAATTTTATTTATAATCCTTATGTTTCCCGTTTAAAGGCCAGAATTATGGATCATTTTTTTACCGATAAAAAATGTAAGGTAGAATTATTTGAATTATTGTGTAACTAATGGGTAAATTAAAATCATTTTTTGAAACCTAGAATTGAGGTTTTTTGCAAGAAGGCCAAAAAACCCTCAAGAATTAACCAAAAATTGCAAAAAAAAATTTTTACCAAATATTTAATTCAAAAGCATTAATATTCATATCTTATTGATTTTTTTATCCAAAACACAGAAACCTTTTAGCAAAGTAATATGCAAAAAATTTTTTTGTGGATTTTTTGAGTACGATCATTTTAATGGGTTTTGACTGACGTCAGTCATAACTAGACGTGCCAGGTGATTTCGACAATGATTGATCTCGACAGTGAGTGATTTCGACAGTAAACTATTTCGCTTTTTTTCACTGTCTGCGTGTGATTTCGACAGCGAGTGAATTCGACAGTAAGTGTGAGTTCGACAGTATCAGAAAAATTGTGAATTCGACAATGATTGATTTCGACAGTACCGATAATTTTTAAAAAACACGAGTATAGAAAAAATTGGAGCCGAAAATGAAGTGATACAATGGTGGAAAAAAGTCTTGACTCAAGAATTTTGAGTCAAGATGATTAAAAATTTGTAAAATTTTAAATTCAATTGAAAATTTAGCTGATTATTTTTTCTCTATTTACAATTGTTTACCCCAATACCTGGGCCTTTCCTACACCCGCTTGATCAGACTTTGCTCAAAAATGGGCTGAAAAAGTCTTGACTCAAACATGAAAACCCAACTTTAGTTCATTTAAATATGGAGATTATTCACGCTTGCTTATATTTTTATCCTGATCAAAACATTCTTTTACACTAACTGATCAGATCACTCTTTCATGCTGATCGGGAGACCACAAAAATGTTGTAAAATAGTGGAAATTTCGAAAAAAAATTCAGGAGGTTAGGCAAATTTCCAAGGAAAATTTCGATTAGCTCATTTTAAAGAGCAGAAAATTTACTACCGAATATTCTTGAATGGTCGGGCTACGACTTGTACATAAAAAGTTATACCTGGTTGAAATAATGGTAAAAAATAAAGGAATGGTGACAGGGAGAGCAAAATCACGAACCCACAAGCCCTGTCGATTTATCGGTACTGTAGAAATCAATCATTGTCGAATTCTAATTTTTCTGATACTGTCGAACTCACTTACTGTCGAATTCACTCGCTGTCGAAATCACACGCAGACAGTGAAAAAAAGCGAAATAGTTTACTGTCGAAATCACTCACTGTCGAGATCAATCATTGTCGAAATCACACTGTCGAAATCAACCACTGTCGAAATCACATAGCACCTAACTAGAGGGTCGCGACTATTTGGCGTTTTGTCCAAATTTATTAAGAAAATTCCAATAGAAATACAATATCTATAATGTTTTTGCATCAAATAAATCTTCATTTCATTTTTAAGTCATTTTCTTCAAAGACAAAGAAATTTCAGATTCTAATAAGAAATGCCAACTGTTCGCGAAATACTTGAGAGTCTGCAAAAGCGAGTAAAAAAGCCTCGCATTTTCAGGCTTTCGATTTATCAAAAACAGAAAAGATGGTAGCTGGTTCAGGTGCGAACAGCGCAATTGTCCAGCGACAGCCAAATTGGAAGACAATGATTTGATGACAGGCATTTTGGGCCCAAAATCACATCACCATGGTTGCGCACCATCGCGTTATGATGCAGAGACGAAACGAAATCAGATGAAGCGCCTGATCAAGGAGGAGCCAAAAACGAAACCATGTCAAATCCGTGCTCAAATTCGGACTGACATCGACGATGAAGTCTTCGAATTGCTCGGCACCAATGAAGCGCTCGACCAAATGGCGAACAGGTAGACAAAATTCAGAGAAAATAATAATGCAATATTTAGAACAAAGAACAAATTCGTTGGTGGTGTCAACTGTGCCGACCCACTGAACATGCAAATTCCGCCTTGTCTTTTGATAAAGAATGATGAGTCCGTCCTCATTTATGACAGCCGTGAAGTGAGGACTGGACAATCTGATGTTGTCCTGATTTTCAGTCATAGCAAGGCAAGTTTACCTATACCTATGTCCATTTTTAAATGAGTTTAATTTCAGCTGTTGTCAGTGCTCAAACAGAATCGTCGGTGGAGCCTCGACGGCACATTCCGCAGTTGGAGCGGAGGCATTTGGACCCAATTCTGATGTCGGACGCTTCTTTCTACGGCGCACTCAAAGCACAACTCGTAAATACAAACTGTTTTCATGATAATTAATACAATTTTAAATAATTTAGCGTTCAGTGTGTCACAGGCGTCCACAATAACAGGCAATGGACGAATACAATTCGGACTGCATTCGCCACAACCATCGACTCCGACAATCCCATTGTCCGAAGAAAGCAGCCTGCAGCTTATTCGACGCTGGGAACAAGACATCGTCTGTCCTCCACGCTTCCCGATCTCGTTTTGGAATGTGTACATCAGGGCTCAAATGGCAATTGAGCGAACGAACAACGGCATGGAAGCCGCGCATGGACAATTTGCAGTAAAAATTTGTCCGTCGGAAGATATTTTTGGTAATTTAGCGTGAACTCAATCATCATCCGTCACTGAGTGCTTTCATAGCAGCATTCATCAAGGACATCGACAAACAACTGGACATTGGACGAGCAGAACGTCTCCAGAAGAGTAGAAAACGACCGCAACGGTACATCATCAAAGAACAAAGTGTGGTGCGTATCATTGACGAGACTGACTTTGAATCGGAAGAAGGATTGACGAACGCATTGTATCTGATCGGACTCGTAATGCAAGGCTTTGTGGAGGGACTTCACGTCCGTGGAAATGAAGATAGTGAGGAAGAAACTGATGACACCGATGGAAATTGAATTTATGATTTAACAATTTTTACTTTTATGATTTTTAACATTTTACTTTTATTTCTCTTTGGAGTTTAATAAATATCTATTTGCTTCCGTGTATTTTTAGGTTTAATTTAATTATTATAATAAAAATAGCTAAATATAAACCAATTTAGAATATATATTTTGGTGAAATTCGTTGTCAAAACATATATTTTAGGTTAGTAGGCGAAATGAATGTTTTTGGGTTAGTAGGCGAAATGTCGAGTAGGCGAAATGAAGGTTTTTGTCTTAGTAGGCGAAATGAATGTTTTTGGCTTAGTAGGCGAAATGAATGTTTTTTGCTTAGTAGGCGAAATGAATGTTTTTGGCTTAGTAGGCGAAATGTCAGTAGGCGAAATGTCGGTAGGCGAGATGTCGAGTAGGCGAAATGTATGCACACCACAAAGAACACACTCCTAAGAATCGACTCGAAAATAAAAAAAACACATTATTAAGAAATGAAAAAATTTCTCAAAAATTCATATCCAAAATTAATCAATTTATTTTCATAATAAAATTTTTGTTTTTAAAATTATTTAACTAAGTTTTGGGTTGGCTTAGTTTTATTACTTTATTTGAATAAATTTTATGATTTTACCTCCATTAATTTGAGTTAACAAGATTTTCACCAAAAAATGACAATACCTATTTTTGCCATTTTGAGTGATATTTAAGAAAAAAAAAGAGTTTTTTTGGGGTTAGGCGGTGCCAACATGCCCCGCCGGGAAAAAAAAAATATTATATTTTTGCTCTATTTGGCTGAAAATTTTGTCACTATTCATCACTATTTCTGACTTTTTATCAATATTTTGGCATTTTTCCTCATTTTAGTTAACTATTTCGAGATTTTTAGTAACTAAAAGACTCGACCCTAGTCATTAGACCGTAGTAATCAATTTCATTCAAATTCATTCTGCTCATCCCGTTTAAAGCAAATGCATTTCTGTTTTTACCTCCTCTTTTGACTAAAATTAAAAGTTTTAATTAGAGACCGGACAAGAGGGTCGGTCGGTCGGTTTCGGTTAAAAAACCGAAAAAAACCGAACCGAAAAAAACCGAAGAAAAATTTTCGGTATATCGTTTCGGTTTCGGTTTTTTTTTGAATTTTTATATTTTTTCCAAAAAAAGCAATAAAACATTTTTATTAACAGAAAAAGCTAAAGATCACCTCTGAACTAAATTGTAAAGCTATTGAAGCTCTATCGAATGGTGTACTAATTTTGGAAAATTGAAAAAAGGAAGCCAAAAAACATTTTTTTTTAAATAGTGAGAAAAAGTGCCAAAATAGTTAAAAAAAAGTCCAAAATAGTGACAAATAGTGACTAATACAAAACTTTTAGTATCACTACGATGAAATTACCTTACAAATAGAGATGATTGAATTTTCTATTCATAACTCTTTCAATACCTAATTTAATTCTATGAACTTTTATTAGGTGAGGGTTGAAAAGTACCCCGCAGCTGAGGGTTAGTCAACCGGGTTAAGTTACGTTCAACTCAGGATTGACTCAAAATAAAAAAAACCAAAAACACAAAAAATATTTATAAAAAGTAAAAAAAAATTATGAAAATGTCATCTATTTAAATAAGTAAAATGCTCTTTAAACAATAATCGTATCTTTGTACAAAGAAAAAAATCCGCTTTCAATAGAAAAAATATATAAAGAAAGAAAATGGACAATATTATCTTTTTTGAAAATTAATAACCTAATATGTTATAAAAATGTATATTCTTTTGCATATTTTTTCTGCGCATGTGCAATGAAGAAAAGGGTTCAAATTTTTTTTATAATTTTAATGCTATTTTTTAACTGATTTTGTCTAAAAATAACAAATTTTGAGATTTTTGGCTTATTTTTTTAAGAAAAGATAGGTTTTTGGGGGGGGGGGGGGCCGGCGGTGCCGATAGGCGCCGCCGGGGGAAATTTTTAAGAATTTTTAATGAATTTTGTTAAGAAAATGGCCAACTGATTTTTGATAAAAGTCGGTCGGTTTTTTCGGTTTTCTGATTATTTCGGTCGGTCGGTTTCGGTATAAAAACCGAAAAAAATTTTAGTTACATTCAAACAAAAAAATCTAATAATTTTAAAATTAATTTATAATAGAGAATGTCTGACAAAATTGTTACATATTGCTCAATTATAAGTTCACTTTTCTTATTTTATTTATTTGTATTTTTTTTAATTATTAAATTTTAATTATTTGTTAAATAAATTTGCATAGCAGCAAAGTCTTAAAATAATTTATTTTTATTTGTGTTTTTTAATTTTATCTTTATTTGTAACTGTAGGTCATACAACAAATACAATGAATAATTTTAAATCATTTATAAAAGGTATAATTATTTTCTTTATGAATATCATTTTAAACAAATTATTATATTGTATTACCAATGAATTATTTAACATTTAAATAACTACATGAATAAATAATTAAATGCGGAAGAAAGGTGCACGAGTTTTTACATTTCTCTGCTTCGTTAAATTTTTCTTCGTCCTCATATTCTTTGCGAGATCATATATTTCAATTCTTTAACTAACACATCAATTTAATATGAGAAAATTTTAATAATAATTCACAGTCTTATTAATAAATTTATGATTATTTGAGTTTTAATGGAAAACTAATATTTTTTATAATTTATTTTTAAGTATTGTTTTTGCATAAAAATGGTTGCTTTTAAATTTATCATATTTTCCTTAATTAGTTGTCTTTGTATTTAATATTTTTTTACTTTCATCCCCTGATTTATATATTTTTTCTAGTTGCCTTGAAAGAAATTTTCAATATTTTTGGTACGGTCTTGTGTTCTTAGACTCTTTATAATTTATATAAGAAAAATTAAGTAAATATAATTCTCTTCTAATAATATTGTGGTATTTTTAGTATAGAAAACGATTTTTTTTTTTTTTTTTGTATAATTTTAGTTTCAACTGGTTGTTTTGCATATAAATTTGACGCTTATCAAATTGTGACCAAAGGGATAAGTATTCATTGATTAGTTATTTTGTTATGTTATCCTTACTTGAAAAATAATTAATAAATCATTTATATCGTTTCTTTATGTCTTGATATATACCTTTTTAATAAAAGATATTTTTCGAATAAGATAATAAAAGAAGGTACCTCCGAAACACAAAATATATAGAACATTGTAGGATTTAAGATATTTTTTGTGAATTAAACAAACACAACCTTAAAAATCGAAAAACTTTGAGTTTTTTGTACGAACTTTTGAAAAAATTGGTTATATAAAATGTAATTTCGTTTTAAAAATTGGCAATTGATAAAAATTTCAATTGATGGTTTTTGACTAACATCCCAGCACCTTTTTGGTAACAGTTTTACACAAAAAAAAGAGTTTTTTTTTTTATTAATATGATAAATTATTAGTAATTTTTCGCCTAAGTTCTAAAATGTTCTTTTTGCAATTATTTACAAATAAATCAATTGTAATTTATTAAAAGTAAGTTAATTTGTTCTTATAAAATTATTTAACTTACTTAAAAATTATAAGGTTTATTTTTGTTTATTTTTATTCTATCTCTTTATGGTGCCGGGTCTAACTCAAAAAATCATCAAATGAGAATATTTTAATGATATATTTAAATATTTTTTAATTTTGTTGTGTTGACTTTGTTTTTATATTCTCGATTTGATCACGTCTTTTTTGTCAAGCACGGTTGGCTTCAACATTGATTTTTTGATTATTACCTTTTTCAATATATTTATTTAATTGGGTATTAGTATTGTAAGTTTCTCTACCTTTATTTAGAAATTTTATACAAATTTTATATGGTTTTTTGAAATTGTTTATGTTTAATAAAACATTGCTTAAAAATAATCATACATTTTATAGAGCAACAGTTTAAATATATTTGAATTTTTATGATTATTTACAAATTCATTTTTCTGTTAATTTTTAATCATTTTTGCCTAATGATTTTAATTAATTACAATTAATTTTTTTAATTCGCAACAACACTGATGAGTATCCTTCTTAAAAACTTTATCTTTTCTTTTAATTAAATAATTTGGATTAATTGATTAGAATTGAATGATTAACATATGCATTAATAATGTTTTTGTTGTTTGTTTTTTAGCCGCCTAATTTATTTTACCAGGTAAATTATTTATATTTAATTCTTGTGGATTTGAAGGTGTAATGATTTATTTTCAATGCAAATTTTGCATTAGTTGAATTTTGAGATAATCTGTAAGACAACAAGTTTAATTTTAGATATTTTTTTATTTGTTGACCAAATTTGACTTAATTATTATTTAAAAAAATTTTTTATTAAGCTATTTTTGTTAACTAAAATTGATACTTATTTAGAAAATATTTTAAAAACATTATTTCTTTCTCAATAAAATAAAACTGCCAATTTTAAATTTCTTGTTCCCACTGTGAGGTCGATGATCACTATTTATTTTTTAACAATATTTTAAATTTTAGGTATCTAATTTCTAACAATAAATTTAAATAATTTTTTTATATTTTTTATAAAAGATTAAATATTTAAACTATTGTTCTAAATTCTTTATATAAATGCTTTTAATAGTAGAGATTAATTTTCCTTTTGGTTCAGTGAATTAAAATTTGTTCTTTTATGGGCCATCATTTAAAAGAAAATTTAACCGTTTTAATTTATTTTTTTGACTAATTAATGCATTGGTATTTTCATTAAAGCAAATTTTCGCTCAATTGTCTATAAACAAAATTTTTTACTTTTGCAAGGCCTTCTTAAAAGTACTATATTTCATTAAAATTGCGATTTATATTTTATTTTTTAAATTAATTAAAAGTTATTTACTAGGATGTTCTTAAATCTATGTCCTGTATTAATTTACAGTAAGTCAATTTACAAGGGTATTTCGTAAAATTTATGATCAGAAAAGTTCAAAAGAAATTTTTAAAATATTTTGAATTTACATCGTCCTTTTTTACAAATTAAATTTAATATAAGAAAAATAATAAATAAATATAATTCAATTCTAATATTTATATTGGAATTATTTAGCGGTTTAAATTATTTTTTATATTATTTTATTCATATTTTTCATTAAAATATTTGTTTTTTGCTTAAGAATAATTGCTGATGCATTTTATTTAAATTATTTAAAGAAAATAATTATACATTTAATTGAATCTTTTTGTAAAAATTAAAACAAATTTCAAATCTTTTAAATAATAAAGCTTTATTTTTTATTTGCTTTTTTGTTTATATTTTTTGAATAGAACTTAAATAATTTATTTTTGGTTTTATTTAACGACCCATTTATTAACTAGGCAGTTTCAGAGTATTTTTTAGCTCCGATGGCCGTTGGCTTAAGTTCACTTTATGCTTCCAATCAATGACAATCTTCAATTTCTTTGGACATAATTTTTTTCTTACTTCTTCAATGCCTACATTAAAATTACAAATACCGGTAAATGGTTTCATTAGACTTCACTCACTGAGAGGAATGGATTAGATAACAATTTTTTAACAATCGGCGGGTGGTCAGTATTATTTTTTGTTCAGTACAAAATTTTATAAAATATATTAATATATTTTTAATGATTATCCATTTTAAAGGAATAATTTCTAGATTTTTAATAAATAAATTTATACTATTAAAATATTCAATCAGTAAATAAAGTTTGAATTGATTATATTTTTGCGAATATTTTCTAATTTATCTGTTTGTTGAAAATTTGTATTGAGAGTTTTATTCAAAAAAAGTGTTTTTTAATTACAATTTTTTGTTTATTTTTGAGACTTTTAGCTATAAATTTATTTCTTTGAATATTCGAAAGAAATTTCAAAATTTTAAAAAATATCTATTTTTAGTAGTACGCCGACATAGTTTTTTTCTTATTGTAGATGTTTTATCATTTATTCTTGTTGGGTACAGTCAAAAATGAATTGTGGAAGGTAGCGTCGCATTTCGTCGAGAATTTTTGATTTATTGTTTGTAGTTTTTAGTTAATTATTTGAAAATATTAAAAAATATTATTATTCATTATGTTCTTCTGTATTTTTGTTGAATAAACAATAAATAATTTATTTTGAGAATTGTCATCAAAAACTTTATTTTTAAAAATTATTTTTTGTCAACGTCCACTAAAATCTTTTTTTTCATAATGGTTTATTTTGAAAGATTCATTTTTATTATCTCTTGGGTTTTGTTTTTTTATTTTCAATAATAATATTATTAATCCAATTTATTAACTATTAAAAAATAGAGAAATTCAAGTAGTAACTTTGTTAAATTTTAATTTATTTCATTTTTCATATTTTATCTATTTGAGGTTATTATTTAAATTCAATATTTATATTATTGAAATAAATTTAATTTATTCTAACAGATTTAAAATAATTATTAAGCTTTGTAATTTTTAATGATTAAATGGATGCTAGCTCGAAACTAAAAGTATAAAAAATTTATTATAATTATTATTATTGTTATTTAAACATTTTATTTCTTATTTTATTGAAATTTTATTAATTATTAATAAATAAATTCTATTAAAGACATTCAAAAAAATTATCATTGTATATCAATTTGATGCTCTTTTTAAATTATTGGTCAATTAAATTTTGAAATATGTGTTCTCCTTTTATAGTAATAATTTTTAAATTTTCACAATTAATTTTAATCAGTTCTTTTTGAATATACCAAATTATTTTGTCGGCAAATAACTAAAATATATATAAGTTTTATCGCATATTTTTGTACACATAAGGAAAATTGTAAAATAAAAAAAAAATTAATTTGATCATTATACTTAATAAAATATCAAAATTAATTAATCATACAAATGAAATAAAGTTTTGCATAATGAGAAACACTTGCCACTAAATCTTAAATTATTTATCCATATTTGTGCGTTATCTGTTACTTATTTTTTCTTTTTTAAATATTTTAATTTTTTTTTTACGAATTTGTCTAAAAATTTAGATGGTGTAACCTAAAAATTTATTTTAAAAATTTTTATTATTTGTCATCTATATAAATCATAACTTAATTTATTGAATTTTATTGTAGCTTTATTTCTCACTAAAATAGTGCATATGTGTTGAGTAACTTTTAATCTTTTAAAATTTAATTGCTTATATTTCTTTTAATGATATTCTTGATATGGTTTCATTTAATATTATAAATTTAACAATAATTTAATAAATTAAAATTTTTTTTGAATCTATATATTTATTCTTCTTTATTCTTAATTTTCTTCCATTTTTATTTTTTGCTAAAATTAATGATATTTTAATATTTTCCTATTTTATTAAAAAAAACGAGTCACAATGTTTTTTAAGGTCCTTTCCTCC
This sequence comes from Heterodera schachtii, assembly GCA_023374025.1. Classification (NCBI taxonomy): domain Eukaryota; kingdom Metazoa; phylum Nematoda; class Chromadorea; order Rhabditida; family Heteroderidae; genus Heterodera; species Heterodera schachtii. The sequence continues at coordinate 35,683 of SIJG01000118.1, forward strand.
ATTACATTAGATTTTGTAGACATTAAAAAGTTATTTTAAGGGGAACGATTTATTTCTCGAGTATGGAATTGTATATGGTGGATTGTGTAGAAGTTATCCATACTTTTTTTTTGTCGTTTTTGTTCGTGGAACCAATCAAATAAAAATTTAGAAAAGCCGTAACAAAAAACTCCGGTAAAAATAGACTCAATAATTTTGACCTTAACTTTTTTTAAAACTCAATAAAATTTTTTGAAATCTTACAGAAAAATAGAGAAATGTTTGGCTAATTATAATCAAGATGTATGACTTAATTAAACATTGAACAATTTTATGCAATTAACGACCTTACATTTTTGTATGTCCATAAAAATATGACACAGCAAATAAATTTAAATAATAATTAAATTTAATATTATTAATGAACAATTTTATGCAATTAACGACCTTACATTTTTGTATGTCCATAAAAATATGACACAGCAAATAAATTTAAATAATAATTAAATTTAATATTATTACCATTGATACATTTGTCACTTTATCCTAACACCTTTTTTTTCATTTTCCTATGTTTAATTAAATTTCTATTTTTGGCTTTGATTGTATTTTTTTTCTATTTTGTTCAAAATGTTTAATTTGATATTTGAGTAATTTACAATTTCTTTTTATTAATAAATTGTAAATATTAATTTATATACTCGTAAGGTTTTACTCCAAATTTTTATTTTGTCATTAAAAACTTCATTAAACTCATATTAATGTTATTAATTTTCATAAATAATAAACAATATGAAAACGCAGAAAAAGAAATTATAAAACACTTTTTACCTACAGGAAATGGTATTTTTAATCTTTAAAAAATAAATTAATTTTCGAATTAAATAAGTTATAAGAAAAAACAAAAAAACTTCTCTTCCGTCACTACCCAAACAGATTATCAGCATTTAAATCTGAAGAATATTCTTTTACAATTTTGTTTTTTGTTTTTTTATAAAAAACAATAAACATAAATTATTGAAAATATTTATAATAAATATTTATAATTGAGTAACACCTAAAAGATAATAATATTTATTAAAAATCTCACTTTTTAAATTATTTAGAAATAAAAATCTTTTTATTTCACTTTTTTGAGACATTTTTTGATGTTAAATTCTCACTCTCTATGCGAATATTTAATTATTTAATTTATTTTTACCCGAAATTTTTTGCGGCCTTGTTGTAAGATAATTTTTACCATTTTCTCATAATTTTCATCTCAATGAAAATAAATTTCATTATTTTATGTGAAATTATTGCACTTTTTAGAATATATTTCTAATTTCTTTTGAATTCCAAAAAAAAATCAAAGTTTTCATTAATTCGGAATGTATTTCAAATGCCGGAAGAAATGAAAAAATTTTTTATTTTAAAATTTCTTAGGGATAATTGAAAATCAGAAAATTTTGATGAGATTCAGTCTGATTTTATACATAAATTTTAAAATTGCCATATTTTGCGTTATCATCATTAACTTTAATTTCATTAAATTATATTAATTTCTTAAATATTTTGCTTTAGCTCATTCTACATTAAATTTGGTGACGCCTTTGTTTAAAATTTTTCTAAGTTGCATGAATTTTGGTTTAAAATAATTACTGAATGCACTTTAACTCAACTATTAAATTCTGTTATTTTCAGATTCTATTAATTATATTTAATTAATTTAAGGTTTCGATTTGTAAAATAATCTTTAAAATAAACTTCATTTTATTCATTACTTTAAATTTATTAAAAAAGAAAGAAACATTGCGTTTAAAATAATTATTTTTGCTTTTGTTTTTCTAATTTCAAATAGAATTTATATTTTATCCATGAATAATGGCCCAAAATCGCAAAATTTTGGTAATTTTTTGGTGAAAATCTGTTAACTACTTTCACTTAACTTTTCAAAAAATTGTTCCGGCGGCGCCTACCGGCGCCGCTTGCCCTCTCTTCTCAAAAATTTTTTTGGAAAAAGCGCGCCCAAAAAAGCTTTTTATTGATTTTTTAAATTTGGAACAGAATTTTACAAAATGATGATTTTTGCTTTATGATTATTAAAAAAGTTGTAGAAATGATTCGCAATTTCGCATTTTTTGGAAGCCAGTAGACGGTTAAAACGCTTAAATCGGGCGCAAAAGATCCACAAAATGGATGGTGAATGTGAGCGTTTCTCGATTCCCGACTCGGGAAATTTTTTGGAGGATGTTGGCGCAGCAAACAAAAAATTTGACCTTTGTGAACCGCCATCTGCTTCTTTACGTTATTTTCAATTCAAAAGAGGTGCTGCTAGTGCCAAATGCAGAATTTGCAAAGCCCAAATAGCGCAAAAGATTGAAACACGTCAGGGATGGACCGTCACTTGAAACGGCACAATGAGTTGATTTTATTTATTTTTAATATTTTTTTAGGGTTTACAAGGAATTTGTTTTGGCAAAGACGGCAAAATGCGTTCAAAAGCGCACTTCTATTTTTGATGAGTCAACATCAAATAGCCAATGAAACAATTATGTTTAGAGAATTGTCGTGAAAAAAATGGACAAATGCACATCCAAAATCTCAAAAAATTGATTCACTTATATTACGCTTCATCTGTTTGTCTGTTGAACCAATCCAATTGACGGAAAAGAAAGGATTTTTTGAGATTTTAGAAGAAGCATAGGTAAAACAATAAAGAATTAACTCTTCAAAATCTTATAATTTAGCTACCAAAACAAGGACCGCCGCCTTATGACAAAATTGTTGGAAACAAAATATCAACAAAGATTTGTCCAATTAAAACAAAAATTAGTTCTACAAAATTCTTCAGTTTCACAACTGATTTATGGCAAAACAAGAATAAGAAGAGTTTTCTTAGGTTTTTCAATTTTTGTTCAAACAAAACTTTTGTTTTTAGCTGAATGACGCACACACAGGACAGAATAGCAGTTTGTGTATAACCAAAATTTTTAATCAATATGGAATCGAAAAATATCGCATATGTTATATTGCATGATGAAGCATCTTCAATGATCAGTGCTGCGGAAGGGCTAAATATTGACCACTTCGATTGTTTTTGCCGTAAATTAATTAGTGAGTAAAAAAATTAATAAAAATAATTTAATTTTAAGGCTCTTTCCGATGGAATAGAACACCGGTCCAAAAGCATTCCCGATATTTGCCGGGATTTAGTTGATTTTTATATTCTCTCAAAAAATTTTCAAATTACACGTAAAATCAACAGGGATTGATTGGAGCACCAACAATGGTTTAATCCAGGTGCAAATAAAACTTTTATTTTTCAATTAATAATTCAGGACCTTATTACACGTTGGAATAGTACTTTATACATGATCGACCGAATCATTGACCAGCAACGCGCATTAAGCTTGGCATAAATTGATTATCCCGATGTGAAGTTGCCTGATTTCGAATTGCTCAAAACTCTTTCTAATGTTTAATTATGATAAAAATAATAATATTTAATAATCTGTTTAAAAGTACTGACACCTTTTGACACATTTACAAAACAACTTTCGAAAAGAACCGAATCAATTCGTCGGTTCTGCTGGTTTACAAATGTCTTTTAACGGTTCTAAATGATTAAGAAACGGACATTCCAATGATTAAGGCCTTTAAAAAAGTCATTCCAAATGGTTTAAAAATGCGAATGGAAAAGTACGAGAATAAAAGGTGGATTTATTCTGCTCATTTTTATAACACAATTCTTTTTTCAGGTTTCTTATTATTGCTACCTTGGTCGAACCCTGTATAAAAATCATATAAATGTATTCAACTTCGAAGAACGAATTCAAAATAAAGTTTGGTTGGAAACAGAAACAGAATTAAACATCAATCCACTGCGCCGTTTTTCCGTAACTGATTTGTATGATAACAACCAAGGAACGCTTCATACTATTTCTGAAATTCTTTTATCAGATTTTCTTTTCTCTGAAACTGAAATAAGACAAATGGCACACTCATAAACCTCTGACATTGCAATAAAAGATGAAATTGATTCATTTTTAAGGTAGAATTTTAATGAATGAAAAATTATAAAATAATATTTTAAGAGTCCAACTCTGAATAAGGATGACGATCCGTTAAAGTTTTGACAACAATGCACAACGTACCGAACATTAAATTATTTTTCCAAAGTTTTTGTCACCACCGCCGGGCACTGTCGAATCAGAAAGAACATTTAGCAAGCTGTCAGAAATTTATAATTTTAAGAGATCAAGCCTTTCGGAGAAGCACGCAAAACAACAACTCTTTTTACATTTCAATTTTGACTGAGTGATTAAGTTATTTTTTTGATTAAAAATTGATTTCAATTAATTCCATTAATATTTCTCGGTTATCGGTTCCCGAGTCGAGAAATTTCTCGGGTTTTTTGGGTCTCGGTTCTCGTCATTTCCCGGGGTCATTTCCCGGCCTCGGTTCTCGGTTCACGGGAAAAATCACTTCTCGCACAGCCCTACTTGTAGCTCAGAAGGAAAGAGCACTGGTTTGGGTGGGAAGCGATCGCCGCACCAGAGGTTGAGGCTTCGATTCCCTCCAGGTCTACCATTTTGGCCAACCTTTACTTTGTCAATGTACATTATAAAAATATTGAACAAAAATATAATTTATTTCTATTTTAATATTAAAAAGCGCGCCCAAAAAAGCTTTTTACTGATTTTTTAAATTTGGAATAGAATATTTACAAAATGATGATTTTTGCTTTATGATTTTGACTGTTAAAAAAGTTGTAGAAAAGATTTCGCTTTCACGTTTCGCAATTTCGCGATTTTGTAATTTCGTGTTTCGCATTTATTCTTTCGCAAATTTCGCGTTTTATTTTCCGATTTGGCCCATCCCTGCTAAGTAGGTCGTTTCGGCGCGAGCCAAATTTTTGGCTTAACGTTTTTCTTCTCCGACCAAATCCAACAATCCTGGTATTATTCAATAGCCCTAATAGTCTCTATTATCATGCAAAAGTGCAAAAAATGTTTGGATTTGTGTGTGTCTAAATTTTTTGTAGATAATTTATATTTTCCTAAGAAAGTCTGAATTTACAGACTTCCAATCGTTTGAATGAATGAATAAAATTAAGCACTATTAAAATAGCTTAAATAAATTATTGTTTCCCTAATTAAGTTAAACTAATCATATTTAAATACAATAAATTTTCAATTGGATTAAATCATTAAAAAATTTTTTCGTTAATTTCTATTATCCTAAACGCCTCAAATATTTCATTTATTTAAAATATTGATCTCTATTATTTTAATATTTTATTCCCTTTTTGTTTCATTATAATCATTTGCCAAAAATTGAAAAAATCATTTTTACAGTTTATTAAAGATTAATTATTTCCTGTGTTTAAGTAATTTTAATTTATTTGTTTGTTTAAAAACTAAAATTTTTTTTATCATAATTTAAAACGATTAAAATTATTGAACTATTTTGCATCCAAATATTTGCTTATCTTTCTTAACTTGGAAAAAAATCAACTTGTTTTATACCAAATCAAAGTTTATGTTATTGAATAGCATTTTCATTGAATTTTTTTTTTCTAAATTCTATTTCATATGTATTTCTTTTTTCATTTTCTTAATATTTTTTTAAAAGTTGGATTTGTAATTTTTTCAAAATTATAGATCGCTTTAGTGAAAACTGTCAACAAATTCATGAAATCGGATAAAAAATGCAATGTTAATCATTTTTTCTATTAAATCTGTTAACAAATTTATAATCGAAAAATTCCGATCTCTAGTTAAAAGATGTAGCAAAATTTATTTTATTAGATGATTTATTAAATATTCTTGCCGAATTAGTTGAAAGTTGAAGACAACCGACAGACTGGCGCATTTCGTTATTTAACTTTTATTTATTACATTATTTATATAGTTCATATTTTATTTAAATTATAAACAAAATATTTTTCTTTTGAAAATATTTAATAAATTTAATTTATTCATTAATATTTTATATTTTTGTTGAATAGACCATAAATATTTTGAGAATTTTCATCAAAAATGTCATTAAAAAAATAACGTTTTTGTTTCGGTGCTTCTGTTTTTTTTATTCCATTTATATTCATTTTTTTTTACAACATTCAAAAATATTTATAATTAATTTCTTCGTCTGACTATAGGTGGATTAAAACCATTTCATCAGAATTAGCCTTTATTTAAAAAAAATTAATAAAAAATGCCTGTTTAACTTAGTTAAAGATTTTCATTTTAAATTATAGTTTTGGTTTGGAACGATGTTTTTTTTAAATTAACAATAAACATAAACAATTTTTATAATAGATTAATGCTTGTCAGCGTTTCAGGAAACACTCCCATTTTGAATGCTCCAATAATTATGAATTATTTTCTATTATTAATATTTTAAAAATTATCATTTACTTATTTTTATTATGTTTTATTAAATTTTTGCTTTTTCTATAATAATAATCGTTAACAAATAGATAATACTGAGTCCGAAATTTTTGACCACAAAAACTTCCTCAAAGACTTTGTCCAAAAATTAGTTTGCGATTTTCATTTTTTGGCATGGTCCGCAAAAAAATCATAAAATTAGAAAATGGATGGAAATAATATTAAAATATTTAATTAAAAAACTTTCGGAAAATGATTTTAAAATGAATTTTGACTCAAATAAAGTTGTTTGATGCAATGATTAATTTTAGAATTAAGCATTTGCTCTTTCTTATTTTGGTTTTTTGCAATTTACAAAAATTTAATTGTAATTCATGAAAAGTACGAGAAGAAATTTTAAAAATCGAATTTTTTCTTACAGTAAATGATTAAATTCTGTGACAAATTATTCATCTTTACTGACATAAATAATATGATAAATTGAATTCTTCATTTTTTAAATTATATTATTTATTAAAATCTTTTTTTTATCAAATTCTACATTAAATACTCATTAAATTCATAATTTCAGTCAAATGATATTTTACTTAATAGTATTATGATTAGCATTGCATTTATTGTAGTATATATTATTTTTTTAATTAAGTTTAATGAAAATTTGCAGATAAAATAATAATATTTAACAATAATTTCTCTTGATGATAAATGGAGATGTTTCTCGGACATTGTCTTGCATTTATAAATTTATTTCCTCCTACTTAATTCAATCCATTTAATTTTACAAAATGAATTAACTTTTTTTTTTGCTTTTTACATATTTTCTTTTTAAAATTTAAAATAAAATCCAATATTTTAAAAAATCTAATTTATATTTTGTACAAATTGGTTCTTAGGAATTTATTTAGTTTAAATTAAAAATCTTTGTTCTTTATTTATAATGGCTGAAAAGCAATATTTGTAAATTTTTATTCCGAAGATCTATATAATTTATGGTCAAAGATTAAAATATTTTATGATAATTATTTGCAAGTTTTTTTGAATTTATTTTTACAAAATAAAGTGAATTTTTCCTTTTTTTAAATTCAAAATGTAAATTTTATTAAATTTTTGCAGATTAAATAATAATATTTAGCAAATAATCTCTCTTGAAGAAAAATGGAGGTCTCTCAGACAGTTATGGTGCCTTTATAAATTTATGTCCTCATACTTACTTCAATCCATTTAAATTTACAAAATGAATTAAATTTTAAATATTAAACTTAATTAGTCTTTTATTATAAATTACAATGATTGATGTTCCATTTGTTCTCAGTTTATTGAATATTTCTTTTTTTTTTTTACATATTTTGTTTTTAAAATTTAAAATAAGATCCAATATTAAAAAAAAATAAAATTTATGTGTTTAGTACAAAAAGGTTCTTGGGAATATATTTAGTTTACATTAAAAATGTTTGTTCTTTATTTATAATGGCTGAAAAGCAATATTTGTAAATTTTTTAAATTAATATTTATTATTCATATATTAAATGAAATACTTTATATAAAAGAATTTTGGGTTAAATGTTTTTATTAAAAATTTAATTAACAATAATTCTTCCTCTGTCAATGAGGTGAATTATAACCAGTATAATTCATCATCATACTTCATACTTAATTATTAGTCTAATATTTTAAATTTAAATTCAAATATATGTATTTTATTCAACTTAGTTTTTATCATTAATTCGAATCTTAAGAATCCAATTTTTAATTAATAAATTTGGTATTTTTATTAAAAAATGCATCAAATATTTAGACAAAAATATTTTTATAATTATTTTTAAATATTTTTTTCCTATAAAATGATGAATTTTAATAATTTCTTATGTTTTCCTTTAAACTTTTATTAATTTCTTTTTTATTTATTTTATTTTAACTAAATTAATAGCCTTATATCTTTGAACTTTTTATTCCGATCTTTACAAGAGAAATCTCGAGTTCGATATCGCATTACTTTTATCTAATGAATAATTGCTGAATGCATTTTTAATTAAAATAAATATTTGTTCAATTTCAAAGTAATTGCATTGAAAAGTCTTTTATGCAAATAATGATATAAAGTATTAAATAATTTATTTTTTAATGTTTTTAATTGAGTTCCTTTTAAATATTCTCGATGAGAACAAATCTTATGTATCCTTGTGAGCTATGTTTTGACAAATTTTTAACATTTGGGTTTGAGCACATAAGTTAAAAGGGATGCTTAAAGTTTTCAGGATGGTAATATTCGTTGTTGATTATGAAAATGCGCCAGAAAAAAGGCATTAAAGGGAAAAGTCTTAAGCGCAATCTCTCTCTGTTGACCAAAAGAACAATTTGCGTCAAAGTTTTGCTGAATTTATGCAGAAAGCAGCAGCATAAAATCCCCATCAATATCTCAGAGCAATATCATTTAGGACAACATCAAATTCATAATCAGAGCGATCGTTAAAACCTTATAAACTCATTTTTTGACTTTTTAAAATCTCAAAAGAATTTTCGAAAAAGGGGCTTCCACCGGTGGTATTCTTACCTATGAATTAGAGAATTCTACCAATTAATAAAGACAAATAAAAGACAATTGATAATATAAAATATATTAATGTATAATTTATATAGTGATTTTTAAATCCATAAATTCAATAATTCATCACTTTCCTTGATAAAAAATTTCGCACTTTTTTTCACTGCATTTGATCAATAATTAAATAATTTAAAAAAAAGATTAAACCCAATAAGGGACTATTTTAAATCATTAAACTAAAAATTGTATAAAAAATTAATTTCTGTATATTTCCTTATTTCGTTGTTTATTTCTAATGGATAAACATATTTTATTCCATTTAAAACTTTAAATCGATTCAATTTATGCAATTAAAATTGAGATTATAATTTATTTCATATTCTCATTGGTGAGCTTCAAATCTCGTTGAATTGAAAAAGTCATCATATCTGTATTTCTAATAAATTTGTATTTATTTATTGTATTTTTTTGGTTCATTAATTGTTTTATTTAAACATAAATTTTTCTTCTTATTATTTATTTATGTAATGAGGTTCTGTTTGTAAGATTGGCAATTTCAATAAACTTGTCCATCTGAGGCCACAGTTTTTGATGTGGCGGTGGATTATACGCTTTTTCTTTAGTTTTATAGCATATGTTAATGTTGCATAAGTAAATATATTAATGGTCTTATTCCATTTTGCTAAGAATTAAATATTTTATATAAAAATGAACTTAGTAAATTTATATTACTTCGAATTTGTCTGAATATGATTTTAAGCTACATCAAAAAGAACGAAGCTTTAATATATTTTAAAATAAATATACAGAAATACATAATTTTAATTACCCGAATCCCGAAACCAGGACATTTACTCGTCCCGAAACCCTGCCCCTGATGATTTTTCGGCCGACCAGACCCGAATCCCGACCCGATATTTTTGGTTCCGGATCCAAAATCATTTCTTAGTCTGACTATGAGGTGGTTTGAAATGATTTCATTATTATCTTTAACTTTAACAAAAATTTGAAAAAAATCTTTAAAAGAAATATGTGTCATTTATCGCTTTGTTTTTTAGAATATTCACTTACTTATTTTCCATTTTTTATTTCTCCCATTTTCAGCATTTATTTTATGCTGCAATCTTTGAGTTTACGAATACTTAAAACTAAATATAATATTTTAATGCGTCATTTTCTTATTTTTATTAATTTTAATAAAGGTTGGTACATTAAATAATTATATTTGGCAAATAATCTCTCATGACGGCAAATGAAAACGAACTTTAGTACATTTTCAGCCTTTATAATTTATTTTCACATAATTAATAAATTCATCTAAATTAAAGATAAATATCAAATGAATATTAAATTTTTCTTTATTTTTATAAATTCTAAAAAATGACTAGTTAATTAAGTAGGTATCCTTTTTTCATATTACTTGATTTTCTCTGGAATTTTACAAGTGTTGTCTTGATTGGAATTATATAAATGTTGGCCGACTCATCTTTTTGATTTATTTAATTTATTTTATTTTTTAAATAAATGAAGTAAATAAAAATTTGACCAATAAAATTTTTTTGATATATTCTTCTCTATTTTATGGATAAATAAAATAATTTTGAACATTTTTTATGCTTAACAATATAATTTAAATTATATTCATCTATTATTATATTTTTTTTATCGTTAAACTTTTTTTGTTTTGTTTTGTTTTTATTAGATGATAATGTAAATAATATTTAATTTTATTGTTTTCCTTAGGATTATTAAGATGAAAATGGTCTATCAAAAAGTCGTTACTCCAATAAACAATCAAAATTTAAAAATAATTTTGCTTATAACTTTGCTCATAAGTCGCCAATTTACAACTGCATTCAGTGAACAAAAAATTTTTTGCTCAATTTTTTATTGAAAATTATATCACTATATCTCACTATTTCGGTCTTTTTCGGACTTTTTTGGCACTTTTTCGTCATTATTTTAGTTAATTATTTTGAGAATTTTCGTCACTAAAAGTCGGGGCCTAATAATAATAATAAATAAATGAAGTCAATAAAATTGTTTTTTGTATTTCGCTGTTATTTTATTCTTCTCTTTGGCTGAAATTAATACATTGTGATGCCTTTAAAATCGAAATTCACAATTTTTTTTAAATATTTAATTATGGATTAAAAATGTAATGAAAAATATTAGAGAAAAAGTGAGAGAAAATGGGAAAAAATAATAAAATTGCAATTGGTTCATTTAAATTTTACTTTTAATTCATTGGGATTTTTAAGAAAAATAAACAAATAGGGCAAATGACAAATTAACAAATTAAAATTAAAAACAAATTAAAATTAAAATTCAACAATTAGTTTTGAAAGGAAAAAATAAAATTGCAAAAAGGATTTTAGATGACGAATAAATTGGGAAAACAATTTAATTAGGTGATGTCAATCCGCCCCCCCCCGCCCCTCCCAATTTCATGCTTTCAATTTTATCACTTTTAATAAATAAATTTTCAACTATTAAATTATATCATTTAAAATTCCATAATTTAATTTGAATAAATATTTTATATTTAATATTAAAAAATTTATCACTTTTCTTTGCTTTTTCAATTTTAAATTATTAATTTTTTTTTGGCAGTTTCAATTTTGAATCAATTAAATTTAAATGTTTATTAAATTCTATTTTTTGTAAATTTTATTTTGTAAAAGTGTTTTTTCATTTTTTTCTTTTCTCTTTCTCTTGCCGCAAAAACTCCCATTTTGATAGATTTGTTTGGAGAATGTAAAAATTTAATTTGATTTTATTTTTCTCTCTTTATTTTCTTTTTATATGATTTTTTTGATATTTTACGAGATATTCTCAATTATGAAAATTAATTAAAAGTGTTTATTATCTTTACATTGAACTGATTCACATTTAGGCTGAGTAATTTATGTAAAAATTTTTTAGCTAAAGATTAGAGTTTCATAAATTCGTAATCGTATTTATTTTTATAAATTCAATTGTATTTATTTTTTTTTAATTTTTCAATGGTCAAATAAAAATTTAGGTTATTTGCATAATTAGTTATATTGCTGATTAATATTTTTTCCTCACATCTGGGTTTTTTTCAATAATAAATAATTATTCCAATATAATTAAAATTTGAATTTCCCTCAAAATTCATTATAATTTTTTGTTTGGCTGGCATAATAAATAAATACGATATTCTGTTACTCTTTCTCCATTTCTTTTCAATGATGAGATAATTCATATAAAATTTAAAAATGTCTCTGGTTTATCCAATATAAATGCGTATTACTAATTAAATATCCTTTCAACTTTTTTAGGTATCATTTCTTCATAATTAAAAAATTCTATTCTGTATGTCGCCTGATTTTGCTTAAATTGTTTTTCTTGTCTTTTTTTATGAATTTATGAATTTATTTCATTTCATTAAACATTGAATATTGAATATTTTTTTCATAATAATAATTAATATTTTTGTCTTAATAATAACAAATTTAAATGGATAAATTTCACTTTCAATTTAATTACATTTAAACAATTTGAAAATAGTATTTTATTAAAAAATTATAATTAATTTTTTTTCTATTTTTTTTTAATATAAGATTTCCGTTGGTCAATAAGCTGCTTTTTACTAAGCATATCTCGCGCATAAATATTGAGAGTTACTTTGGAAAAAAATTGAAGACACACGTATTTACAGTAAATAATGGGCAATAAAAATGGTAACATATAGTAATATTGCTTGATTAGACTAATATTAATAAGTTTGTAGAATATCTGAGCATGATGTTATTATTGTTAATTGGGTGCGCTCGAGAAGACCCAACTTCCCGGGGAATATTAAATTCTGATCACTTCTGATCACATAAAAAAGTGATCAGATCAAATTTTACTGCTATTTCTACTTTCATGAAATTCCATTTCAAAGCGCATAATAAATTTTCTAATTTCGAAATTCTTAACATTTTAGGAATTAATTTTTTGAATTTAGTAAATTAAAAATCCAATAAATTTAAAAGAATTCTTCAGATTTTTTCATATTTTATTTTGGGCCATTAAACAATATTCCATTTTGCAAATAGTTATGATTTTTTAAAATTAAAATCCCTTGGTAAAAATTGAAAAAAAAAATTAGCCAGTCAAATTTGGACAACTAAAAATTTTAAAAATTTATTAAAATTTTAAATTAAAAAATCCCAATCCCTTCAACCGATTCAGAGAAAAAATAATTTATTCTCTGTTAAATTTTTCCTTTGTATGCTTAGTATTTTATATCCTTAATAAAAAAATTTAAATGCCTATTTTCATGCCTTTTTCAATTATTTGTGCCAATTTTATAATGCCTTTTTCGCGATTTTGGTGACTTTTTAGTCGGTCTCTAATAATATTTTTTTTGCAATTTTGTTTTTTGTTTCATTTTTATTTGCTTCATTAAGTCTTACATGTCAATTAATTTTTAATTACTCTTTTAGTTTATTATATTGATTACCTCTTTTTTTGCCTGAAATTATAGGTTAATTATATATTTTTTTTGTTTTCTGTTTTTTGTTTGCTTTAGTATTTTTTCTTTAATTCTCTTGTCGCATAATTATCTTTGTGGCAGAAGATGTCGATGCTATCAATAAATTGGTTTTAATGAATATTTTTAAATCATTTCTTTTTTATTAAAATAATTTTTAATTTCAATAATAACAATACTTTTTTGTAATTTGTTTTATGTTTCTATTTTATTTGCTTCAAGACTCTTTGTTTAAATTACATGCCGGGGAACCAAAGTTGTTGTATGTAAATATTCTGCTTTCATTTTTACTCTAATTTTTCTCTATGATATATTTTTAAATAGGTATTATTTATTCGTTATGCACCATTTATTTATTTATTTTTTAAACAATCATAAATTTTAAAATCATAATTTCCTGAAACCAAATAAAACTTTTTGCGATAACAAAGGATATTTTGGATAATCGAATGATACCAAAAATGTTTAATTTTGATGTTTCTAAAAAGTTATTGTGCATTAAATTTGTCAAATTATTTTATGGACTTGTCTTTTTTATGACCTGTTAACAGCAATAAGCCCAAAACATTTTTCCATTTTCTTTACTTTTTTCAATTATTTTAATATAAAATTTACCTTTTATTATTATTAATGTTTCTTTGGCCTTTTCAATTTTGGATCAATTAAATTTCAATGTTTATTAAATTCTATTTTTTGTAAATTTTATATTGTAAAAGTGTTTTTTCGATTTTTCTTTTCTCTTTTCTCTTTCTCGATCCCGAAACTATTTATTCGGGAATGTAAATTTAATTTGATTTTATTTTTCTCATGTTATTTTCTTTTTATATGATTTTTTTTATATTTTACCGGATATTCTCAATTATTAAACTTAATTAACCTTTGTTTTGTTTTTTAATATGTTTTTAAGTTATTTTTCGTTTGTTTCTGTTGCTTAATCTTTGTGTATCTTGATGGTATTCTCGTGAAGAAAATTAATGTTTTTTAAATTTAAATTATAGTAAATATAGTTTAAAAAGTGTTCGCCATTTTCTGATTTTATGCTTTTTTGAAGATTATATGGAAATTTTATTTTATTCTTTAATATAAATATCACATTGCATTAAATAAATTTATAATTCTTAAAAACACAAAATAAAATAGTATTTAAATAAAACAAAAATAATTAAAAGATTTAATTTACTAATTTATATTCAAAGTTTAGGATTCTTTTTTAAATAAAAAGATTCTTTTATGTAAAAAAAATTTACTATTGTTTTTTTGTTTTTTATCTTTAATAACTCATGCGCACTGATTTCTTTTTTCCTTTTTTCTTTTCCTGAAGACCATAATTATAAATATTATTTTTAAATTAATATCAAATTTGTTACATTTACATATTGCAATTTCTATTTGATTTTGAATGTTAAAGTAAATTTCATTTTAAATTATAGTCCATTATTTGGTTTTCTCTTGCCATTTACTGTTCGATATGATTTAGGGTCGGTTTCTCCTCTTTATTATTTTTTATAATATTGTTATATCATTTAATAATTAATATTATTTTTAATTATTTTTATCATCGATAAATTTGTTGTTGTTTTTTTTTTTTTGGTAATTTTATTATTAAATTGCTTTAATTTCCTGCAAATCCGCTATGGCTCTGTTAATAAAAATTTATTTAATTTATCACAATTATTTAATAAGGGAAATTAATTTTTCCATTTAAATTTATTCTACTTTTTGATTGGTCATCAATTATTATTATTATTATTATTATTATGTGCTGCTAATTTCTAATTTTCATTATTTTCAGTTTCAGTTTTGCGTTATAAATATGAATTTGTTGTTCTTTATTAATAATATTTCGTTAAATTAATTATCTTTTAAATTCTCATTTACTTTTCCTCTTTTTTTCCAATTCACGAAGATAAGACGGCCATTTGTATCCATCATTGGTTGAATGAATAAATTATTTATTTATGTTAGATTTATGTATGAATTCTTTTCCGTTTATTAGGTTACATTATTTTATTTATTATACTCAAATATTAAAAAAACTATGCATTTATATAATTCATTTTACTTTTTTCAAATTCATGTGACCTCAGTCAACAAAGCTTTCATTAGTCTGTGCACATCGAAAATTAATTATGTGCGTTTTCTGTAATAATTCTTTCTATTATAAGGATATATATTTTTATTTATTGTATTCGAATGTTAAAAAACCTAATATATTTATATACTACAATACAAAAAAATTTGTCTTTATTAAATATTTTGAATATTAATTTTCGCTTTTTATTTGTTAATAGTTTAAATATTTTGATTTTCATTTAGTCTCAATTATTTTCTTTCTTTCTTAAATTATGCTTAAATCCTTCCAAATTTTCATTAACTTTTCTTCTTCTTTTTTGAATTCATGTCAGTTCAACCCTCTGAATGTGCGAAAGGATTGTTCTGTTAAATTTACCCATTTTAAATGGTTAAACTTTCCTTTTATTATTTTATATACATATCACATTGCATTAAATAAATTTATAATTCTTATAAAAACCAAATAAAATAATATTTAATTAAAACAAAAATAATTAAAAGAATATTTTAATAAATTCAAAATTTAGGATTCTTTTTAAATAAAATGATTCTTTTATGTAAAAAAAAAAATTACTTTTTTTATTTTGTTTTTTTTATCTTTAAGAACTCATGCTCACTGTTGTCTTTTTTTTTTGCTTTTTTTCTTTCCCTTAATACCATAATTATAAATATTTATTTTTTTTTTTGTTAATTGTCCATTAATTTGAATTTCACATTAAATATTTTCCGATTCTTTAGGCTTTTTTGTGAATAATTACGGGAATTTTATATGAAAAGTGCTTTGAAATCACTGTTAGCCTAAGAATAAATAAACTTTTTTTCTTGGCTTTTTTTTTTAATAAAAATTAAATTCATTCAGCTTTTCATTTTTTTGTTGATTAATTGTCCACTGCTTAATTATTTTTTGGTTTAATTAATAAGTATATATTTCAAAATATTTTGTATAACAATTTGTTTATCATCAGAGAATGATCAATTCAAATTTACAAAAGTTGTTGTTTTCAAATCCCTTCCTCATTTAATAATTTAATCAAAAATTGAATATCAGATTTAAAAAATCTTTGCTTTATCCAAGATAACTTTCAAAAAATTTTGGTGAAAGGTTTATGAGTTTTAATTATCATTCATTAATAAATTGCTGTTTAAAATTGTCTCCTCTCCTCTAACCGTTTCATTTTCTTTTAAAGAAATACTGTGTATTCTGTTACTCTTTCTCCATTTCTTTTCAATTGTGAGAATAATTCATGTTGAAAGTTAAATTTAAAATTGGTTTATCCAATATTAAATGCTAATTAAAATTGCAATAATTAAATTTGAATTTCCCTCATGTAATTTTTGGGTTGTGTTGCTTACTGTTGTAATTTTTCATTTACTTCATTCTTATTATAAATATTATGACATTTATTAATTTCTATTTTCCTCTAATATTTTCTATGACATATCTATTATTATTTATACATTTATACATTAGTCTTGCATTTAATTAATTATTACAATGATTAGTTTGGTACTTTTCGAGTTTTGTGAGCCCCCCTGAAATTTTCAAATAAAAAGTCTTTTCTAGGGTAATTTGTGGCGCTGATCACGAATATGAACTTATTTTGCAAAATACCGAACCCCCAAACCCGAATTCGGACAAAATTAAAATTCATAAATTACAATGAAAATATATTTTTAGGGGTTTTTGAGGTCGATGAAGACACGGATATGACATCCATTTTGGAAAATTAAACCGTTTTTTGAACTGGTTTAAATCACGAAAATTAGCTTAAAAATCGGTCAAAAATCCATTTTTTTAAATTTTTGAACAAATTTGGTATCATTCTAAAGCTTTTAACGAGCTAAGTCTAAAAATCATGGAATGAAGTCGAACAGACGCATTTTATAGGTCCTCAAAATCGCTAAAACTATTTTTAAACCAGTATTCAGAAAATGGTAAAAGAACGTCAAATATAAAAGATTGAATTTAGCTTATTGCGCTAAAAAACCGCCGCACACTCGACTACGGCGGCCAGTAGGTGTGGCGAGACTACGGGCTACGGAAGAAGTCCGCGCGTTATCCGCAGGCGGTTGACTGATTGACGGGGGCCCTGCGGGCTCACGCAGTCAACCGCCTGTGGCGCTCGTCAGATTAAAAATGTTTTTTTAATTTCAAATTTTAAACATTTGGAGATTATTCTTCATTTATTTTCAATAATGAGAATATTCATATTTAAAATATTGTCTCTGGTTTACCCATATAAATGCGAATTACTAATTAAATAATCAGTCAACAATTTTTTTTTTACTTATGTGGCATACTGTAACTTGTAATTCATAGTACGGTTTTTCATTAAAATGCGATTTTATGATTAAGCAAACTCATTTAATTGATTCTATTTTTGCACTTTTAAACATAATATAAATAAGCAAGTAGGATGAATTTAAAAAAAGGCATGAAAAAAGGCATTTAATTTTTTATTTAATGATTTTTAAGGAGCAAAACACGTAAAAACTAACGAAAAAACTAAACTTTGCTGATTTATTTTATAATGTTTTTCAATAAGGAAATTTTTAAACCTAAAATTTTTTATCAAGAAAAAAAAATGAAATTTTGGCGAACACGTTTTTTGGCTGCCTTTTCTATCATTTTCCAAACCTTTTACGGTGCTGAGTCGTTATATAAAAACCATCAATAAGGGCGTTATATAAAAAACCATCAAATGGAAATTTTCAACAAAAAACTGCCCATAACTTCTGTTATTGTCAATAGAATTAGACTTTCTTGTTATCATTCGATAGGCCTAACATTTCTCTATTAGCTCACCTTAATTTTAAAAAATTTGGCCAAGTTTGAGCAAAGTTATGGCCAAAAGTACCCAAGGAACCGGGTTTTCAAACATTTTTGGCTATAACTTTTTTGAAACCTAACGAAATTTTTTGAAATTTTCACGGTAATAGGTCTAGCGATTTAATAAAATCACTTTCTTTTGTTCGTTATAAGAATGTTTTGATCAAAATTTTTGATGATCAAAGTAATTTTATTTTTAATTAAAAAATTTCTGTTTGAAAATATTTTTGTTTTTTATTTTCTTGCTATTAAACGGTAGCCATACGTGTCCTCTATTACCATTCAAAATTTCAAAAAATTTCTTTAGGTTTTCAAAAAAGTTATAGCCAAAAATGTTTGAAAACCCGGTTCCTTGGGTACTTTTGGCCATAACTTTGCTCAAACTTGGCCAAATTTTTTAAAATTTAGGTGAGCTAATAGAGAAATGTTAGACCTATCGAATAATAAACAAGAAAGTCTAATTCCGTTGACATTACAATTTGAAAATTTCCATTTGATGTTTTTTATATTTGATGGCTTTTATATAACGACATAACACCTAGTACACCATTCAATAGAGTTTCAATAGCTCTACAATTTTACTTAGAAGAGATTTTGCTTTTTCTATTAATATAGAATCCGTCCGTTTTAGTTTATTTAAATGATTTAATTATTTTTCTTTTTGGGTGTTGTAAAGTTTCCTAATCATTCATTTTTTAATTTAATTTATGTATTTAAGGTTATTTTTAAGTTTAATCTTTTGATTATTCTTATTAGTGACTTAATAATTTTCACATAAATCTCTTATTGATATTTTAATTAATTATTTTTTGGTTTAAAAATTCTTTTTTTTTCTAAAAAGAAAAATTTTATTTATTTTTTATTATCCCGTAAATTTTCATTTTGTCATTTATATGGTTTTAAAATTTTTTTTTATCTATTTTATTAATACAATAATTAGCTGATCTTATGAACTTCTGATTTATTGTAAGTGTATTTAAAAAAATCATAAATAAGTTTATTAATTAAGAAACTTACGATTGATTTAATCCTTCTTTTTTTATTATATATTTTGTTTCTAATTTTTTAATTGTCAATTTTATGAAAATCCTCCTGTTTAATTATAGTTTTCGTCGGCTTTTAGTAATTATAAAAACTCTAAATTGATAACTTTTCATAAAATCGTGATTTTATAGTTTAATTTTCCAAATTGTTCTTATCTTTTATCACACAATTTTGCTACTGATTCCCATAATCACTGGGCTGATGATACAAAATCACATAAATAAAAATTTATTAACTTTCATTTAATTAATTAAATTAAAATATAAAAAATACAAACAGTAAGAAATAAATTAAAAAAATTTCGACAAAAAGCTAATGAAATAAATAAAAACAGAGAAAGCAATTAAATCTCAAGAAAAGTGTAAAATTTATAAACCGATACGGTACTCGGAATGTGATGAAAGTAAATTATTTACTTAAAATGTAATTTACTATTTCAATTCTGAGAATGAATCACTCAAAAAACATAACGTAAAAAATTTTTCTAGATTATTTTTGATAAAAATATTTAATAAATAATAGGACAAATAAAATTCCTTCTTTTCTGTTTCATAAATTGCGCTTGGAATGTGACAGGAATTGTTTTCAAGTGGCAATTTCATAAAAAATTAAATTTAAAAACAAATGAATAAGTTATTTTAACAAATTAATATTATCATTTTTCATACAATATTTTTTTAAGTAAAGCATAATAATGATGAAATGGTGTTATCCACTAATTGTTAATTAATACTTTAAGGTTGTAAAGAAATTTTTGAATTATACACAACTTTCGGAACTTTACATCCCAGATGCACAACGAATTAATCGCATGATAAAAACTTAAATATGAATTAAAATTCAAATAAGAAAACTCCTTAATAAAAAATATTTTTTTTATATTATTTTTCAAAGAGTCTATATTAAAATTTTAATTAATAAATTTCAAAAATAATATTAATAAATGTGATTGTTTTGAATATTTTTTTATAAATACTGAGATAAATTTTAAGTTAAATAAATTGTGTTTGAATAATTTATTATTTATAAATTTAATGTTGTAAATTTAATAAATTTTTATCTTTACTGAATAAATTATATGAAAAACTAAATTCTTCATGTCAATATTATTTTTAGATTTTTTAATGAATTTATTATTTATTAATATATTTTACTAAATTGTGCATTAAATATGATAATTTCAGAGAAATGAATATGTTAGTGGTTAGCATAGTATTTGGTATAATTTTTGATGGTTAATTTATTTTTTTATATGCGAGATTCTCAGAAATTTTAAATCTATGAATTAATTTTTAATCACTTTTGAAGGTTATCCGGTTACTGCATAATAGTTGCACGGAAATCGCATTTTCGCTGTTATTTGTTTAAAATACATAAATATTAATTTGACAAATAATGCATTATTTATTTATTTAATTTTCTTTGTTCGCTTTAATTTACAATTTTATTGTTTTAGTTCAGTTTACTTCTTATAATTTAAAGTTTGAAGAATCAAAATAAATTCTTTTTTTTTATTAAGTAACATTAATTTTTTGACAATTCTAATTACTGTTTGTTATTTTAATTTGATGTAAACATAATAATATGCAAATTGTTTTCAAGGCTTTAAAAAGCAATATAAAATTTTCCGAATAATTTTGTATACAATTCATTAAGAAAATAACAAAAAATTATTTTAAGTTTATGCAAAAATATTTGTGCTTAGATATAGCATTGATTTCCTTAATTAGCTTTATTGATTATATATAATTTTTTTTCATTTTTTCATTAAAAACGGTCTTTTTAATATTTATTTTTCATTTATTTAGAGTTTAGGTATAAAATAATTTAGAAATTTTTATTTATTTGAGAAATTACGACATTTTTTTCAGGTTAATGCATCTATTTTATTTTATTTTACTTGTGTTTAGTAATTCGCCGATTATTTTCTTTTATTAAAATATTTATCCATTATTCTTGTCCACTGCCATAGAAATCTGTCTAGGACTGCAGAGTGGGGGCACCCCAAAACGTCGCCGGCCGAAACGTCGCCGGAAGACTTTTTGGACCATAACTTTGTTAATTGTAAATAAAATTAAGCATTCTTGGTGTTGTTCGATACCATTATGTGTTTACTATTAATAAGCTAAATTTAAAAATTTTCGTTAAGTTTCAAAAAAGTTATGGCCAAAAGGAACTCAAAAACCTAGTATTTCGAACTTTTTTTTGCTCTAATTTTTTTTATACATTAATAAAAAATTTTGAAAAATTTGTAGCTTAATAGAGTTTTTCATAAGCGTTGGAACAATACCAAGAATGTTTAATATGGTTGAGTAGGAAAAAAGTTATGGTCCAAAAATTCGCCCGGCGACGTTTCGGCTGGCGACGTTTTTTCCTGGTCCGCTGCTGAGTGGCAGTCGTATTTGGTCGTTAAACTTTTGTTTTATTGTATTATTTTTGTTAATTATTAATTTTATTATATGAATATATTTTTGTTTTATTAATCTCAATGAAATAAAAAAAAAAACAAAATTATAAAGAAATGAAAATAAATATTTAAATTAAAGAAATATTAGACTTTTTTTGACAACAAAACATCTTAATAGTTTAATTGATTAATTTATTATAATTAATAATGTTAGGAAATTATTTTATTTCTTTTTTTTTAAAGTTTTCTGATTGTTAATTAATAAAATATTTCTGTTAAATATTCGGACGCTTTCCTTAAATTTTTAAATAAACGGACAAATAAAATTTCTTTGTTTATGCAATTAATTAATTAATTAATAAAAATTAGACCAGATTTTTTTCACTAAAATTTAATTTTGCATTTCAATTCTTAGAACATTCTATAATAAAAGCTTAATAAATAATTTCTTTAATGGTTAAAATAAATGAAAAAACAGCAATAAAAAATTTCGTTTCTTTTCAAAGAAGATAAATTAAAGTTTAACAAAACATAAAATTATGAACAAATGGAATAACAAAAATAGGCGCCTCGAAAATAAAAACCTTATAAAAAAAGAAAATTTATTGGAAATTAAAATTTTTTTGAAAATAACATTTTTGAGCGGTAACTCTCTAAATAAATTATTTATGTTCTGTTCAACCAAAATATGAATACCTAATATAATGAAAATTGTTTGATATTTTCAAAATAAACATATTTGTAATTTTGAAAAAATAGAACTGAAGCATTTTTTGAATAAAATATTTAATTTATATTAAATAAATAAACGAATTTTTAATTAAAACTCTGTCGAAAAAATACATATATAATTGAAATTAAATTTAAAATTGATATATAAGGATTATAATGATTATGTTGGCGATAATTGATCCTCAGAAAGAGAATAAATTTATTTGTTCATTAAATTTTAAATTTATGGAAACAGATACAGATACAACGAATTAAATAAATGTAGTGATTTAATCCAACAATGAAATCTGAAATTTAATTGTAAAATAATTAAATTTCTCTCGTCGTTGGGTTAATTTTTTTTTAAGTTGAATTGAACGAAAGATTTAGGTGTAAATTTTTAAATATTTCATTCTTTGATCATATATTTTTTATTCATTTTTAAAATAATTTCTGGTAAAAATTTTATTGCTTAAAGTTTTGCTTTACTTTTTTAATATAAAAATCAAAAATTTGACAAAAAATAAATGTTTAAAGGATGAACTCTGAAATTTCGTTTGTAACTTTCTTTAAATATTAATACAAGGTATGGTTAATTGATTGGACACATAAAGTGCAATCGAATCAAATTTTAACATCTTTTGGGTGATAACTAATGCTGCACCCCTGACAATCCCTCATCACATTAATTAAAAACAAAAAATATTTTTTAATTATATAAATTAGAATAATATATTTGAATTCATATGTACGAGTTTTATTTTTTAAATTACTCTTGGTAATGTGTAATTTGATATATAGAGATAATAATCTTTATATACTGATTATTGTTTTTTCGTGCTTTAAGTTAACAAATATAATTTTTCCGTTTTCAATAATTCGTCATGTACTAGAAGTGACCTCCAATACATCTCAGTTGCTTATGCATTTTTGCTATTATTATTTTTAAAGTTAACGAAATAATATAATAAGCTAATATCATTTTTTTAGTTTTACTTCGAAGCTAACATTGAAAACGATGATAAAACATAATGAATTAAAATTAAATAAGAAATGACAAGGAGAAAATTCAAAAATTTAATAATATTCACTTGTATGGAATTCAAGAATAAATCTTTCGCTAAATTTAATGAAACTTTTATTTTTCGTCATAATATAAAATAGCAATTCTTGTTGAAATCGAAAGAAATGTACATAAAAATACACAATATTAATTTATAGACAAATGAGAAATTAATAATTATTTTTTCAACGGTATAAATGACGAAATATTTTTTCCTTTAAAAAATTAGATAGAAATCGGTTATTTAATTTGTATTTGAAGAAATAAATTTATAATTTTTTATGAAGAAGGAAACAAATACATTAATAATGTTTAATTTTTTAAAAATTATTCTATTTATTTAAAAATCAGCAATGAAATTAAAATTAAAAATGTAAAATTCGTCAATCAATTAAAAAGTTTCACTTGATAAAGCACTAAACAAAATGAACATCAAAATTATAAAAAGAAATGATCCCTACTAACACCAAATTATAAATTGTAAATTTGGTAAAACTTTATATGAAATAATTCGTTCTTATATTACAAATGCAAAGAACAAAATAATTATATTTAATTTTTTTTAAATTTATGAATATTTAAAAGAATTAACAAAAAAAAATTAAGAATTCTTGAAAAGCTTCTAAATATTTTTCTCATTTCAAAACTCAAATATTAAAAATACGGATAAAGTAATGAGCTTAGAATTTATTGAAAACAATAAATGATTTAAATATTAAATATAAATTTTTACCTTAACAATAAAAAATATATTAAAATATTAAAACTAAATTATAATATAAAATATCAATATTATGAATAAATAATATTATGTTTTGGTTAGTTGGCTTGGTCAGCTTTTGAAAGCGTTACCATGCGACCAATAAATAGAAAAAAGTCACTTTTTTTTGCCTATCATGGGCCTTTGTATAAGCTTTACAAAAAATTATATAAAATATTAACAAATTCAATATTCTAATAATAAAAGGAAATAAGTGAAGTAATAAAAAATTCTGAGAAAGAGTAGGGATGGGAATTTAAGTCAAATGACTTTTTTTTTGCTGACTCTAAATGACCTTAAAATGACTTCAAAAGTGTTCTAGACTTTGTTTGAAGCTTCTAACTTACATTTTTTTGTGACTTTTTTTTGACTTTTTTACACTTTTTGGGATTTTTATGACTTTTTTGCGTTATTCTGACTTTTTTCATGACTTTTTACAATTTTTAAGGCAAACTTTGACTTTTTGTTATGAAAATTCCGGAAAATAAGCCAATCTTCGAGATGGAACTGAAATTTCTTATAACATAAGGACTCAAATGACGGGACTGAAAAATATAAAATAAAATAAAAATCTGGTGGTGTAACACTTTTGAATATTTTTTTCCGTTAAAATTAGTCGTTTTTAAATTACTTTCTTCGAAGAATGTTTAAAACGGCTTTTGGATTTAATTACATTTGGCTAATTTTTCATGACTTTTTTGGATTTATTTAGTGCTTTTTTTGGTATTTTTAGGTGACTTTTTGGTTATTTTTTCATGACTTTTTTGCATTTTTTGTGACTTTTTTGCATTTTTTGTGACTTTTTTGCATTTTTTGTGACTTTTTCATGACTTTTTAAGTCGACTTTTTTGAGATTTTTCGTGACTTAATTTCCCATCCCTATTTATGAATCGGAAAAGATTATTAAAAAACTTAAAATTAAACAAAAAAAATAAAATAAATTAATAATAATTTAGACAATTTTTCTTATACAACTTCGTTTTGTCTATGAGTTAAATAGAGAAGTTTTTAAAGAATTGTTTACTTTTTACAAATTAAAAAAAGTAAATGTTTAATAATATGAAAGTTAATGCTCAGCTATGAAAAAAAAATTAATTTAATTTTGATATTAAATATTTTGTTTTTTGAAAAATAATAAACAAAATAATCTATTTATCTGTAATTTATTTAAAATGCATCAAAATAATAACAAAATTCAGCAGCAGATATAGCAATCACAAAAAACTAAATCATTAATTATGATGATTTAAAAAAATATAATTAAATGTACACATTAAAATAAATATATTTTCTTTCAATTTTTTATCATAAAAAATAATTTGAATTCATGTTTTTTAACATTTTATTATGAAAATTGCGAAATTAAAATAAATATTACTTAGAGGCTTTTTGTTATACATTTTTCACTTCATAATAATTTTAAATTAAATGTTGGCGCTTTAAAGAACAAAAATTGTATTATAAAAATAAAAATATACTATTGATAACATTTTTAAAAAATAGAAAAAAAACGTTGAATATACCGCCACAGGAAAAGGCTGGCGGGGTACGACATACAAGATGAAGAAAACAAAAATAACCTAATAAAATAAACAAAATCAGCTTTTTACTAATAATAAATAAAATAAAATAAAAAGATGTTTTACTACTTGAAAATTTAATTCTTTTGACTATACAAACAAATAAAATTATTAGACAAAACAATGTTTAACTTATAATGATAAAATAATTTTTCTGAATTTCAATTTATTTATTTTTGAGTATCAAATTAAGAAAATAAAAATCTACTAACAAATTTATTAAATGGAATTACTATAGAAGATATATGAGTAAATGTCTTTCTTTAATTACTCTTTAAGAAATTAACCAATAAAAACATTTTAAACGACAAAGAAAATAAACAATTTCATTTGCATATTTGATTAATTAAGTAATAAAAAACAAAATTAAATTTGACGATATTTAAATAAATAAATAAAGATTTTTGTCAAGAACAATGTTGTATTGTATTGATATTTTAAGTGTTCTATTAAAATAAATATGCATTTCAATAAATAATAATTTATAAAAATTTTCCTTGATTAATTCACATTTACCTACATAATTATTATTCGGAAATATTATCAATTGGCCAATATAAATAAAAATAGAAAATTGTTTTTCTTTAAAATAAACAATAAAAATTCAATTTATTTAATACAAATTTATGTAAACTTTACAATTTAATCAAATTTTATGTGTTTTATGAGAATATTTTAAAATATAAAATAAGCAAGACAATAAAACAGAGATATGGCAAGAATTAAAAAATTGAAGATTTTCAATAAATAGAAAATTAACAAAGATAAATATATTGACAATTTCATATTTTTACTCGAAAAACTTTTATTTTTTAAAAGGACCATAAATAATTCGTTCAATTTTAATTTCCAAAATCTTTTATCAATACGCAAAAAACGGTTGTAAGAACTTATATTATGATAGTTTGTAAAATATTATTTTCTAAAGAAACATATTGAAATCACAAATAATAAGCAAAGTTAAAATTTATATATTTAATTTAACACTTATTTGTTCTTTTGTCAAATTATAGGACAACACATAATATTAATAAATAATAAGTTTAAATTCATATTAATATTTGTTATATGGTGTCCTATGTCAGGAAAATTTTAAAAATTTTCGAGCTAGGCCACCAGAAAATTTAAAAAAAAAAAATTTTGAGTCAGCAGGGGGTGAAAAACATTTTTCTGGACATTTTAGGGTGCTGAAAACGAAAATGTTTATTTTGTTTCAGAAATTTTGAATTTTTTAAAAATGAATTTATGGATTTATTTGGAATTTCTATCTTCAAAGTGAAAAAAGTTATTCCAGAAATTCTTGAAAAAATATAATAATTTTTTAAGAAAAATGACTTTTGAAATCCGACTTCTTTCTCTTTTATCAATTATTATTTAAAAAATTAAGTAACATTAAAGAAAAGTAATGTTTTATTGTCAATTAATAATTTAATATAAAAGAATAAAATATAATTCAAAAAATATAAATATTATTTATCAACAAAAAATTTGATAAAATCGTTGAAAAAATTGGCAAAATTCAAAAACAAAGTTTAAACGAACGAAGAAAGGATAAAATATTTATTTTCTTTTTTTTTACCTTTGTTTTTAAGTATTAAAAAAAAATTCACTTCCTCGTTTAAATATTCTCAACTAGAATGACCATTTAAAAGTTATTTATACATTTTTAAATCAGTCAATGGCCACAGCAAGATAATTAGCTGAAACTACTCGCGATCTTTGTTTTAATTTAAATCAATTCATTCAATTCAGATTTATAAATTATCTATATTAAAGTATAAATTTGAGATCAAAATAAATAAATGAAATATTTAAATATATAAATAATTCAGTGTTAAAATTCGATGCTCGCTAACTTTTATAATGGTAAAAACGATACAGTTAAAGCTCAAAGAACACTAAATTTTATCTCGTAAATTTACATATGTAAAGTTTTTCAACAAAAAAACTTTATTAAAATATTTAATACAAAAAATTAAACTTTTTATGATTAAAACTAATTCAAAGATTTAACTTCTATATATAATAAAATAAAATAAATGGATTTATTTTTAATTTTAATTTAAAATGCTAAAGTAATATTATAATTCAAAAAATGGTGCAATAATTCAATATTTGAATATAGCATTTATACTTACAAATTTATAAAAAGTAAAATATAAATATTTAAATAATATTTGAAAATTTACAATTAAAATTTCAGATTTTCCTGGTTTGTGGCGAGTGGAATCATGGTCCGGTGATGGACCTTTTTATTAAAAATAATAATAAAGATAAATAATATAAAAGAATAAAATATAATTCAAGAAATATAAATATTATTTAATGAACTAAAAATCTGATAAAAATTTTAAATATATTACCTAAATAAATCTCAATAAAATCTATTTAATGTTAAGACCATTAATCATTCTCTTAAGTTGTTTTAATAATTTCAATTTTCGAAGCTAAACAAAAAAAAATAATTCTGAAATTTTCATCATTTTTAATTTTAGTTCAATTTAAAAATTTTTGTTTTTCAATAACTAATTAATAATTTTCTTTAAAATTATAATAAATATTTAAGAATTTAGTTTAATGAAAACGTTTATCCTTCACAACTTTTTACTCATCAGTCTCCTAAATCATATAAAAATTAAAAATATTTACAGGCAGCGCACAAATTAAAAAGAATAATTTTCATTTGAAAATATAAAAAAATAAACCAATTAAAAGAAAAAATTATAATAATTCAAAAGCAGTTATTGCCATAATTATATTAATTCTACCATATCTTATTTTTTAAACCATTAGCAAAAAAGATTTTAGAAGAAAAATTTTTGGGTTCATAATTTGGTAATTTGATGACTTTATCACGCGCATAATTTAAGATATAAATATTAAATATAACAATATTATTACAAAAAAAAGAGGTCACTATAAAAAAGCAAGCATTTTTTGTTTTTCTAAGAAAGTTTTGATCAGAATTTTTGATTTTTAGAATTATTTTATTTATTTATTCATTAATTTTTGTGAATTCTATGTAAATTTATTTAAACCATTAATTAAATTGGATAGAATAAATATTTAATTAAATTGTTCATTAATTATCTTTAATCAAAATTCATTAGAGCACAAAATCTGCTGAAAAAATTAAATAAATCATAAAAACACTAGAAAAATTTGCTTGTGAAAGTCTGACAAAACTACAGCAAATTCAAGAGTATTAATTAGCAAAAAAAAAATAGATAAATATAATTTATAAAAGTAATCAAAATAAATAGAACAATTAAAATATATTTAAAAATCTGAGAAGTCCATCAAAATTTGTAAATATTATCATGGTATATAAAAATGAAAAAGGAAAAATTTAAATATTTCTCGTTTACTTAATAAAATATAAAACTTGTGATCAATTTAAAAATAATTTTATCTTATCGTATAAATACAGAATTAATTTTTTATTTAAAAGCAGGAAGATGACTGCACCAAAAAACTTACAATATGGGGAAGGACAAGAAAGAAGACATTATTTGCCAATCATTTCATAAATGAAGAAATTACAATAGATAATAACATAAAATTTTATATTATATTCATATATTGTACAAATTTCTATATTATGGTTTTGGGTGTTTTTGCCATTCTATCAATTTTATTAAATTTAATATAAAATAACTATAAGTAATTATTAAAAATAAATAAATAATATATAAATCACAATTTAGTTAAATAAAGTAATTTTAAGAAGGCCTTGCAAATTTTGCGCGGAAACAATTGCGAAAAAAGAGAAAAATATGAGAATAAAATTAGTTATCAAAAATAAAAATAAACTAATATATAAAGAAATAAAATGAATATTAATTGGGTAAAATAAACAAATTTAAAATGCAAAATAAATGGATTTAAATATGTTTACCCATTCAATCTTATTGCTTAAGAAGCATTTTATAAAATAGATAGAATTTAATTCATTTTTGTTTTACGATTTATAACAAAGCAAATTAAATTTAAATATTTTTTGATAAAACTATTTTGTTTTTTCAATAAAAAATATATTATTTATTAAATAATTTTTAAATAAAAAATAATATTGTATAATATAACACGTAAATTTGCCCGATTTTTTGTACAAAATAAATGCTGAAACAAAGGAATGAAATTTTAAAAGAGATATTTCAAACAAATGAAAAAATTAAAATAATTTATATCATTTATTGATATAAATGATTTATTTAAATAAGCAATAAAAACAAATTAATATATTATGAAAAAGTAATTTGCTATATTGAAAATTCAATAAAAAGCTTATAAATAAAATATTGCTTTCTTAATTTAAAAACATTTTAAATAAATAGAATCATCTTAAAATCTAACAGATTTTTTTATATAAAAATAAAACAACCGTTCTAATGTCCAAGAGAAATTAATACTTTTAATAATAGCTATGGATATTTTTAGTATTTAACTAAAACAAAAAAACAAAAGTACTTTTGGAAATTAAAAATTGTCAAAAAAAATAAATTAGTTATTTATCAAAATATAATTATTTTTTTTATAATACCATGAATTAAAAAATAATAATAATGCTTAAATATTTTCATTCAAAGTAACGATAACATTTTAAACCAAATCCAAATTGATGGATTTGATATTTTATCAATAGGATACATTGTTGTAAATGACAGGATTAATCTAAAAATTAGAAAAATTGGCTATTTTTGTAAAAAATTAATTACATTAAATAACACCAAAAATAATTTGTTTTTCATAATAAAAATCTCAAATAATATAAATTATATTTGAATGGCTGTGATTTATATTTTTTTCATTTTCGATCAGTAAAATAAATAAATTTACAACTGTATAAATAAGAGTGCTAACTAGAGATCGGAATTTTCCACATACACGGGCACGGGCACGGGCTACGGGCTTGGCATTGACACGGGTCACGGGCTCACGGGCTAAAAACCCGTAAAACCCGTGTGCCCGTGAAACCCGTGTTCAAGAATAACACGGGCCCGTACACGGGCACGGGTTTTTTTAAATAATTTTTTAATTTAAAAATCAGCTTAAATAATGCAAATTTTGAATAAGTCAATTGAAAAGAGTTCATAATAAATTTATTATAAAATTTTAATAAGCAAAATTCAAAAGAACGAATAATTTGCAATCAAAATAAATTGGTTAAACATTTCAGTATTTGTAATTGATTTCCGGGAGTGCTTTGTTTAAAAAAATTAACATTTCGGCTGTTTCCGGTTTCAACTGAGATCGCCTGTAATCGTAAACGTCCCTTGCAACTTTAAAAGTGGCTTCGCTTGGCAAACTTGTTGCAGGAGCAGAAAGGTACTTTCGCGCAATTTTGGACAAAAGTGGAAATTTCGGTGCCATTTTTCGCCATGCTTCAACCGGATCATCACGCGAGTCTCCACAACCGGCTGCCAAATATTTGTTAAATTCGTCTTCGATGTCATTGGTTATCACTTAATTTATTTTATATTCAAAATACATTGATAAATTAATGCCTTCATTCTCTTTATTGCTTGATGACGCAATTTCATTGAGTTCGTCAAACAGAGAAGCCCTTTGTTTTTTTATAGGCGGCGGCGGTGGACAGTCAAGCTCATCAATTTCCGTAATTGGCGGGCTAATGAACACGGCATTTTCTTCTTTTATCCATGTCAAAATTTTTGCCAGAAAGATGTTTCTACGTTCGAGCAAAAATTTGTCTTTGAACCGAACGTCAAAAAATGTTGATAGGCAATGAACAATAAAACACAGAAAATTGGAATGAACTAAATAAATATGTGTTTATGAACCGTTTTTCGCGTAGGCCAAAGAAATATTTTTCGATCTCATTGACCAACGAGCATCGAACACTGTCGATTTCTTTGTTCATCAATTTGGCATTAAATAGCTTGCTGTGGAGTGTCACAGCAATTGGAATTTGGGCTAAAAATATGCGATTTAACTTAGAATTAAAAATTTTGTTAACCCGACAAAGCTGATTTCATGAGCATTTTTGAAGCTTCTTCAATTGGCTGAAGCAAAATAATTAATTCTTCAATAAGCTTCCACTCTTCCTCGGTTAATGTCAAATCAAAACTCCGATTTTCGAACGCATATTGGTAAATAGCATCCTTTTGTTCTAACAAACGTGAAATCATTGCCAACGCCGAATTCCAACGCACAGGTATTTCCTAAATACAAATATTAGACGCAAATTGTTTTTAGTAAAAACTTGTAAAAGTGAATGCTCCGGTAGCTCAAGAATTGACTGAATGTTTTGCAGCATGCCCAACGCTTTGTTTGAATGTTTAAAATGTGAGACAACTTTTCGACACTGTTTGAGCAAATCCGCAATTTTCTCAAGCCTGATACTCTTTTGAACGACGAGATTGAGTAAATGTGCGCCACAGCTCACATTTGCAAATGCTAAAAGTGGGTTCATTAGGCCTCGTTCCTCAGCCCTTGTCTCAGAAAATGCCTACAATCAAATCAAATAATTTAAAACAAAAAACAATATCAACCGCTTTCATGTTCGCCGCAGAATCGGTCACAAAACAATGTATTTTCTCATCACCAATTTGCCATTCACTAATGATTTTGTCCAGCAATTTTGCAATTTCTTGACCAGTATGTGAGCCCGGAAATTCGCACACAGCCAAAACGCGGTTTTCCTTAACCCAATTTGAAGCAATTCCATGCGCGGTTAAGCTTAAATACACACTTTTTATCCCACATGTTCACCGCCTTTTTACCATAGAAAATTGTTGCTTGGCCCGCTCCAAGCATCAGTTGTGAATGAAAGCCATTCACATTCTTCTAATTCGTTTTTGATTTTCTTCCGCACTTGCTTATACACATCAGGAAGAATTTGCTTTCTGTAATGGCTCTCATCCTAAACATTAAATGTTCAGAAGCTTTAAAACAGCAAAAACTTTAATTTGTTGAGGTGCGAGCAATGAATGAAAAGTGGGATGATCAATCGCCTTGAACGAAGTGTTTGTGGCAGTTACAAAATTAATTACTTTTTTGTCCATGACAGAAAGTGTACCTATAAATTTCCTAATCTGCAATAAAAATAAAGAATTATTTACCACTAGAACACGGAAGAAATGTTGTGAGTTTTTTTTTGAGACTGATCAACTTTCGATTTTTCTTCCAACCGTTTGTATTTCACCACGTACGACGAATTTGCATGGAGTTTGGAAAACAGATGCGTGATTAGCGCTTTCAAGCTCCCATTTTTTCTTTCAAATGTAAATTTTGGCCGTTGGTTTTCTTTGCAATCAATGCACTCAGCTTTGCCTTCTGGTAATTTATTAAATAAGCCAATTTTCCAAATAATTGCCGTCATAATTCCGGGATCTAAAATTTCTAATAAAATTACCAGTGAAGATAGTATACGGAAAATAAAACGAATTTTCATTGAATTACAAAATTTAAATGAATTGCAGACAATAAAATGTTTATTTTGGCGAAACGTATTACAAAAAGATCTCAATTTAGCTGGCGAAAAAACCCGTAACCCGTGTCACTTTTTACACGGGCACGGGCACGGGCTACGGGCTTTGCATCGACACGGGTCACGGGCTCACGGGCTAAAAACCCGTAAAACCCGTGTGCCCGTGAAACCCGTGTCAGCCTAAAAAAACACGGGTTACGGGCTACGGGCCCGTGAAAACCCGTGCACGGGCCCGGCCCGTGTCCGATCTCTAGTGCTAACTCAATCGGATTCCTCCAAAGAACCAAGAGATTGTAAAAAAAGAGTCTTAACGTTTAGATTATTTAAATATAAAGATTTATAAAACAAAGAAATAAAATTTGAAAAGCAAAAATAAAAAATATGGTTGAAAAAATTCGTATAGAATTATATTTAATATTTTTGATTTTCACAAATGAAGAATAGAAAATTAAAAAAAATTCTATTAATCAAAGTATAAAAACCAGCAAAATTAAATGACCTTAATACATATTATTTGATATCCGTAATTTCTTTCTATCAGTAATTTATTTTGAGTCTAACGGCTTAAACTTTGACTTTTATGAATTAAATCAAAAATTATTAGTCGGTTTTAAGTTACTTAGTATTTTAACAATAAAGAAAGGCGTGAATGTGAGAAAGCAAACGAATTGTTTTTTAGTAAATTATTCAAAAATCATTTGATTTCTTCATAAAAAACAATTAATAAAAACTTAGATTTTTTAATTAAATATTAATTTGTATTTTTTTGGGAAAAAACTATTCTTATGTCTTTGAAAATCTAAAACAAAAAAATATTTGCGAAGACGAGATTGGGGAAAAATTTTTTTGACTGTTAAATCAAAAATAACAGATCGAAAGACTTAACTAAACAATTCAATATATTACAAAAAGAATTTTCCAATTTAAACAATACATTACCATAATATATAATAATGTGATGAATGTATATGAAAAGAATAAATTAAAATAACAAATAATAAATTTAATTCATAAATTCTTTAAATAATGTCAAGGTTTAAAATATAATGAAAAGATGTTTTATATTTACAAAGCTTTATGTTTATGACAAAAATTATCTTCCTTAAATTACATAAAAATTCAATTTTTTCGCCGGTAACCGTCGGCACCCAACGCCTGCCCACCTCCACCCACCTTTTATGCATTTTTTGAATTAATATAATAAATTTGTTGAATAAAAAATTATTATAAATTTCAAATTTTATTTCTTTTTTTTTTAAATGGGACAAAAATGAGAAAAAATTGCTATTTATTAAGAAATTTCGAAATTAGAGATAAAGAATACAACCAAAAATGATGTTCAATTATATAAAACACATTAAAGAAAATTTTTAAAAATATAACTCGACAAAAATCTTTTCAGCAAAGAATTATTTAATAAAAATTTTTATCGAAAACATCTAAATCGCCGGTTAGACAAATAGTGGAAAAGATTTTGTGATAACTGAAACTGGACCAATAGATAATTATAATAATATAAAAACAAAAAAATAAAATTTCAATACAAACGCAAAAACTTACAATGGTCAGAAACGGTAATGAATTGTAATTAAAAATAAAATTGTTCCTTATGATTTAACTTGAAGAAGAAAAAAATCAGTGTTAATTGAAAAAGTATTAATTACATAAAAAAATCCAGTGAATGTACTACTTAAAGATAACCCGATACTTATATTCTAAAAACATTAAAATAATGCTTTTTGAAACATATTTATAATAATATTTAAATTTTATTTAAAATAAACTGAAAATTTTTAAAATTAATTTTGATAAAATTTAATTCATTAAAGTCATTTTGATTATTTAAGGAACAAGGTTTTTTAAAACGATTCATAATGCGGATGGGACAAGAAAGAAGTCATTTAAAAATAATTAAATAACGATTTAATTAATTTATAATAAATTCACATTTAAATGATATCTACAAAAAATACTAATTTTAATATTTATTTTTTTAAACAAAAGGATATAAATAACTTATTTAATAAAATACTATTAATATTTCGCCAAGAGAATAATTTACTTTTTTAAAAATATGAGGAATACACACGGAAAATTCGCCAAATAGACTTAAGAAATTAATTGAAAATTTTCAATAAAATTCAGATTTTACTGGTATGACCACATCGTATAAACTATTCTGACTAAACAATAGTTCATATCCTAAATACAATTAAAAACACTCTGCACTCTGGTTTTAAACATCTTAGTATAAACAAATTAAGGAATAAAAAATAAACCCTTGAAAGCCAACAAAAAAGATTCAAATATAAAAAATAACTAAAACCCGAATAAATCAAAAAAGATTTTTTTTTTCAAATTTTGAGGCGGTTAGAACATACATATCAAATGTTTAATTAGTGGAAATGAACCAAAATTTGAAAATTAAATCTAAAATCATTATAAAAAAGGATAATTAAGGTCAACTGAATATGGAAGAAAAAAAATTGAAAAAAAAGATAGATGAAACATTGGAAAATTTCGCATGTCATTTTGTCCAACAATTCAAAGTAACTGGAATCAGTAAATGAATAGGTACAAATTTTATCCTTAAATCAACAAAAATAATAAAAATTTTGTAAGGTCGGAATTTTGTAATTTAAATAAAAATTTAAAAAATCTTTGATTACTCCAATCCAATAGATAAGAATAATGGATGCCAAATTTGCACTGAAAATAAAGTATTTTTCAGACATTATTATTAAAGTAAAATTTAATATTTAAACAAATAAAAAAATTGTGAATAAAATTTTAAAATAAATAAAAGTTCAACACAAAATGCTACCGAAAAGTCTGTGTTCAAAATAAGACACCCGACAAGAATAATTGATTATCCATTTTGAACAAATAAATTTAAGTGAGGGATAACTAAAATTTAAATTAAAAAAAAATTGATTTATTATTTAAAAAAATATTGAAATTTATTTAAATTGCCGAAGAAAATTTAATGAATTATTTTGCAAAAAAAAAAAGTTTTAATTTCAAAATTAATTATTTAAAATAATATTGCAAGCCTTCATACTAAAATTAAATTTTAAAATTTATATATTTTATCACTAAATAAATTTAGTGCAAAATAAAATTTTATTAATTTTAGCGTTCAAAATAATTAATTAATAATGAAAGTCAATAAGTTACTTATTAAAATAAAATCACTTGCAATTATAAAGAAAATTTATAAATATTTATAAACTAATAAAAAAATAAGTTGCTCAACTTTAATAATAAAGCATGGGTGACTGCAATTAAAAAATTTCTGATTTCCGACGTTTTTGGCTCGAATTTCGATTTTCAACTTTAAATGTGAATTTAGTCATATCATATATTAAAATCAAATGAACACTGAGAAGACCAAAAAAAAAGAAAAAAAATATAAAGCCAGATTAATTAATAAAATTAAAGCAATTTACCGTATTTCTTCGATTATATCCCCCCCTCGATTAGATCCCCCCTCTCGAATAAAGCCCCCCTTTTGAGGGGGGTTGAACAATAGAGCCCCCGGGGGCTATAATCGAAGAAGTACGGTATATAATAAGTTTTAATTCATTTTTAAGAAAAAAAAATCAGTTGAAATTAATTACACCTAAAATAATAAATTTTAATTTTCTACCCTAAAAATGCGAAAATATATTAGAGAGGAATTATATTAAATTTCATATATCAGATAAAATTTAATTAAATATTTCATCAACAATATTAATAAATTTTAAATATTAAGGCAACATTCAACAACGAACTTACATATGGAATTTTCTTTTTAAAATATTTTAAAAAATTAAGAGAATACTCTAAAAAATGAATATATTTTTTTAAACTTCATAAAAAATTTTGAAAAAAATATAAAAATTCAATTAAACTAATTATTAAAAAGTGAAACGTGATATCAATAATGTTTTATGTTTGTTCTATATTTGCCTGTAAAAATTATTCAATTATTTTCTCAGAATGTTTTTCTTGTCATAATTAAAACTTGAGTGAAATTTGTTAACAAACTTTTCCAAAAAAAAAAAACCAAATTTATCAATTTGTGCAATTAAAAGAATAACTATGAGAGAAAATGAAACAAAATTTTAAATTTAGCGAAAATTTAATTAAAATTTTATAAAATTCACCAAACTAAAAATGGGCAATTATTGGACAAAATCTATTCATAAATCTGGCAAACTCGTTTTTTTCTGTGGCACTGCCGAGTTAAAAATAAATTCATATGAAATAATATTAACAGGTCTCCATGCGAGAGCACGAGAATCATTAAGAATAAGGCATGTATTTCAGCATAAATTAAGATATAAAATAATTAATTAAATAATAAAAAATATTTATTCTTTAAATTAAAATTTAAAAAAACAGATACACGATTAAACAAATATAATATTCACAATAATAACATAAGAAAAATAAAATAATTCGGAAAAGTTAAAAATTGACCCAATAGAATAAACAAAAGAGATGTAAAAAAGAATATTTTTTATACATAATGACTAGAGCCCGGCGGGAGTCCCGCGGGAGTTTACGGGAGTCCCGCTCCCGACTCCCGCTTTTTTCGGTGAACGGGAGTTTAACGGGAGCGGGAGTTTTACGGGATTCCCGCTCCCGCTCCCGGAAATTTTTTTTACCGTCCTATGATAATGACAATATAAATTAGAAGATATTTACTTTTATTATTATTAGAATTATAAAAGTCTTATTCAAAAAATATTTAAAACAATGAAATGGCTCACGGTAAAATGGACATCGGAAAATTGGACTATAAAAATAAAGAAATTAAAAATAAATAAGTTTTATGATGTTACAAAAAACCTTTTTACTGCTAAAAGAATAGCATAATCAAATGCTACAATTTTTTAATTATAACTAAAAAAAAACAATACAACAAATTTTAAGAAAGAAACAATTTTTTTTAGTTTGCCACCATTGATATTTTTTTAGGTTGATTTAGATGCATTATATTTTTTGGCTATTAAAAATAAATAAATAAAAGGGCTTCAGATGGGACCGACACCCAAAAATTAATAAGCCCTCAACAGAAAAATTGGCTGTCTTTTTTTGCTCTCTTCAAATTAACGAAAAAAACCTAAGCAACTTAATTATAGTATAATTAAAAATTATATATAATTAGTAGGGTTATAAATATATGGACTAAAAAATGCCAAATATGGACATAGAATATGGACTAAAAAATGCCAAATATGGACATAAATATGACTAAAAAAAGCCCGAAATATGGACTAAAAAGCTCAAAAATGGCCAAATTGACCAAAATATGGACTAATAACTGCCAAAATATATCTTTTAAAACCTAAAAAATTCCGAAAAATGTATTTATATTCAATATTTACTAAAACAGATTTCAAATTTACAATAAATTAATTCTTTATTTAATGACATAAAAATATATTAATTTTCCAAAATGATAACGAAGTTTAATTACCTAACAGTATTAATCAATTATTTCTCACAAGGAGTGTTTGATGCAAGTAAAAATAAATATAATTATATACATAAAGACCAATTTGTAACTAATTTTAGTAACATATACATGATCCACAACTTCTTCAAAAATTGACTCAAACACGACTGAGAGTATCAGCAAAAAGAATTTAAAAATCTAATTTAAAAATATCAGTCAAAAATATAATTAAAAAAATTGAATGTGAGCTCATAATTTCATTTCATAATGGGATATATTAAGAAAATAAATTTAATTTTAAAGTCGAAAAAGCCGTATTTAAAATAAGATTCGAAACATAACTTTTATTAGTTACTTAAATGATATTATAAAGATAATTTACCAAAATTTATAAGCAAATTTAATTTTAATTGTGTAAATTTTTATTTATCAGATAAAGCTTCTTTTTAATTCGACAAAAATACATTTAATGATTTTTATTAATAAAGACATAAATGAACATGATAACAATTGATTCACATTGTTTTGCTAAAATACAATTCTACATAAAATTATTAAGAAGAAGTGGAGACATTTGTTATCACTGATAAAGTTGGTAAAAGTTAATAACTAAATATTTCAAACTTAGTATTTATATCTTAAAATAATTTAACAAAAATTAGAAGAATTGTAAAAAATCAAATTTTTTATTTTATATTTATACAAATTAAATAATACAGTATATGGTATTACTGTTTAAGCTTTAATAAGATGAAAAAATTAAATCGATTAAATATTTAAACAATTGAGCTCGTGAAGGAATTTCAATTGCACTTCATCTAACCTTTTTTTTAATTAATCACATTTTAATTTCATTAATAAGATTTTAGCTGCAATGTTTCTTTTAAATGTTATGTATATTTATATAATTTCATTGTTTTTTATTTGAAAATTTCAAATAATAAAAATAGTATAATTTAAATTTTTTAAATTTTATCTTCATTTATTAACTTAAGACTATAAATAATTTTCTCAACATTACTTTAAATTTTTCTTTTTATTTTATTTTTAAAATAACCTTCATTTTAATTCAATATGAAAAAAAATTATTATCGAAATACGGAAAATTAGGATTTTCAAAAAAAAATCGTTTCTGAAAAGGGGTTTTCGCAAATAAAATAATAGAAAAATCCGAAATTTATTATTCGAATTTAACTTTTTGAAAATTGTAGTTTTTGTTGGCTTTTTTTTCACCCAAAAATTTTCAAAAATTTTTTTAGGGTTATTTTGGGCGTTGATATGAATCCTATCTTTCTTCTTTAGTCTGATTTTTTTCATGAATCATTAATAATTTTTTTTTTTTTTCATATCAATTAATTTTTTCCATATTTTTTTCTTTAAAATAAATTTCATTTTAATAATAATAAATAATGGTTTATATATATATGTTTTTGCTTTAAAACGCTATAGAATTGTTTTTAATTCCTTTTTCATTCATATTAAATTTCCCGTTATATTTCGCATATTGTCAGTTTTGTGTCTTACAAGTCAAATTTTTTCTAATTTTTTGAAAATAATATTTTAAATTTTACTTATTATCCGTCCCATATATATTGAAAATTTTATTGAAAACTTCTTTTTATTAAAATTTTTCGTTTGTATTTAATTTTATTTTTGAATTGTGTTTCTTGCTTAAAATTTTATTGGTTTTAGAAGCTATAATTCAGTTTCGAATTTTATTTGTTTGTTTTTATTTGATTTTTATAAAAACACTATAAGATTAAAAAAAATTAATTGGTAATTAATCAGTATTACCATTCTGTTTCTGAATTAATTGTGGTCATTAAGTTTCATCATTTTTTTTTAAAGTTTGTTTTAAATTGTAATATTTTTATAACATTTGATTTTTATTTTTCAACGCTTACACTTCTTAATATAATAGTTATAATATGTGATAACATCATAAAATCTTATTTTTAAATTTATAATAATTTAAAAAATTTAACAATTCTATATTTTCTGTTTTTTTAACATTTTATAAATGTCTTTCAAAATATTTACATTTAATGTTTTCGCTTAGAATTTAAATTTTTCATCAACATCGAAAATATATTAATTAATTAATGGTTAAAGTTTTATTTTAAATGTATTATTAAATTAGTACTTATGTTATAATTATAAAATTAGTTAAACTATTTTTAGAATATGGATTTTCGCTAATATAAAATTTTTCATTTTTTTGAATATTATTTATTTTTTATAAATTAAAAATAAATTCGGAATATAAATCGTGCAAAAAGTTGTTGATTAGTTATTGCAAGTGCAGTGCAGTCTTTATAATATTTAGCTTGATACTAATTTATAATTTAAATTCGATTAAATTTAAATTGTTCATTTTCTTGATGAAATTTTAAGTTTAAAATCTTTCGGTCATGTAGTAAAGAAAATTCTGAAAAGTCAATCTTTTTCAAAAACCTCTCTTGGCCTCTCGAGCCAATTCAAAAAAAGCCAATAAAAATAAACAATTTTATTGTTATAATTACAACTCCATGTTAACTTTTCTTCAAAATTTGGTTTTTAAAAAAGCACAAATTTTATAAAAGTAAATGAATTTTTTTCTTGGTATAAATAATTTAATAAAATCATTTTGAAATAGCTATTTCAATAAAATATAATATATTTTGAAAATAATTTAAAAAAATAAATAAAATTAACAACAAAAAATTAAATAATCGAGAAAAGAAGTTTTGCATGCAATTAACTTAAAAATAGCATATTAAAAAATAAAACATCATTTTAAAATGAAAAATTTATTTTCCAATATAAATATGGAAAATCGAATAGATTAATTAAAATATTCCAAAAAAAGGATAAATTAAAAAAATAGAGCATTTTTATTAATCAATTTAGTATGTTAAAAAAATAGAGAATCTTTATTAATCAATTTAGTGTGAAAAAAAATATTTACAATGATATTTTGTTATCAAAAAATTGTTACTAAAAAACGCAGTAAATGACCATAGTGAAGATTAATATTTTTGAATAATAAAGTCTAAATTAATTTAGTTAAATATGTTGCTAAAAACAGAAATATAAGGAAAATTAATAAATTACTTATTTCATGTGAATTCAAAAATAATCTAAACGATATAAATTAATGAACATAAGATTAATATAATTAAAATTAATACAATAAATATAAAAATAATTGAGTCATCTAATATAAATGTAGATTAAGTGAAATAAATTCTTACAAAAATATTTCAAACTAAACATAAAATTAATAAATATATTTATTAAAAAATAAATTAAAATAACATTTAAAATATTCAGCCAAAATATTAAAGCCATTATTTATATTTAAGGTCACGAATCAAAATGTTAATTTTTTTTAATGATTTATTTCTACTTTTTACCTTCAAAATTTTTTTCAACTTCCTTCTGGTACTAAAATTAGTTATTAGCAATTCGAACAATGCCTTTAAATTTAAACATAATTTCACCTAAAATGAATAAAAAATATATATTATTTTTCAAAATGGAACAAGAATAAAAATAATAAAACTAAAATAAAATAGGATAAAATTGGTTATATTCCAATTAATTTGATATTATTTAAATAGTTCTTGTTTTATAAATATCGAAAAAAATAAGAAGAATATTAAAAAAATGAATTGTCATTTTAATCAAATAATCTCTGAATATTTTAAATAAAAAATAATAAACTTATTAATTATTTAGCACACTTTGTTAAGCAATATTATGCATCATATTTAAGCCTCATGAATTGTTGACAACATATGAGATAACTTTAACAATTCCAACCACTATTTAAATATTTAACCAAAATTAAATATCATTAGAAAACCAAAAAATTTATTAAAAACATATTAGTCATAGATAAATTTTGAGACATAACTCTTTTAATAAATTAAAATATCCCACAAAACAGAAATATAAGGAAAATTAATAAATTATTCGTCCTATGAATTCAATGATAAACTAATCAGCATAAAACAATAAACATAGAAATAATTGAGGGAGTAATAAAAAATCAATGTATTTATTAAAAAAATTAATTAAAATGACATTCGCAAAATTCAGCCAAAATTATACGTATGTGTTCTAGGCTTTATAACAACATGAGATTAAACTGGAAAATTATTCATAATACTTTTGCGCATATGTTCCAGAGAACAAGAAAAGTCGAATTGCATAAAATAATTTCATAACAATACAAATTAAAATTAACTATTTATTAAGCTTAACAATTATGAAATTTTAATTTTCTTAATTAAAATTCATTATTCATTATAAAAATTAAAAATTTTATATGTGATAAAATAAGAGAAGCCTCGAAAATAAAACATTAGTAAAAAAAAGAAATTTGTTGTGATTCATATGATTAAAAGTATAACATGATTATATAATTTAGCAAGATTACAATATAATATTTTCATATACTCATTTTAAAAAAAAACCAAATTTTTATGTATTTATTACTAAATTATTTTTAATTTAATATTCAATTATACGCATTTTAAAATCATATTGAAGAAAATTTAATAATTTATTTTATTTTGTTATTTAAAAAAGAATTGGTTCATTTAAAAAAATTTAAACAAATAAAATATACGATTATGATGGAACAAATTAATATTGAATTGAGGTAAAACTGAAATTATATTTTATTGAGTTAATCCAAAATATAATTAATTTATGAAAATTTATTGAACAAAAATTCGTCATAAGTCTTAATATTAAAAATTTAATTTTCTTAATTTAAAAAATCATTCCTATCACAAAAAAATTCAAAATAAATTAACTTGCACTAATAATAAATTAAAACATCAAAAATAAAACATAAAATGACATACTTTAATATTATAAATAAAAACAAAAAATATTTGCCAAAAAATTGCTCATTAAGAAAAAAATTACTTTGCTAAAAACATTCAAAAAGTAAAATTAAACAATTTAATACGCACCATATTAGTTAAAAAGATAAGTATAAAATTTATCATATAAATGTAAAAATGAGAATATAACTGTTTTAAATTTATTCAATTTTAATATATTTATTTTTATTCTTACAAAGACCAATAATATTTTATAAAATTCAAATTTATTAAAAATAAAGATATAATTCGTCACAAGAAAAAAAAGGGTAACTGTCAAGAAGTGTCAAGAGAAAAATAAATAAATAAAAACAATATAAATAAAATATTGAACTAAACTATATTAATAAATAAAAATTGATATTGCTCATACTTACAAAATTTGTATTTTAATTTAAAAAATAAATTAATAAACAATTTCCGCGTACTTCCCAATGGAAAATGGATTCCCGGCTCAAACCAATTAAGAGAATTCCATTTAGTTTTTTATTTGTGATAAATGCGGCACTCTCCCCCCTTGGGGGCGGGGTCGTTTTCGCGCCAGCCTAGTTTTTGAACTATAACTTTTTTCATTGTCAACCAAATCTAACTTTCTTGGTATCATTCGAAAGCCCTTCACAAACTCTATTAGCATGCTGCGAAAAATTTCGTTAAGGTTCAAAAAAGTTATGGCCAAAAAAGCTGAAAAACCTGATTTCTGATGTACTTTTGGTCATAAGTTTGTTCAAAATTAACAATTTTTTTTGGAATTTTGCAGGATAATAGAGGATCCTTAGAGCTATCAAATGACTCCAAGAAATTTGGATTTGGTCGGCAATAAAAAAAGTTATAGTTCAAAAACTAGGCTGGCGCGAAAACGACCCGGCGCGAAAACGACCTGGCCCGCCCCCCTTGTGCCTATGTGGCAGTGGAGGATTAAGAGTGATTTCGCCCCAAAGATAGGGGGAAATGAGAGTAATGGAGAGAGGCATGCGTAGCTCAGTTGGAAGAGCACGGCACGGATTGCTGGGGTCGTGGGTTCAAGTCACACCGCGGGTTGATCTTTTACTCTTCCGCACAAAGAACAGCAGGACGTATTTATTGAAAAATTTATTAAATTACAATTTTGATTTATGGGTGGGATTTTTAGTTTCTTAAATATTTGTATTTGGCTTCGTTTCACTAAAAATGTACTAATAACATCTTTTTAGCCAGGAAATTCTCATTTTAATGCCACTATTCATAACTATGATTTACTACAATTTTGGACTTTTCGCCACTAATAA
This sequence comes from Heterodera schachtii, assembly GCA_023374025.1. NCBI lineage: Eukaryota > Metazoa > Nematoda > Chromadorea > Rhabditida > Heteroderidae > Heterodera > Heterodera schachtii. The sequence goes on from SIJG01000118.1 coordinate 80,591, forward strand.
ATTATATTATTATTTTGGCATTTCGTCACTATTTTTGCAATTTTTTTTTTCAAAGGTTTCTATGGCAAGAATTTGATCTTAAGAAAAAGTGTCAAAAAAGTTGTTTTAAAATAGAGCTGCCATTGTCCCCATTTCTAAAATTTATTCTTATGGAGCATTTTTTGTATATTTTCTAAATTAAAATTCAAATTAAATAAATTTTCATCCTATTAACCAATTTTTTCTAAGAAAAAACTAATTAAAATAACTATTGAATTAAACAATTTATAAATTTAATTGTAGTTTCGTAGCACATTAATTATATTTTTTTACATTTACTTTTTGATAATTCTGAATGCGTCGGTCCCTTTTAAATTAACTCGGTCGGTACGTTAATCTTTTTAGAACATAATCTTTTGGTTTTTAAATACTTTTTCTTAATGATCTATGAAAGATTCTTCGTGATTAATTTAAACTATTAAAATTTTTGCATTTTTATTTTTCGCCATAACAATTAATTTTTCTCACTCTCATTAATTTATTCGTATCTTAGGAATTACTTCTCAATTTGAGATTTTCTCTTCCTCACTGATTTGAATTTTAAGCATTTTTTCTATAAATTTAAATAAAGATTTTATTTATATAAATTATATTTATTCATAAAAATTAATTATAGTAATCTGTACCTTAATCTTTTATCAGATTATTTATGAATTATTCTTGAGGAATCTCGTACGTCTGATGTCGAGGCGACGAACGAACGGTCACAATTAGTCATTTAATTTTAATTTATTTCAAACAATTTTTCTTTTCAAATCTTCCGACAAATTTATTTTTCAAAATGGTTTATTTTTGAGCTAAGACCAAGTTTGCGATTTGGAGTTTCTTTTTTTTTGGAAAAACAGTTTTTCGGGACCGGCGATGCAGAAATGCACCGCCGTGTAAAAAAAAAGTAAATAAAAAATTTTTTTTAATACAACAAAAAATTTAAAACTATTGACGAAAATTGATATAGAAAATAAATATTTTAAGATAAATCGCTAATAACACAAAAAAAGCACGGCATAAATTAATCATACCAGTTTGCATGTAATATATTATTAATTATTTTAAAATAAAGTTGGTGTCAGATTGTACATTAAATTTAAAAACTTTTTTAAGAATTTTATTATAAATACGATTTTCAAGGACGTGCCACAAAAAAAAATAATTTTTAAAAATTTTACCAGTTTTGAACTTTTATAAAAACTAAATTGATAAGTCAGAACATTTTTAATATTTTAAAATCTTAGCCACACTAAAATTACAATTTATAGCTAATAAATAATTCAAAAATATTAAAAAAATAAATATAGATCAAGGGCGTAGCCAGACCCTTGGCTTTGGGGGGGGGGGGGGGGGGCTGAAGTCAAAAAGTCGATTTTTAGGGGTGTATTTTTCCTTTTTAAGTCGATTTTTAGGGGTGTATTTTTGGTTTTTTGAAATCCCGAATTATGGGGTGTATTTTACAAAATTTTTCGCCAAAAATTAATATTTTTTTGCCATTTTGGCCTCCATTTTTCAAAAATATGGTAAAATGGGGGTCCGGCGGTGCCGATAGGCGCCGCCGGGAAAATTTTTGAGTATTTTAATGCAATTTTATTAATAAAATTGCTTAAAATTTCAAAAAAATCTACTGAAAATTTTTTACTGTCTTCCTCGGGGCGAGGGTAATTGGCGATTAAGCGGGAGAGTACATCGGCTTGTCCAAAGGATGACGTGTTGATGTATTTTATGTCGAATTCGTAATTGGACATGATAAGTGCCAAGCGTTGAAGACGACTCGCCGCATAAATCGGTATTCCCTTTTTGGAGCCAAAAATCGCCAGCAATGGCTTGTGGTCCGTTAGAAGGGTAAATTTCCGACCAAATAGCATTCGGTGGAATTTTTGGACCGCAAAAACGAGGGCCAATGCTTCCTTTTCGATTTGGCTGTAGTTTTTCTGTGCGTCGTTGAGGGTGCAGGACGCGTGCTCATTGACTTTTTCCTTTTTGTCTGGAAAAATATGGCTGATTGTGGTGCCAATTCCGTCTTTTGATGCGTCTGCTGCCACGACGATTGGGAGAGACGGGTCGAAATGGGTGAGCAGAAGGTCCGACAGCATGATTTGCTTGGCCTTTTCGAAGGCGGTTTGCTGTTCGTCGGTCCATTCCCATTTCACGTCCTTTCGGAGAAGTTGGTCCAATGGTTCGCGAATTTCTCGCATGGACTTAATAAATCTTCCGTAATAATTCAATGCGCCGAGGAATGAGCGAAGGGTGCTCAAATCATGCGGTGGCGGCATTTGGCGAATTGCTTCTGATCGTCCGAGGTCGGGGCGAATTCCTTTCGCTGAGATGACGTGGCCGAGAAATAGCAATTCGGACTGGAGGAATTTGCACTTTTCCAATTGGATTTTGAGGCCAAATTTGTGAATTCGTTTGAAGAGCTTGTAGAGCGAAGAAATATGCTCTTCAAGCGTTTTGGAGGCGATTATGCCATCGTCGAGGTAGGCAAATGTTTGGATTCCTCATCCAATTCCATCTGCAAATATGCGTCTCGGAGGTCGAGATTGGAGAAATAGACGGAGCCACTGATGGCCGTGTAAATATCTTCGGGCCGGGGCAAAGGGTGTCTATTCAACTCGAGCGAATTGTTGAGGCCGGTGGAAAAGTCGATGCAAACGCGAGTCTTTCCACTCTTTTTCATTACGGCCAAAATCGGTGCTGCCCAATGGCTGAACTCAATTGGTTTGATGGCTCCAATCTGCAAAAGCCGGTCCAACTCTTCGTTGACGGCATTGAGGGCGCCGTGTGGGACGGGTCGTGCCTTGCAGAATGTTGGATGAGCATCGGGTTGAGAATCAAATGGGCCTTGGCTTTGGTACAATGGCCTAATCCGGGGCCAAAAACTTCCGAAAAATCTGTTTGGAGTGCCTTTGTAAGCGATTCCAAATCCGAAATTTTGTGCGTCGGTTGGGGAATGGCCATGGTGTTGATTTCTGCTGCGAGCGCTGGTTGATCTTTTGGGTGGATGTCGGGGTGCATTATTTCACGCGGGATGACTTCCAAAGCCTCAATCCAGGGCAGTCCGAAAAGGTCATAGTTGATTTCGGAGCTGACGTATGCCACAAGCTTTTTGGGTGCTTGATTCGGTTGGCAAACTTCGCAGACAAATTTTCCTTCGATGTTGAACGGAATTTCATTACAGTTCTGCGTTTCGATGTCGGGTTTGTCGAGCTTTGGAGAACCCAGCTTTTTCCACGTTTTGAGTGTGATGATGGTGGCCTGCAAAATCTTAATTCCAGTGCCCTTGTCCTTGGCATTTGTTTAGTCTAATCTTTGCGCAGTAAATTTACAAAATTAACATTTAATACGAGTAAATCCAGATTTACATCCATATAATATATATTATCCATCCTTCTCTTGATTTAAATCCTATTCATATTAATGAAAAGATACAAAAATTCATGATTTTCAACTGTAAAAATAAAAAAGATTTGCCTAAATAAAAAATAAATTAAATATTTCGAAATAATAAAATTCAAATGATTGTAAATTTAATAATCATTAGCAGTAAAAGATTTACAAAAAGTAAATATTTGAAAATTTTAGTCAGTTTTTTAAACACTTACATTATTTAATTATTAATATAAAAATAATAATCTTTAAAAAATCAATTAAATATTGTAAGCTAGAGAATGTTAATTTGTGATCTTATTCAACATGGTTTAATTTGAAAATTGACATAATAAATTTGCATAATAATTAACTGCAAAAGGAAAAAAAGGATAATCCATCGCCAACTCAAAATTGTGGCCTCAGCTGGACATGTTTATTAAAATTGCCAATCTTATATACAGAATATCACTACAAAATTATGAATGAAAATTAATTTTATTTCAAAAGTTTATGTATATTGTCAAATTATCCGACACAAAAAATGAAATTAAAAAAATTTTAAATTAAAAAAAAGCATTTTACGTATAATTTAAAAAACAATTTTTATGAAATTTTTAACTTACCTTATAAATCATCATTATCAAATGTAATTTTTATTAAAAATTTTTTACTGTTTCATTAAAAATCTAATTTTTCATTGAAAATTATACCAAATAAAAAAAAATTTTATTTATAAATAATTTAAAAAAATACAAAATCATACGTTTTAGAGAATTAAATTCTCGCATAATATTTCAGTGAATAAATAATTGAAAGAATTTATCTTTTCATAAAAACATTAAAAAATTTTTATTTGTTTTCATTGCATAAACAATCTTCTCTAATTTTTCAAGTTGTTCTACAAGAAAATGAAAAATGTAAAAAATACCAATATAAAAAATCAATAAAATGCTATATTTTATAATAATATATTTATTTGTAAGAATATTAAAATATTATTAGCCTAGTAAATTTACTAGAAAAATCAAAATTAAACAAAATTTATAATTAATAAAGAAGAAGAGAAAAAGCATTTAAAATTTAGCTAGCAAATTATTTTCACAAAATAAAATTAATAATCAAAAGAGCACTGCTATCTTTTTTAGACTCTTGAAAAAAATAATACAATTTTTTTATAATTAACGAAATTCATCTACAAAAAATTATTAATTCGTTTACAAAATTTTGTAATCTTAAAACAAACAATAATTTCATATTTGGATAAATTTTAAATAAAAACATTTTAAAAAATAATTATTATAAAAGCGATAATTATTAAAATTAAATGGCTAATTATATTTAAGTATGATTTATTTATGCCGGTTTTGGACCCAACAGTTTACGGTTTCGGTTTTCCGATGCTAACCAATTTTAAATCAATGATTTTATAACAAAATAGATATCTGCTTAATTAACTGAAAACTAATTTATGAATTTTTTTTTTTAAAAATTGTAATTTTAAATTCACAAATGAAGAAAATTAAAAAATAGGCAATTAATCCCAATGAAACATAAAAATTATAATATTAATGGCTAAAATGGAAATAAATATTTAGAAATAATATATTTGAGCATTATCACAATAAAAACATAAGGAATTTACTTTTGAAATATTAAATTAAAAAAAAAATGCAATATCCTTTTTAATTAAAAATAGACAAATAAATTTTAATATGAAATTAATGAAATTTTTTTATAACAATAAAAAATAAATAAATCAAAAGTAAACGTCATTGTATATAATGCAAATTGAAAAAATTTTAGGAAAATAAAATATTTATAAAAAAATCAAATGAAATTTAAAAATATTTTAAATAAATAATTTTTGATTAAATTGATGAAAAAGTATTATTTGTTCATTTTTAATGTCCCCTAATTTTTTTGAGCAGCAGACAAGATAAATTAATAATCTATTTATCAATTTATTGCAAATTAACTTTCTACCAACATAGCTAAATGTTTTACAATTGATAAATTTTCAATTTCTCTTAATAAAACACTTAAAAAAATTATATTGTTAGAAATTAAAACAAATATTCTAATAATCAAAATGTAACACGAAAGGCAAAATATTTACAAGAAAATATTTATTTTCTTCATTGTTTTATTTGTTTTTTTATTTTTTTTTCTTTGTTAATTTTAAAAAATGTTCCTTTAAAATAATATAATAATAACTTTACTTTTATATTTATTTATCTCTTTCTTTTACTAACTTTTATTTTCTTAGTATGTTTTTACTTTATTTTCTTTTTAATAATTTTGCTTGCCTATTAAAAATATAAATAAAACATTTATTACTGTTCCTATTATGCTTACATGAAGCTACAATTTTTAGTTTTTCAATTTTAAAATGCATTTAATAAAAAATATTTAATTTACTTTTTTTTTTCTTTTTTTTAGTTTCATAAATCTATTTGAAAATTATAATTTTTCTTTTATTATTTTAATTTTGTTTTTATGTTAAAACAAAAAATATATTTAAATCATTATTTTCATGTCTTCTGATTCTCCTGAGCCTTACTTTTTCCGATTACGCCTCATTCGATTATAACAGCTTAATAATGAATATTATACTTTTATTAACCATTTAAATAATAATATAAAAATATTTAAATATTATCATAAATTTAGGATTTGGAAATTTCCTATTTTGTGACGGATTTCGCCACAAAAATATTATTAAAATTTTCTCTATTAAAACTTCCTATTATGATTTTAATTTCATTTATTTGAAATACTTTTTTTTTCTCTTTTAAATAATTCGGACTAACATCAATTTTTATGAGATTAAATTATAAAATTTATCATTGCCACTCTTTGATTTAATTCATTTTTTACATTTCTCTTTTGATCTTTTATATATTTTATATTTATCTAAATGTTATTTCATTTAAATTTATTTTCAACAAATTGCTTTTATTTTTAATGTAATATTTTTTTCTTTTATAAAGTAAAACTTTCAAAAAAATCAGTAGAATTCGAGAAAAAATATTAATTTTAATAATTTTGCATTTTTTCAGTTAATTTAAAATATTCGAGAAATAAGTTAAAAACTAGGGTTTGAAATTTTAATTATTTTTTTATTACCGCGTAATTGGTTTTTGGGTAATTCGGGCCCATATTTTTTTAAATTTGCTCATTACATAAATATATTTTTTGTTTTTTATCAATTAAAAATAATATCATTTTAACTGAAGGTCGGTTTTTTACGTTATTTGCTTTTCATTTGTTTTTTCCTTTATCTTTAGTTAAATATTTCGAAAATTTAAAATTTTATTGGAGATCTATATTCAAATAAATATAATAATATTTCAAAGAAAAAACCTAGTAATAAATTATTGAAACTAATGAAATTCCCAAAGATAACTCAGGGCTTTTTTCTTATTAGAGAAATTTTTAAATTGGTTATTATTTTGAAAAATACAGTTAAAAATAGACAAATTTTAATTATTACCATGGCTTGGATTTTTTAAGCTATTGCTTAATAAGCTTAAAAATAGCATTTTCATTTGTTTTCTTTTTATTGAGTTTTTTTAGCAGAAAAAAAAGTTGTTGAATTATGGCTTTTTGGCAAATCTTTTTGGCCGTTGGAATTTTTAGAAAAAATTTAGTTTTTTTGGCAAATATTATGTACATATTTGCCGTTTTTAGCAAATATAAATCTTGGCCTTGGTTATAAGAAAAAAAATGGAATAAAGATAATAAAATAACGGAGATTAATTTTTAAAACGAAACATTTTGGATTATTTATGAAAAAGAAATTAATTTAATAAAATTTATTAATCTTATTAATCAAACTGAAAATTATTGTAATTTAAATATTTTTACAAATATTTTATTGGATTAATTTATTTAAATTATTTTTATATTGTTTTAATTAGAATTCATTCGACAAGAAAAACAGTTAAATCAAATAATAAAATAAACTGAGACGGCGGATTAGTAAAAAAAAAAAATTAAAAAAATAAATAAAATTGATGCTTTATTATCTTAAAAAATTGAAACAATATTTTTATGAGATTTTAAAAATAACATGACATGATTTTGTTATTCATTTATTAAAATATAAATAATAATAAATCAAATAATTTACAAAACAAAAAGTATAATTTTGCTGTCTTATACAAATAATGGTATAATTTTTTACAATTTTCATTTCCAAATTGTTTTAATAAAGATTCAAAGAGTAATCCCATGAGTCACCATCATCTATCGCCGGAAAAATTCAGAAATTCAATACTAAATTAAAATGAACCAAGAAATGTGTAAATATTTATTTTTGTCCTTTTGTTGCTCATCTTGTTAAAAATGTTCGTTTAAAAATTAATAAATTTTACTTAAACTTTGGTAGGCCCTATTTCTCATTTTGTGATTTTTAGGATTATTTCACAATTTCGCTTAAGATATTGAAATTTCAAAAATAAAATATTAGAGGATTATATAAACTCGATGAGAATAATGGCTTTTAATGCATACAAAACATAAAATACAAAAAAAAAGTTACTGATAAATAAAATTGAAAAAGTGGTTTTATCAAAATTAATTTGTTATTTTCTTAATTTTTTCAATTTGATATAATATTTCAAATTAAAAAATAATATATTCTAAATAATAAAAATTGTAATAGAAATAAAAAAGATTGATATCATTACCAAAACTAAAAAAAATAAACATAAAACAAAAAAACAAAGAGCGTCGAAAATTTTTAAGAGAAAATTGTATACATTCATTCATCTGTATATTTCTTACAATTAGATCTATTAACTATTATTTTTTAATATTCATAAATCACATAGCTAATTAATAAATAAATCGTCAATTACATTTTAATTAAAAATAATCTATTTTGAAATTTCAAATTTGCAACGCAATATTATTATATAAAATTTATTTATTTTGTTCAACATTAAATTTATAAAATAAATTCTTCAACACAATTTATTTGAAACAAAAATTTCTCTTGATATTTATAAAAAAAATACACTAAATAATTACATTTATTTTATTACTCATTGAATATATATTAAATAATTTAGAGCAATAAATTAAAAAATACGGACAAAACGAAAATATAAAATCTTCAAGAAAGGTGAGTTTTCTTCTTTTTTTTTTTGCACTATGCAAGATAATTTAATCATTTTTATCAATTTATAGCACAAATTCTTTTCTCAAAACAATCCCAAATATTTTTAAAATGATTTATTTCCAATTTATCAAAATAAAAAACATTTAAAAAATTATATTGTTAGAAATAAAAACAAATATACTATTAAATCAAAAGTGTAACACAAAAGACCAAAAAGAATTGCAAAAATAAACAACTAAAATTTTGCTGAACTAAACTCCAAAAATATGAATTTATAAAATAAAAATATTTTAAAATAATTTAGTAATTATTTGCATAATATAGATATTTAATAAACCAAGAGAAAAAAAAAATTAAAATTGGACTTTGCGGAAGGGCATTGTTATATATATTTTATTTCATTTGAATTAAACTGTTTTATTTCCGAGTTAGAAGGCCAAGAGTTTGGGGAATTGTTTAGCCATTCCAAGGCCGGACCACCAATTTTTAATTCTTTTAAAATCGTCGTCCCCAATGTCCCAAGAAATAATATCCAACATTTACGTTGATAATATGCTTTTGTGCTGTATAACACTATTTATTTGTAAATACAAAATTTCCATTTTCTTTGCATAATTTCATAAATTACCTTTTCACCTAATTATGCAGATATCTTATTTAGCTAATAATTTTTTATATAATAATAAAATTTTTATTGGTAGATAGATATGAAATAAAATAATTAATATCATTTCTTCACTAATTGTTTCGTCACCGTTCATTCATTCTCTGATAGAAAATTAAATATATTACTAGTTTTCAATAAAATCTTTTTAAAATAATTTGTAAATATCTAAATGGATTAAAATTTCTATAAAAATTTATTTTGGCTAATACTACCATTGGTAGCTACATAAATTCATTATTTAAATATTATTATTTTTCTTTTGTCTTCGTAATCAAAGTTTTGCTCATTTATTTATTTATTATTTATTAAATTTTATTTACAATTTCAATTTTTGACAATTTAATTTTGTTTGTACAAAATTTTTATTATTTATTTTTTGACATTTAATAAAAAACTTTCCTATCTTTTATGTAAAGTGAATTTAAACTTTTTTTAATAATTTTAAAATTTTTTTTAATATATTGTTAATAAAAATAACAGTTTGTTTTTATTTAAATTAATTAAAATAAATAAGAATTGGTGATTTTATATTTGAAGATGAATAAATACTTTCATCAAATTTAGCAAAAGATTAATTCTCGAATTCAAAAGATTTGTAATTGAAAATTCACCAAGTCAACATTTCTTTTTGTTTCAATTTTATTTTCTAACTTATCTTAAAAGCAAAAAATTTAGCTAATATCTAAACCCATAATTTTTTCTTCTTGTTTCAATATGATTTTTTTGATTTACGAAAATTATTTTTATATTTACAGATAATATTTTATTTGAAATTCTGAGTTAAATTGTTTTAAAAAAATAATAATCACTTTTTAAATTGGTTCATCTTCTTTTTTAAACGTATAGTTTAAAAAATTATGGGGTGTAGTATAGTCAACCCCCCGTAAAAAAACGGCACAAATGATATACCAATCGCTTCGTCTCGACGAGCTATGCACGAAAAAGCAGGTCTCGACTTGCGGAAATGCCAAAAAACCGGGTTTTGAACCGGTTTAAAACTCGAAAAATTGAGTGAAAAAGGGGGCCCCTGACCCTTTAAAACGGTCAAATTCGGACAAATTTGGTATCATTCGAAAGCTCTTGATCAGCTAAATCTAAAAAAAATGTATAAATTCGAACCGATGCCATCTAGGCACTAGGACAACTGAGTCCCAGTGAAAATAGACACTTCATTACCAAAGAAATAATCGAAGACAATGTAACTTTCGCAAAAGGGAGCATGCGAAGACGGAGCAAGTAGTGGGGCGAGACGGAGGGCGGAGGAAAAAGTCTGACGAACGCCACAGGCGGTTGACTGCGGGGGCCCGAAGGGCCCCCGCCAATCAGTCAACCGCCTGCGGATCACGCGCGGACTTCTTCCGTAGCCCGTAGTCTCGCCCCACCTACTGACCGCCGTAGTCGAGTGTGCGGCGGTTTTTTAGCGCAATACTCGATAGTCAAGGCTAAACAATTTTCGTGCATTATATAAAAAGAAAACTTTTTTATTTTTTAGTACTGAAGTGTCCATTTTCACTGGGACTCAGTTGTCCCAGTGCCTAGATGGCATCGGTTCTAATTTATACCTTGTTTTTTAGACTTAGCTGATCAAGAGCTTTCGAATGATACCAAATTTGACCGTTTTAAAGGGTCAGGGGCCCCCTTTTTCACTCAATTTTTCGAGTTTTAAACCGGTTCAAAAACCGGCTTTTTGGCATTTCCGCAACTCGAGACCTACTTTTTCTTGCATAGCTCGTCGAGACGAATCGATTGGTATATCATTTGTGCCGTTTTTTTACGGGGGGTTGACTATACTAATCCAAATTATGTAAAAAAAAATTTTGTTATGATTATTTATGTTTTTCTAATCTAAATTATTAGGGCTGCGACTTTTAGTGACGAAGAATCTCAAATATTTAACTAAAACAGTGAGTAAAAATGCCAAATATTGACAAAATAGTTACAAAAAGTGCGAAATAGTGACATAATTTTTAGCCAAAAATTGAACAAAAAAAATAATTTTATTCACTGATTGCAGTTGCAAATGAGGTGCATTTCTTTTCTAATAATTTCTTAGCAAATATTGACATTTTTAAACAAAAAATTATGCTTAGAAAAAAAATTTAGCGGATGAATTTTTGAGAAAATTTTTTTCAATTCTTAGTGGTATATTTTTGAAAATTTTTAGGTCGATTCTTAGGGATGTATTTTTTGCTTTTATTGCATTTTTATAATTAATTTTTTAAAAATGCCGAAATTGCGAAAAAATAGTGACAAAACGCAAAAAATAGTGAGTTTTCATTATTTAGTGACAAAGCGCCAAAATAGTGATTTCTAGTGACCGATAGTGAGATCCAAATCGAAAAATTTCAACGCAGAATTGCGTTTTTGGGGCTCCTTTCTTAAAAAGAATTTTAACGATTTTTATACCCAATTAATTTGTTTTAAAGTTATAAAAATATTTTATAAAAATATTTAAAGGCATAAAAAAGTTATATTTATGATATGAATTGTTAAAATGATAATAATTAGTGAAATGTTTTATTTAGTATTAGTCAGAAAATAGATATGAATTCTTTGTTGTACTTCTAGGTTAATAATTTTTCTAAGCTAATTTTTTATGCTGATCACGAAATTAACGTTTGTTTTTTGGAATGTAATTCTTAACTCTCTAAACTATTAATTATAATAATTTTAATAAATATTAATAACTTTTTCGTCGGTCCTTTTTAGATTGTTTAACTTTTTAAGTAATTAATAAGATTTAAAGTTTTAAAAATATTTGTCTTTTTTAATATTTTAAATTATTTTCAGCTGCTTCTATTTCTTAATTAAATTGAAAATCAGAAAATTTATTTTATCTTTATTCTCGAGAATTGACACCCATTATGCAATTTCTAATCATTTATAGCTAATTTATCCGTTATTTTTATTAAAATTTATTTTTTTAAATATTTCTCTGAACTTTTAAATTAAATGAACAAATTTCTTTTTTTTATGGATTGTAAAATTCAAAATATATTTTTTAATATTATTAATTTTTTTCTTTCATTACTCTTCTTTTTCGTAAAATAATTCTGGATCCTGTCCGGTTATTTCCAATTATACCTTTCCCAGAATAAATAAGGCCAAAATTTAAAAAAAAAATTTCATTAAAAAATTAGAATTTTTCTTTCGTTGCGTAAAAATCAAAAAAATATTTGTTTGTTGTTTTCAATCAGTAAATTTATTATTTTACATTAACTATAAAGAATTATTTTTATTGTTCTATATGTTTTTTGTTGTATAAATTGTTTATAAATAATATTTTTTTCTGTTGCCCTAACGATAATTGTTAAAATTGTAATTTTTTGATAAATTAAAAAAACAATATTTATTTTTTATAATATAAGATGATTTAATTTAATAGGTCTGTTTATACCTTTTATTTATAAAGTTTATTTATAAATATTTTAATAGATCTTATATTTTTATTTAAAGTTTTTAAAATAAAAATTTTGCATGGACTTTTTAAACATTCCAACAAATTCTTTATATAACTATTTATAAATGAAATTTGTAAAAATTAAATAAAAGATTTTATTTCCAATAATTCATTTAGTGATAATGACAATTGATTCTTTAAAAAAAAAATTTTTTCTTCAATATTTTACAATTTTTTTGTGCGGTTATTAATATTTATGGTGGAGTATTTTAAAAGTTTATGTTATCATTTATTAATTTGTATTTTATTAAATTCACCACATTTTCAGCTAATTGAACTTAATTAGAATATCATTTTCTTATATCTCAAATATCTATTTTATTAAATAAGAGAAATAAAAATAAAATTTTCAGTGAAATATTTTTACTTCTCGCTGAGGCTATCTTTCTTGTATTGTGTCGCGCATTTATTATCTAATACAAATAATACTTAAATATTTTCATCTTACGCCAAATACATTTTATTATTATCCCATTAATATCTGTTTGAAAATCAATCTCTCATCGATCTCTAATTGTCTGCTGTTCTCTTGCCCTCCTTTCTCTTATTTTTCCACACTCTCTTTCCCCGTCTCTCTTTTACCGTATCTCTCTTTAATTTGTAATTCGTTGCCTTTCTATTGGCTGTCGCCGTGAATTTACTTCTTTTATCACACACAGCCTTCCATTTAATTACAAAATATTTACTATGAGTTAATTTTAATTTTAATTTTTTTTATTAAAGTTTAAATTTGTTTGGAAATTTTAATTTTAAATTTAATAATAATTTGTCTTATCATTAAATTTTTCTTGTAAAATTTATTAAAGCATTGCAATAAATTTGAATGAAATGTTTGGATTATTAATTTTTGGATTATTTTAAATAATTATTTCAAAATTTAATCATTCTTAAATATTTTTTGTTCATTTAAATATTTCATTTATTTTCTATAATAAATATTTTCATATTTTTTGTTTATTTTTATTTAATAATAATTTGTTTTTCAATACAGCAGCATTAGCTATTAATGATTTTAGTATCCGTTTTTTGCGTTATATTGAAGATTAATTATTTCATGCGTGGTTATCTGTTTTATATTTATTTTTTATATATTGCTATGTCAAATAAAATTTAATTTCATTGAAATATTTAAAAAGTATAAAACTTGAAAAATATTACGGTCGAACAAAAAGAAACATTTAAAAAAAATAAATGCTCATTTTTATCAAAACTTTTACTGTAAATAATAATGCTTATAAAAATATGATTAAATAAATATTTTATGTTTGAATATTACATAACTCAAATTATAATTTTATCAGCTAAGAAATTTTGTAATTTTTCATTGTTTCTAAACATCTTTTTAATTATTTTATCGGGAATTCACTCAATGTAAAAGTTTTTTAATTTATAAACTCACTCGATGAAAAAGTATAAACGAAAAAGAAGTAATATTAAAAACAAAGTTTTAATTGCCAATATGCACTATGTAAAAAGATGCCTTAAAAACTGCCAAAAATGAGTTTAACCATAAAAAAAATGACAAAAATTAAAAAAAAACTTATTTTCCGATTAAAGTAATCATTAAAAATTTATCTACAAATCGAAAACCTAAATTAAATAATATTGCCTCGAAAATTACCATAAAGAATTTTGTTGAAATATTGGACAATGAAATTTTTTAAAACAAAATACATTTATTATAAAATATATCATTGTTTATTTAACAAAAATGCAGAACTACATAATAATAATTGCATTTAATAAATTTTAAAAACAAAAAATATTTTTATTAGTAATTATAATTAAATAATAGAAATGCATACAAAATAAAAATTAAACAAAAAACACTGCACGATAGAGGTAGATTGTGCGCTCTGATAATAAAATAGATAAAATATCTAATAAAATAAACGAAGGCGTCCGATTACTAAAAACAATAAAAAAATATTGCTGATTATTAAAAAAATGATTGAATTTGTTTTTATAATTTTTTTGTATGAATTTTTTAGTTTTTTTATATAAATAAATGAAAAAATTTATATAATATTGTTAAAATACTTTCAATTTTATAGCAGAATTCACAATAAAATAAACATTATTTTGGATAATATTTTTGCTTTTTGATGAAAATTTTTGTTTTTACACCCCTAAATTTGAAAGTTTTTAGCAACTATTAACCTATTTTTAGCAACTATTTTGGGGATTTGTTAAGAAACTAAAAACTAACTATTTTGGCACTTTTTAGCAACTTTAACTTGCATCCCTAATGATAATATTCAACAAAAAAGAATCTTTTAAAATATAACAAACAAAATTCTGTGTATTTTCACGCACTGTATAAATACATTAATAACAATTTAGTGCCAATTAAATCTAAATTAAGAATAATTTTAGGCGATTTATCAAAAACAAATAATTTTATTTTTGTGATTTTTTTTTGAGTGGCGCGGGCGCGTCCTTAGAGAATTAATATTCTCGAACTAAAAATAAGTTTAATTAGATCAATGAAGAAATAAAAAGGAAAATTTCAAATCATATTCTGACAAATTTTGAGAAAATCAAAATTTAAGCAAGAAATGATTTTAACAAGATTGGAAAAAAGCATTTTGATAAATAATTTAAAAACTCAATATTACCATTATTATTTATAAAAAAAAAGAAAATAAATTTTTGATAGTAAAATTATCGGAATTGTTTAATTAAGATATTCATTTCATTTTTATTTTTCTTTATGTTATAAATAATTAATTTATTTGAATTAATCAAAAAACAAATAATAATTGTATAAAAAGAAAGAAAGGATTCACATTTTTAATATATATAATCATTATTAAATCATTTATATAAAAATAATTGTAAAACTTTAATATCAGGCATAAAAGTCAGTCCCGGGGTGAAGCTGTATAAAATAAGTTTATGTTAATATGCAAAAATATTTATAATTTTGGAAATTTAAAGGAAAATAACAAAAAATTTGACTTGATCAAAATTAATTTAATGAAAATTTTAAAAATAAACAGAATAAAATTTAATTTAATCTAAATTAAATAATACTAAAATAAAAATAATTTAGAGGAATAAATTTAACGAAAATTAATAAAGACGAAAATAAATATTTAAACTTTTAGCTAATTTTGTGCTAATTTAAAAAATCTATAAACTATGACTATTAGGATTTATTGAAAATACCTTATTATTTACCGTTTGAACCTATAAAGTAAAATTTTATTCAAAATAAACATTGAAATTTTGTTTTTGCAAAGTAATATACAACTTTAATATTTGTTTAATATACAAATAACTGAAGAATGAAAAAGACTTGTTATTTAATAATAAAAATAAACAATTAGCAATTTTATTATTATTTTTTGGATTGCATAATTGAACTTAATAATTTATTCAATTCTGATTAATATATATTTTTTTAGTTTACATTCGAAGCTTAATAACATTGAAAAGATGATAAAAACATAATTAAATATAAATAAGAAATTAAGGGTTTACGAAGCTTATAATATAATTAACTATTTATAATATAAATAATTATCTAAATTTTAATTACATTTAAAAATAATGTGTCTACTCGGATATTTTTGTTATTTTTATAGTATTTATTTATAAAATAAGAGATAATAATTAAATATTTCATGACGATATCACAAAATAATAAAATACAATTAAAGAAATCTAAAATATTTTAAATACTTTATTAAATTAACTTTAGTTTAAAGCAGGGGTGCGACCGCAACTTTGTAAAGTTATGAAGTTTTCTGTGTTACAGTTTTTATTTTAGAAATATTTCTTCAGAAAATATAATTTTCTCTTATACTTTTTAGTTGGTTTTTCATTGTTTTTAAAAATTAATTTATGAAAACTATTTGAAAATAATCTCAAAATTTTTAAAAAAACAAAATTTTCAAGGATGGCAGTTTTAAGAAACGCGTCATTTGAATAAAACTGAACAAAACAATGAAAATATTTGTAATTATTAAATATTTGTTGGAAATTGAATAAAATTATTGTGACAGATATTATGCACAAAAAATTTTAATTAAAATAAAAATTTTTAAAAGTTTAAAAGAAGAAAATTCATGTTTCAGAGAAAAAACAAATAAATTCCACAAGCATCAGTCATTTTATTATATGATTATCGGTTAGTTAATTATTGAATTTTAATTATTAATAAAAATATTTTAATTTACATGAAATGCAATTATTCATAATTTTTCCAATTTTTTCGTTGAAAAAGACAATTACAAATTTTACCAGTATGATTTCTAAAAAGTTAGGTAAGAAATTAGATATATTTAGTATTATATAATGAGATTTTTCTTATTTAATTCACGAGGCATTTTCAAGAAATTAAATAAAACAAACTTTAAAAGCAAAAAAAAATATAATAAAAAAACAGTGATTAAATAATTCGAACAATCATATGCATTTATTAAAGTTTTATTTTTAAATTCACTTAGAATGAATCAACGGTTGACAATAGCTGCACTATTGGAGAAATTATGGAGAAAAAAAATAATTAACACAAAATGACTAAGAATTAAAATGTTAAACTTATCTTTAATAGTAATAGAAATAGAAATATCTTAAAATTTAAATTCGAAATATTTTAAAGGTTTTTTTATAATATCCTTTTCATTTTATCACAGTTACTCAATTCTAATTTAAAGTATTTTTTTTTTTAATTTTTAATTTTTTATCCTTATTATTTTTAGAAATTAATTATTTTTTGAATAAAACTATATTTTTTAATTTTTACAATTGTCGCTTTGTTTATTCTTAATAATAAATGTTTAACACGATCTGGGACACCGAATAAAAGCTATTTTAGAAAAAAAAAACCCCAAAAGAAAAACAAAATTAAGTTAAAAAACTACAGAGATATATATGCAAGAATTTACATTTCTGTTTTGAATGCTCCAATAATTATGGTTATTTTATTACTAATAATTTATAAAAATGTTTTTTAGGTTTTAAACTGTTATTTTTTAACAATGCATTCTTATACATAATTTTTATATGAAATTTATTGAAATGGTTTTAAAACAAAATTAATATAGTCAATTGTTGTTTATTAATATAGATATGAAAAAAAGGATATGATAGAATTAAATAAGCGTGTTAAATCATTTCCCAAGAAATACATACATACAAAAAATCATAGAGAATATTACAAAAGAAATATAAAGTTCTAAATTTTTAAAAATAAATTATAATTATATGATTACCAATGATAGATAAAGTTGTAAATTTAAAGAATTGAAATATATTATGAATAAACATATTAAAAAATAATAATTCGGCGAGAAATAGAAGGAAAAAAAAACGATCGGATCAAGAGTATAAAAGATAAAACATTTTAACATTCGACAGCTTAAAAATTAATTTCCATTAATGAAATTCAATAAAGACTTTTGACTATTAAAAGCTTATACTTGAATAAAAATTCTATCTATCTAATAAATAATAATAATAATAAATTTAAGTAAATATTCGAACGAGAGATAATTAATTAAAATTAATTCACACCAATGAAATAAAAAAATATATTTATTATAAATATAGAGTAATTATTAAAATATACACAAATGACTTTGGCATTAATAACAATCAGAAAAAAATTTTATTCTTTTAAAGAAATATAAAAATATAATAATTATTAACATTGAATTGAAGTAAAACTCACAATTAAATTTTATTGAGTTAATCAAAATATCATCAATTTATGAAAAGTTTTATTAAACAAAAACAACCTAATTCTTTAAGAATTTAAATAAAGTAATGGCGATTTTTTCTTCCGGCAAGTCCCGGTCCCTGTTTTTCCCAAAATTCCCGGTCCCGCTTCACTCTAATATAAATTATGTCACTATTTTTGAAACCTTAGAGATACATTACAAATTAAAATTTCATAAAACATAAAGTTGTATGCATCTATAGTAAAACTACTTAAAAAATTTTAGACTTAATTGATTCGCTTAAAAGTTACATTAATTTTTTTACATCTTTAAAATATTATAATTTTAAAATTAAATTAAAACATTTAAAAAAGAAAAGATACCTCACAAAAAATTTCAACCTACGAAGGATGGAAAATTTGACAATGTGCCCCACGAGGTCCTCGGCCCCCGACATTTTGTCCCCCCCCCCCCCCCCCCCCCCCCCAAGGGCTCGGGGCTTAACCCTAATCTAACCAACCAAAAAATGAGCAATCGAATAAATAAATGTTTTAATAATTATTAGAAATAAAAGATTTACAAAAAATAAATATTCGAAAATTTTAGTCAGTTTTTTAAACATTTACATTATTTAATTACTAATATAAAAATAAATAATCATTACCTAATAAATTTGCATAATAATTTACTGAAAAAGAAAAAAAGCATAGCATAATTATTGCCACCTCAAAACTGTGGCCTCAGCTTTTTATTCAAAAGTTTCTGTATCTTATCAAATTATTCGACATAAAAAATGAATATAAAAATTCAAAATTAAAAAAAAACATTTTTTATAATTTTAGAGAATTAAATTGTTGCATAATTTTTCAATGAATAGATAATTGAAAGAATTTATCTTTTCTTAATAGTATTTAAAAAACATAATAATAAGACGAAAATTACACATTAATTATATATTTCATCTTTTCATCAAGAAATACATATAGATTATATATCATATATTACATAATACAATAATTAAATAGAAAATGATAAATAATAATGAGGTTAAAACTTTAATTAAAAATAGTACAATATATTTATTTTTATGAAATGAAAAAGAAGATGATTTAATGTTCTTTAAAAAAATGTTATTTTCTTTCACTGTTTTTAAATTCAAAAATATTTTCAAGTTCTAAATTTATTGCTAGAAATAAGATTTTATAAAAGGATTTATGAAAAGATCTTGAAAAAACAATTATTGAGTTATATATATTATTTTAAAGCCACATAAATTGTAAATTACAATAAAATCACTGCTAACAAATTGCATTTGTTTCATATTTTCAAAAGTAAAAATATTTACATTGGTATTAAAATTATATAATTAAATAAATAAATACAATAAATCAAACGATCAACGACAAAATACGGACAGAAATCAACCGTCTCCAAAACCTACACAACGAGACAAGAACAATAGAATAATCATTTAATTAAATTGCATAATTAAAGGCATCAAATTTGTAATAGGAATTATTTTATTTATTAACAAAGAAGAAAATTATTATTAAATATTAAAAAAAATTTACAAAAATAATATAAAATCAGATTATTAACTATATAAATACAATATCTAAAGTTCAACGATCAAACGCGACAGTCCGCCTGCCTGTTGATGTAGGACAACTTCAAGGAGAATTAAAAATTTTTTATTAAATGTTATCAATAAATCCTATCAATAATTAATTATAATAAATTATATTATAAATAATATTTTGAGCTGATTTAAATTATCTTTGATTGATTTGTCTAGCAATTCAATTCTTTATAATAGACCAATTATTAATATTATTTTTATTTGAAAAAATCCATGTTTCTATTAACTTGGTTCAAAATTGAATTTAATATTTTTAAATTATATTTATGGGTTTTTGTTGAATTTAATTTGTGAATTTAAAAACATTACATTGCTTCTCTGCTTTTTTCCAAATTAAATTATCAAAATATTTATTCCCAAAAAATTTGTATTAAAAAATAACTCAAAACATTCCCACAAAAACTTTATTACTCTTCCAATTTTGACGTAAAAAATCAGTCATACAACGAGAAAATTAAATAATTTAAATGAAAAAGAAATAAAGAAACACAAACAAATATAAATATATTATTTCAATAATAATTAAATTATATTTAATTTTAAAAATAAAAAAAAATTAATTATTCGTAATTTAAGCTTTAATATAAACAAAAATTAATTAATATAATGGAAAATTCTTGAAAAACTAATGCTCGGTCGTTTAACCGAACCTAAGGCATTGTGGTGAATTATCGAGTATTTTTTAATGATATTATACACACCAAAATTAATTTTCAGTAAAATTTTGTTCGTTACTAAAGATGCGATTTAAATGTGCATTAAAACTCGAAATAGTTATGTGCACACTGTATTTTTTTGAACTTTTTTATAAAAATTTTTCACAAATATTTTTTAATTTATATATTTTTCCAATGTTTCAATTTTTTATGAAAATCTTTAACAAATAAAGCTGATATTGTCAAAACACACTAAGTCGGCCATAAAAATTAGTAGAACATTAAAAAAAACTAAAATGAAAATATTATTGAGAAATGTTAAAAACTATCTTATGATGTAGCAAATAAATATTATATTAATATATTATCATTCTCAAAAGTGAAAATATACAAAAGAAAGAAACACAGGGAATGGAACTTGAAAATTTTGAATTTTATGAAGAAGAAATATTAATACTAATACATATTTTACTAAACCAATATTGATAAATCAGTTAAAATTGCATTTAAATCTAAACGAATTTGAAATTAAATAATAATAATTACTAATTATATTTAGGAACGTGAACATTGAATTCAAATAACCAAATAATTAAATTTCAAAAAGTTTCATACGTGAAAGTATTTATATAAAAGACAAGAAATACTAAAATTATACATTAAAGTAATAGGTATAACAACTACCAGCAGAGCAGCAAATTGTTGGCACAAAGATCACGAAACTTACGTAAAAATAAGCAAGAAATTGTTATAATAACAAAAATCTAAAAAAAATTTGTTAAGATTTTTAATCGCAAAAATAGACAAAAAACCAAATTTATTTCTTATTTTTATAGCTTAATAATTTATTAAAGTAACATCGACGAGACTATTTGAAAGAAGATGATCAACAAGATAATTGAAATTCAGTAAATTTATTTGGCTGAAATTATGAATTAATAATTATTGAATAATGTAAATTAAATTTATTTAATATTTTCAAAAGGAAAATGTTTTGATTACAATTTTAATAAAATAAGAACTACATAAATACTGTAATAAATCAAAAGTTAAACAACAAAACGCCATTCCTCCAGCTTTCAAATTCCTCCAGCTTTCAAAGCTAAGTCGACAAGAATATTTAATAAATCATCCAATAAAATAAATTTAATTGCATTTTTTTACATTACAATATTAAAAGATATAATTTTGAAGGTTTTATAATTATGTCCATTTTTCAACTATTCGTCAAACGCGAATAAAATAAAAAATGAGTAAAAAAAAAGAAGAAAAATTTATTAAAATATTATTTAAAATGTTTTTTAATTATTAGTAATTCAAATTAAATAATTCTATAAGCAGTAAAATTTAATTACAATAATAAAACAAATATTAAATATCTTAATTCAAAATTGAATACAAAAAGTTTAATAATAATATAATACGATTTTTGTTAAATTGATCGATTCATATTTTGAAAATTTATAATAACTCTAACAGAAAAATAAACTCACAAGTAATTCAAACGATTATTATTTTTTTTGAATAAAAATATACTGAATAACCACAGACTTCGATTATACAAAAGCAAATAAAATTCTTAAAAATTTATATTTCAAATTAATTCACACCCTTAAGTAAATTGAACTATTGAATTCGTTTTTGTTATAGTTTTTGTAAGAATTTTGTCGATTGTTTGCTTTTTAGTTATATTTTGATTATTACAAAAAAGAAATTTGAATCCATTCACTCATCAACTGTTTAATTTTTTCTATTTTAATTTATAATAAATAAAAAAAGATAAACAGATAAACGTTAAAATAATTAATCAATTTTATTCAAAATATGCCCCAGCTCAAAAGTTGTGATTAAAAATAAAAGTAAAATTTTAGAAAATTTTAGAAAAAGAGTGAAGAATACTGAAGGATTTAGAATGTAAATAAATTACAAATTTGTAATTTTATTTTAACTCTATATTCAAACATAAAAAAGATAACAAACATAATAAATTATTATTAATGACGGACAAAAGTCTAAAAATTTATTAATATTGATAAATCAGTTAAAATTGCATTTAAATCTGAAATGATTAAAAGCAGTTTTAACGTTTAAAATAAATGAAGCAAATAAAATTTAAAGTCATAAAATAGCATAGATCAGGCTGATCGTCAACTCAAGCCCATGAACGCGGCAGGAAACATTCAATTTACGAATAAAAATTAATTATGCTTTTTTGGATTGATAAATATATACAAAAGCTTATATTATGACAATTTGTTCTAAAATAAAAATAAAATAAAAGATAAAATAATTATTTTCTAGATACATTTATTGAAAAGACAAATAATAAATATTAAAGAGCATATAAAATAGAAAATATAAAATATAATTAAAAAACTTAAGGCAACCTTATTAATTAACAATCAGAAAACTTTTCAACAAAATAAGATATAAAATATGTTTTCTTAATAATGTTTAATTATAATAAATTTGTCAGTTAAACTATTTGACGTTTTTTGTGGAAAAAAGCCTAAATATTTCTTTAATTTAAATACTAATTTTCAATCTTTATGAGAATTATCGAAGACTTTTTTTTAAAGAAATTATAATTTCGACAAAATAAATGTTTTCTTCACTTCACCAAATTTTTGTTCATTACGAGGGACAGGAATTTTTATTTATGAACTCAAAGAAAAAAAAATTATTAAAACAAAAGAAGCACAATGGGAAGGTATTGGCACTTAAACACAAAAAGTAAATCAAAGTAAATTGAATTCAAAAGGCATTTTAATATAAAAAATAAAATAAAAAATAAAATCAGGATGTCTGAAGAGGATGATTATTAAAGCAAGGTTCCGAACCAAACTTTTACTACATATGAAAAGCTGACAAGAATGATAACTTAATCAACGAATAAAATACATTTAGGCTAAAAATTCCTCATATTAATAAATAAAAGTTAATTATTTCATCCAAATAATTAAAGTAAAATTATTTAAATAAAAGCTAAAATTTGCAAGATTAACTTCATACTTTGTTTCTTAAATTTAAAAACAAAAAAGCAGTAAAATATATAAAAAATAATTTTAATATAAATAACTATAAATTCAAAATATACAAAATAATAAAAAAACATTTATAGATTGTTTTTTGATATTTTGTAAGGTGTTCGTTCCTATGGATGGCTTTGATTTTCCAATTATTAATTATATGAAAAATAATTAATAACTTTTGTTCAACATCAAAATGACCCGTCGTCAAGAATTGTGAAAAACCACATAACAAGAATAGGTAACTGTTAAATAATCTAATAAAATAAACAAACGCGTTAATTTAGGCGTGTAATTTTAAAGCCAAAATAGTGGCCTATACGAACAAATAAATTACTAAATTATTCTAAGCCTAAATTTTGGAAAAATAAAAATATAAACAAAAAATAATTGATTTTAATAATTTTAGTTTTTATTTATTTGTTTTTAATAATTTGTGCTTTAATTTATTCTTGTCGGCTCATCATAATCGTGTCGATTATGAGCTTTGTGTCATTGAATTTTTGTTTTTTTTGTTGTATTTATGTTAATTATTTAATTTTAATTACAAAATAAATATTTTTATTTTTCAAAACATTAAATAATACAATTATTCAATTATTCATTAGTAGTTCTATATTTTTGTTGATTACTTAAAATTATTTATTTTGAAAATTAAATATTCATTTATAGTTATTTACTAATAGCGATATAAATTTTTTTGTCACAGTTATTTTTATTTTAATAACTTTTAATTGACATAAATTAATTTATTTAAAAACATTTTTATATTAAATAACTCAATATTATTAATCTGAAAAAGTATTTAAAATTTTTACGCTTTCCTTTCAAAAATGATGAAAGTTTCAAAATATTACTATTTACTATTAGTAAAATTAATAAAACTTTTATTTGTTTGAAGCGATATATTTATTCTATAATATAGAAAAACATCAGAGAAATTAACGAAAAATATAAAAAATATTATAATCAATTAAAATCTTAAAGCAAGCGTTCAAATTTGTTTATTTTGATTATTTTTATATTATCAATCAAAATTTCGATAAAAAAGATCAGCATTAAAGTAAATTAAGAAAAACACAAACAATTTCAAAATAAATACAATAATTAGATAAAATATCACATAAATAAATACTTTATAAAATAAATTTGTTATTCTTCAATTCATAATTATTTTCTAATAAAATACATATAATTAATACTAAAAAAAATTAATTGAGAAATATTTCATGCAATAAATAAATAATAAAATAATTAGAAAAGATATCAATTAAAATTTATAAAAAATTAAAAAAAGCATTTTTTAAAACTTTTAAATTTCTGTTGTTTAAAAATTTTGAGTTTTAAATTTTGAATTTTTTTTTTTTTTTAAATTTATGCAAATTGACGCATAAAAAGAATTTTATTGATCATATTATTATTTTTCTTTTCTTTATTTTATAAAGTATGTTATAAAGCTTCAAATATTTTTTGACGCAGGTAGTTTATTTACATAATTTTATTGAAAAAAAAATAGACAAATTGTATGAAAAAGTAATAATAAACTTATAAAATTTAAAAGAAATTATCTTCAGATATACATACATATACTAACAACGTGTTGCGAATAAAATGCCAAAAAGGACACTCTATAGAGAAAAATAATTTTTGTTATTTTTTATAAAATAAAAAATGTCAAAATCATAGAATTAAAATTCAAATTTTTGTCAGATATTCACAATATTTATTATGTTACTAAAATCGAAATTTAAAATTTATGCTTTTCAAATTCAATCACATAATAAATAAAACATTACTTTTTTAAACAATTAGGATTTTCAAGCGCCTTCTGATTGACCAATAAGTTACTTAATTAAATAAAAAAATAATGCAACCATAATCAAAAAAATATATAATTTAGCAAAATAAAATTTAATTAATGATTGTATTTTTGCTTTTTCAGCACAATTTTAATAGAAAAAAAAATGAAAAAATAACATTTTTATAATTTTGAATAATTAATAAATAAATATTGAAGTCTAATTCTACATTAACTTTTAATATATTGAATTAAAAAATTTTTCTCAATTCAATGTATAATATTTGAAGATTATTTTATTTATATATAAAGATGAAATACATTTATCTCTGCACTCATTTGCTTATTAAATTTTTAATACAATCAATTTTTTAATATATTTCTTATTGTAATTTTATTTATTTTTTGCTTCATCTATTTTTGATTTTAAAAATTGATATTTTATTATTTGCAAATAAATCAATATCTTATCAATAGGGAGTCCAATCATATGGAAATCCATATTTTTTCCTGGACTGAGGGAGGCCTGAAACGCACGAAAAACATGTTTTTAGCTTGGTTTGAAGCTTCTAGGATGGGTTTCTATATCCATATTTTTCATATTTCGCGATTTATGTCCATATTTCCATATTTGTCCATATTTTGGCCTTTTTATCCATATTTATGTCCATATTTTGGGCTTTTTCCAAAAAATCCCTATTAGAACGGCCCCCATGAGGTAAATTGGTTTTTTGACTCCTAAAGACCGAAAAAATTTCCAAAAAAGACATTTTTTAGCAAAATTTTATTGAAAAAATTGAATATATTTAAATTTTCTTAAAAATTGGTTAATTTATGTCAAAAATAAGCAAAAAATGTAAAATTTCGATTTCTGGTCGATTTTCTCAAGAAATTGCTTTTTTTCTTCTAACACGAGTTATTATACCGTATTTAGCCATTTATTAAAGTGTTAGTTTGCGTTTAGCGAATTTTAAAAAATTTTGAGAAATCGTACCCTAAATTTGGAAAAATATATGTCCATATTTTTGCCATTTTATGTCCATATTTTGCGATTTTTGGTCCATATTTTATGGCCATATTTCTTGATTTTAAGTTCATATTTTTGGGCTTCCTACTTAGCAATTATTTAATGTTGCTCTTTTTTACCTCTTGTTTTCGTAAATCTTTGAACACAAGCAATTCTTTCCCTTACATTTAAATTTTTTTTAAATTATAATTGAAATAATTTTTTATTTAATGGAATTCGTTTGTTGTTTATTTCATATTTCAAATTATCTCTTGAATACTTAAATTTTTTTTGTGTATATTATTTTTCTTTTTTTAATATCTTTTTAAGTAATCCATTAATTCTTTTCTTTATTTATTGAAGTATTTAATTTTTCTATCGTTTTGAAAAATTATTTATTATAATATAAATTAAAAAACTCTTCAAAGTTGATTTCCTCTTTTATTTTTTTACTAGCTTTTCATTTCTAATATTGTAAGCAAAATTATATATATTATTTTCAATGATTAAAAAATGAAATTATTGCTCTTTAAAATTATTAGTTTAAGTTTATGAAATTAAATGGTTCCGTGTTTAAAGCTAATTTTGTCAATGTCTGAAAGTGCTATCCTTATTTATATTATTATATTTGACTATTAAAGAAGCATTTAAGGCAGTACAATTATTTAATTATCAATATGTATGTATAAATAATTTTTTCAAAAATTCGTTGTAATATTTGATTAATAGAATAATATAATTTAAATTTGTTTTATATTTGAATAACAAATTATTATATTCTATTCCTTTATATGCATGCACAGAAGAAGTTAAAACCTAATTTTATACTTGGTAATATGTTGTAAACAAAATATATATAATGTATAAACATGGCATACAGATGCATTTAAAAAAACAAATGCTACTTCTCAAAAAAAAATTTAGTTCCAAGACTTTTAAGCCAGATTTTTAAACATTTTTTTTTACCACATTTGTAAATTTTTTATTAAAGGTTCGTCCTATTGATACCAGTTGTCAGGCCAATTCCTTATTTATTTTCATATAATTCTATTATTTACTTTATTTTATTAATATTTTTTAAATATTTTTGCGAATTATAACAACATTTTTTCCATTTAATCTAATTTATTTTCTCGTTCAGGCGAATCTCACGTTAAAATGAGAGAAAATGCCGGCTTCAAAATATGTTTTAATTGAAATTAGATTTTTTGTTTTTGTCGTGAATATTTTTATATTTTGTCTTATTTATTTAAATATTTTGGAAATTTTAATATTAATTACTACTTCGATTTAATTCAACAATGATTATTTAAAATTTTTTTTTATATTTTAATTTAAAAATCCAATGAAAAAACTATTAAAAGATGGTCAGTATACACAACTCTCACAAAACAATATAAGATTTTGTTTATTATAAAGTTAGTTAAAAAATGCAAAATCTCAAAATGAGTTTAATAAGCCAATTGAATAAATGTGATTTTTATAACCATTTTCGTTATTTCAATTATTTTATTCATTAATCATTATAAAATTTATTTGTTAAAATACGGGCAGGTCATTTTAATAAATAATGTCTACTAAACATGCTAACAGTTATTATATTTCGCAGCTATTAATTCTATTTCAATTTTTATTTTTCGATTAAATTTATAGTATATTTACTTTTTTTAACTCAAATGGTCTTAAATTAACTGTTATTGTTCGAGTTATTTTATTTTATGGTATTTCGTTTCTTTTTTTTTTGTTTTTCTTAATACAAATATTTTTCAATTAATTAATTTACCTTTCAAAATAATTTTTAATTACAAATTCTTATTCTTCTTCAGTGACCGGTCTTACTTTTTGAGTTGTGTTTTTATTTACTTTATTTATTTAAATTAATTATAATTATTTTATTTAAGTTTCTTGAATCTAATTTTAAATTTATTTAAATAAAATTCTTGCTCAAAGATTCGGTTATGTTGCCGTTTAAATTTTATCCAAGTGAAGGAAACTAATAATATTATAAATTATACGAATAAACTTTTAAAATTTGTTACCTAATTAAATAAATGATTAATTAATAAATTAACTTTATAGTAAATATATAAATTTTTGATTATTTTATTAAAATTTTTAATAGTAATAATATTAAAAGAATATGTTATTTTAATTTTAATTTTATTAATTTTATTCTTTTTTTTATTTTTATTCTTTATAATAAAGTTTTATTTATTTAAATATCAGGTTTATCAAAAAGAGAATATTTAGCCATCTAGAAAATTTTCATAATACAAGATTTTAAGAATAATAGACAATTATAAAGAAATTTTTGAATTACAAAAATTTAAGGTTTACAAATATTTAGGTCAATCGGTTTTACCGGTACAGTTTTTGCAGTAGATTTAACATTTGTTGATTTATATTTTTTGTTTAAATCCTCACCATAGTACTAATTTTATTTTATTTTTATTGTTTAGAACTATTAATGAATTTTTTAATTTAAATTAAAAATTTTACCTTAAGAAAACTTTACTATCATTATTTTTTAAATTTATGTATTGTAAGAATTTATTTTTATTGATAATTTTTGAGTGAAATAGGATTTGATAGTTTATTTAAATCTTAATAGATAATAGAAAAAATTAAAGAAGTTAAAACTTTCCCGTCACTTCTTTTCCTATTAAAGAAATAATTGAGTTTAAAAGAGATTAAAATTATTATAATTTTTTGTAATCAATTAGCCAAATGTTTTTTTATCACGTGTTCCCCGTTTATTTTTAGAAAATTTGTTGCAAGTGTTTGCATTATTTTATTATTTATATTTAATGGTATCATTCGATAGCTCTATTTGTTTTGAGTCAGAATATTGATTTTCAAAAAATTTTAAAATAGTATTATGGTTATTAAATTCCTAAAAACCTTAAGTAAGATTTTTTTTTTGTCCAAACCATTTTTGAAACTAAAATTAAATTTTTGAAATTTTAAAATTAATAGAGAATTTATTAATTTGTTAAAATTAATTTATTCATTTATTTTTAAAAATTTTTTTTTCATGAAATGCCACTAAAATATTTTTTATTGTAATTCATTTTTAGAAGAGGGAAATATAAATAAAGCTTTTATCGATTTCTTGTTCATTAATTTTATTATCCATTGTCAGGGCTAATGTAAGACAAAAAACGGTTTATATTTTAATATTTTAGACCTTTATACTTTATTTATTATTTTTCAAATTTTATATCATTAAAATGATATGATTATTTATTTAAAGTTTTTGATTAGCATAGGGAAAAATTTCTTTAATACTTCTTTTATATAAAATATTTTTATAAATATAAAATTCTTATTTTTGTTTAACAAATAAATAAATATAATACTGTAATATATTCTTATATTTAATTTTTATGTCATTTAATTATACGCTTGATAAATTATCAAATTATGAGGTCATAACATTTTTATTAATTTTTTTTTTGTGTTTTGGTTCAAAAATAAATTATGGTAGAATTAATTTAATTATTAAAATATCTGTGGGCAAAATAATTTATTGTTTAAATATTTTATGCAGATAATTTAGCAATTATTTTGGCCTTATTTGGTAACTACTTTAGAAAATATCTATTTTATTTTTAATTATTAATAATTGTTTTAAGAATTTCAAATTGTTTTTTTACCCTTTATTTTAATTGTTTTTTAAAATTTATTATTTTTTTAATTGATAAATTTGGTATTAAATACTGGATTCCATATATTAAATAGTTTGTTTTAATTATATCATCTTATAAATAATTTTAGACATCTGATAAAAAATTTATAATAATTGCTATAAGATTCAATGGCTAGGCCTGATTTGATTAAATATATGTATTAAATTAATATGAGTTGATTACAATTTATTTTATATCATCGTTGAAGAACTCTACCATTTCGATTATCTAATTTTCTTAGTCACTTTTTAAATATTATTTGCATTAAGATTTTTTAAGTTCGGCTTTATCACATAAATGTCCATCACAAATTTTTAAAGGTTGAAAGAATATATATATGTAAATTGACTAAAATTAAAAAGAAGAGAATCTCCAATTTTTTTTAAAACTAACTAATAATTTTAATTTTAAAAGAGTAAATTAATAAAAATTTTTAACATTTCTCGCTTCTTACTAAGTTTGCCCTATTGAGAAGAGTAATGATTGATTCAATATTTAAAAAAAGAAGTAATAAGAGAATATTCAAAAATTTATTTTAAAAATTTTAAATTCGTATGCTTTTATTCCAAATCCATTGTTTAAGACAAATTCATGAGTAAGAAATTTTTTTTTTTTTGGTATATTATATTTTGAAAGTTTTATTTCAAATTTAATGCTTCAAAAGAAAATCTTATAATTAATTTATTTATCTGTGATTTTATTTTTTCATTTCTCTGGTATAATGAGTTGTGGCGCTTCTGTAACGAAAATTTTTTTTAATGTTAATTAATAAAATAATTCTATTAATTTGGCTAAATTTTCAGTTTTTTTCCACATCTCCTGTCCTGTGGTTTCTAATTTTTTAAAATAAATATATTAAATAGTTTTAAATATATAAAAATTGAAATATAAATAAAAGAAGTAATATATTAAATAGTTAAATACTTGCAACAATATTGTCGATTTGCCACAACGAAAAAAACCCATTTATCCGAACAAGATTTATATAAATAAAATATATATAATTAATAACAAAAATCAGGTTTAAAATAAAATAAATAAAGATTTTAAAAGATGAAACGTAAAAAAATATATTCATTTTACAAATAAATAATTTATAAATTTGATGCTTGCTTAAAACCATTTCTTTGTAAAGTGTTATTTTTTAATTTTTAGTAATTTCGTTGAATCTCCTATCATAAAAAATTATTGCTTATAAAAAATAATATTTTAATTTTATACAATTTTCTCATTCTTAAATAATGCACATAAATTAAAAAATAGAAAATATTAATGAATTTTATATTTTACATTTAATTAGTTTAAAAAGAATTAAATGTATTAGACTTACCACATTAATAGCATAATCTATACATTACATATATTTCTTTATTTTTTAATTAATTAAAAAGTTATAAAACATTTACTGTTAATAAAAATCGTTTTTTAGAACAGTTGTTTAGAATGTCATCGAAAATAATACATAAATAAATAAAAATTAATAAATAATAATAGCAAAACATGAATAAACGTATATTTCAAAACATACTTAGTGAAATAAAAGGTCAAAAAATACCCATTATTCTAAAAAAACAAAAAATAAAAAAAACAATTTAATTGGTTAACAATTTAAATATTTTAGTTTTTAGCTTTGCGCGATCGTTAAAAAGAGTCCAACTTTGAATTTTTATCTTAAAATAATTTTTACTAAATTATTAAATATAATGATTTTATTATTTAAATAAATATAAATTAGTGAAAATGTTCCCTTTCAATAAAAAATGTGACTTTAAAAGAAATACAAATAAACTGTGCTAATGAAAAAAAGTTAAAATAATAATTCAATATGATAAAAGCTTCACTAATACTTTGGAACAATTCGTCATCAATGGCCATGAAAATCTTAATCTCTTTAGATAATTATTTATGTCAAAATTAAAAAACATAGTTTTAATTACCCAGCATTATGCTAAACCAAAGTTCTTTTAAACTTTTAAACCAAAGAAAATAATAATTAATTTATTTGTCACTGAAAAAATTTTAGTCAAGAAATTCCGACTTAAGATTTTGTGGAATTCAAAAATAATAACTTTTTTTATAGTTTTAAAAATTTAAGGAGGAATCAACGCATATTTATTTAAAAAAATTTTCTTCTCATAAATAATATTCGTATTTATTATTTTTTATCAGATTTAATGAATATTATCATCAGTAAAAAATAACATTGATTTTGAAAAAAACATATAAAAAAATATTTTTAAAAGATAATTAGAAAATAATTATTGCATTTAATAGACATTTGAATCCAAAAAATAATTTTTTTTTTCTTATAGTGATTAAAAACTCCGGACAAAAAGTATAATTACTAAAAACAATTAAAATTAACAAATGGTATAAGAAAAAGAGAAAAGGCAGTTACGTTTTAATTTTAAACTTGTTTTATTATTAAATTTACAATAAAAATGGACCAACTTATTTATTTACTAAAAATTGACAATATGTAAATTAATAGGATTGTACATAAAACCCTAAGACATGTCGATAAAGCAAATAAAAATAAGTGATACCTAAATGAGAATCTTACTTTATAACCTAAAAGAATTATTTTTTTTATTATTATCCAGATCAGTATTAAAATAAATTAAAAAAAAATTAACACCCAAAAATAGAAATTATTTAGTAGTCTTACCATTAAAAAAAACTAATTCCAACAATGAAATATAACAAAAATTGTATTTATTAATTTCAATCGAATTTTAAAAAATTGCCCATACCTGACAGGACGAGAAAAATATCAGATTCGGAATTTGGGATTCGGACGACAGCACTTGTGCAAAAATATTATGTTTATTATTTAATGGACGTTCTTAGATTTTTCTGAATTCAAGACAGCAAAGCATATTCACTAGACAAAATCCTTTAATAAATCTAGCACATTTCAGTTTTTTATGCATATCTCTGCCAAAAAAAATATGCAATATTAATAATAATAAAAATGAACTGACCAGCATAATTTTCTAACAGAATTAAATCTTTAAAATTTTATATTCATATAATTCTCCGCCCTTAAAAAAATAAATGAATTACAAAGTCAAATAATACATTAAAGAATTAAATTTTCTAACTAAAATAATTTTAATCTTTTCGTTACTTTTGCTTAATAAATTTTTTTAATAATATAAAATACTAAATTTCTCAAACAAATTTTTATAGTATTAATGTTTTTCGGTTCAAAGATGTAACATAGGCGATTATATCACTTATGAATTTGAAAAAAATTAATGTATAATAAAAGAATGATTTAAAACTCAAAAAACTGATCTTTTAAAAATAAAAATATAAGGGAGCAAGACAACAACACAGAGATAAGGCAAGAAATTAAAAAAAAACAATAATGAGTATTCAATAAAGTAGAAAATTTACAAAAATCAAATTTAATTTGAAGAATAAAATTATTAATTAGTCAAAAATCTTAATTTTTAACCAAAAGAAGCACAAAAAATTCGTTAAAATCCTAATTTAAAAACTCTTATATAAACACAATAAAAGGTTGTAAAAATTATATATATGTAATAAGTAAAAATAAAATAAATATTACATTATGTTTGATTTAATTTCAAATTTTCAGAATACCTGTGGCTTTGAATTATTATTATTTTTAATTTTCGAATACAATAATAAAGGGAGAGTACAACCAATTAAAAAATATATTTTTGTCATAAATAAATAATATCACCACAAAATACAAATAATAACTACTATAAAAAAACAAAATAAGATTTTGTTTCAAAATTTCAAATTTTGACCATTGACAAGCTAATTCCGAAATCTGATAATTAGAGAGACCTACAAAAAAGGCACCAAAAATCGCAAAAAAGGCACTATAATAGGCACCAAAAAATTGAAAAAAAGGCATGAAAATGCACGAAAACCTCGAAAAAGGCCTGAGAAAAGACATAATTTATAAAAAATATTATAAATTTTATCTAAACAAAAAAAAAATAATAGAAATTATTAAACAAAATATAGACTTGTAATGAAGTGAATTCAAAAGTAATAATAATTAAATTTATTTCTAAGTTAATTTAAAAAGGTGTAGAATTAAAATTAAATAATACAATTATTAATTAAATCAAATAATATCAAAAATTTCATGACGATGGCATTAAAATAATTTATAAATAAAGTTCATTTACAAGGCGTAAAAGCAAAAATTAATAATATAATTATTAATAAAATAAATTAAATCAATTAAATAATAGAAATTATTATAAGCATTATGTATGTAGATGGCTAGATGTATCTAAAATATTAAAAATGTCATTCAAAAAAAAATTTAATATGTCATATTGGTCATAAAAAAATACAAAACAACCAGCACGAAATAAAGGATTTGACTTTGAAAGCCTAAATAAGACGTCACATAATTCAAGGCTGATTAGACAAAATATGAATTTTAAAAAGAATTAAAATATTAAAATTTAATTATTTATCTAATTGATAATGTTTATCATAAAATTTAACTTAATAAAATTGTCAGAATTTATTTTACAAGAATACAAGAAATTTATTTAATAAAATGATTTAGCATTCCTATAAAATTATAAATTATATTCAAATTAATATTACTTAGGTCCATTAACATATGCTATAAAAACAACGAAAAAGTGTATAATCCATATCCATCTTAAAACTGAGGGCTTCAGATGGACAAGTTTATTGAAATTGACAATCTTACAAACAGAATGTTATTACCTAATTTATTATTTAAATAAACAACTTAATTATTCTTTATAATAAAATTTTATCATGGAAGGAGACGAAATTACCAATAAAACGAAACAAAAGACAAAATAAAATAAGTTAAATAAAAGATTTGGTAAAACTTAAGAAAATATTTTAAAAATTTCAATAGTCAATTAATATTAAATATATAAGAAAGTATTTGTATAAATAAATTGATTGATAAAATTTTTAAAATTTGCAAATTTTAATCATTATAAAAAAATGCCTTTCCCAAAGGTCAATAAGAGCGAATATAAAAA
The DNA here is from genome assembly GCA_023374025.1 of Heterodera schachtii. Classification (NCBI taxonomy): domain Eukaryota; kingdom Metazoa; phylum Nematoda; class Chromadorea; order Rhabditida; family Heteroderidae; genus Heterodera; species Heterodera schachtii. The sequence goes on from SIJG01000118.1 coordinate 115,752, forward strand.
CTACTCGTTATCTGGATCACATCAAGTTTTCAAAATCTTTTGCATATGAGGAGATATTGCAAAGATCTAAAATATGAGAGAATTTCATCCTCATTTGGCTTCTCAATCGCATCAAACCTTCAGCCATATTCTATAATAGAGCCCGGCGGGTCCGGTTTCATTAGCAGAAAACACCAAATATTATTGCAAAAATAAAGTAATTGAAACAAAAATTTAAATGTATGAGAATGTCGCTCTTAATTTAACAAATTTGCAAATATTGCTTTTCAACCATTATAAATATACAAGAAATAAATTTTTATTCGAAATAATTTAAAAAATATATCCCCGAGAAACTAATTTAAATAATCATATATAATTAAATTTTTTAAAACATTGAGTTTTATTTTAAATTTAAAAAACAAAAAAGCAAAATGTAATAAATTATACAGGCAATACCACTACTGAAAGAGAGGTCAATATCGTCAAGAGAGATATTTGTTAAATATTATTATTAATCTACAAAGTTTAATAAAACTTAATAATAATTTGTAAATGATTAGAAATAAATGCTATGCTAATCATAATATCATTCAGTAAATATTCATTTGGCTGAAATTTTCAATATTTAATGACGCTGAAATTATGAATTTATTGAATATTTAATGAAGAATTTTATAAAATAGATTTAATAAAAAAATAAATATATTTAAAAATATAAAAAATAATTATTGAAAAATACAGTTTTTTGATATAATTTATGTCAGTTAAGATAAAAAAAATTTGCCATCGAAATTACAATAAAAATAAATGAAAATACTATGTATTTTTTTAAATAATTTTTTATGTAATAATACTTGTCTAAAATATATTTAAAAATTTACCATTTGTCTATTTTGTCATTACTATAAGAAAAAATTCATTTAAAATTTCTTCTCCTACTTTTCATGAATTACAATTAAATTATTTGTAAACAATTGCAAAAACCAAAATTTGGCTAAACGCTTAATTATAAAATTAGTCCATGCACCAAACAATTTTACTTGAGTTAAAATGCTTTGTAAAATTATTTTTCGATAGTTTAGATTGAATTTTCAAATATAATTATTTCATATTCTACATAACAAGAATTTTAAGTAGAGGGTATGATGATGAAATTCGTGTTAATCAATCTCATTGTCAAACCAAAAAAATTTCAAAAATGGATTATCTTAAATATAAATATAATTATTATTTATAAAAAAAAAGAATAAAATTAATATCCATCGATAATAAAAACTTAAGCATCATAAATAAACCATTATAAAAATAAATTTATAGGAAAATTATAAAAGAAAAATTTGAAAAAATAATGATTATTAAAGATTTCTCTAAAATTACACAAAAATTTGCATTTAAAAAAAAATGAATATAAATATTTTATAAAAGAAATATTTGGAAGTTTCTTTGAGGAAAATTTTACAAACAAAATTATTTATTGTTTATTTACAAAAACAAGATGAGATAAAATATATAATATAAAAAATACAAAAATATAATCACTTCAAGAATTAAGGCAAGCGTTAAATTATTTTAACAGAATTTTATTTTTATTATTAACAATTAAGAAAAAATAAAATCATTAAATACATGTAATCATAAAAAAAAACACCATTTAAATGTAATGTTTACTTTTTTTAATAAATCAAAACTCTTGAAAAAATGAATGAATAAAATATAATGAATAGGGCCGCTACTTTTAGTGACGAAAATCCCAAAATAGTTAACTAAAATAGTGAGTAAAAATGCCAAAATAGTGACAAAATAGTTTCAAAAAGTGCGAAATAGTGACGAATAGTAGAGGTGTGCCGTGACTGAAAAAACCCGTGAACCGTGAATCGTGACCGTGACCGTGAATTGACCCCGTGAACCGTGACCGTGACCGTGAATTGGTCCCGTGAATCCTGACCGTGACCGTGATCCAAAAAACCCGTGAAATTCACGGTTTTCGTGACCGTGACCGTGAATTTTAAGAAAAATTTTTTTGGCGGCAAATTTTTTTTTTAAACTTTTTGTGGTATAATTTTCCAAAAAATTTTTTTTGGGAAAGGGGGGTCCATAGGCGCCGATAGACGCCATCGCAAAAATTTTTTGAAAATTTGAGTCATATTTGTGCACCGATTTTGTCCAAAAAATGACCAAATTTTGCGAATTTGAGCCAATTTTTTACGAAATAATAAATTTTGGGGGGCCGGAGGTGCCGATAGGCGCCGCCGGGGGTAAAATTGAAAATTTGAGTGCAATTTGTTAACATTGTTAACAGATTTATCCCTAAAATTAGCAAATTTTACAATTTTAATTAGTCTAAAAGTCAAAAAACGATGAAAAATGCAAATTATAGGTGCGCTTGCATATTTCAAGTTTAAAAAATCGGGTACTGAAGTGTCCATTGGCAAGCACGCCCATAATTTGCATTTTTCGCATAATTGTGGACGTTCTAAATTGATTCCGACCTTTTATAAATGGTTTTGTAAGACATATTTATCCAATTTTTAAGAAAAATATGGGTTTTAGTGGAAACTTTTAGAAAATGTGATTTCTTAACTGACTTTACCCAAAATAACTTTATTTCGAGCGAATTTTTTTAAAAAACTTAATGATTTTTTTTATTTAAATGGGCTCATACTTGAAACTTTGCTTTTTATTTGTATTTCGTGCAATATATGTAGTTGGTTGGCTTTGTTCAAAAAAGTTTCAGGAATATGGGAGGGGCCGGCGGTGCCGATAGGCGCCGCCGGGGAAATTTTTGAAAATTTTGATCTGTTTCTTAGCAAACTTTGCCCAAAAAAAGACCAAATTTCTCTATAAAAAAAAATTATTTCATAAATATTCAATTTTATCCAGTGTAAATTTTTCACGGAATAACCGTGAATTGGTACCGTGAATCGTGACCGTGACCGTGAGTGAAAAAACCCGTGAAATTCACGGTAACCGTGACCGTGACCGTGAATCACGGCACACCTCTAACGAATAGTGACATTATTTTCAGCCAAAAATTAAGCAAAAAAAAAAAAAAAATTTTTTCACTAGTGATCTCTCATATGTCAATTCAATAATTGACAATAATTATGCCAAAATAAAAAATGATCTCTCAATTAAAAGTAGCGGCCCTAATAATGAATGCTAAAAGACTATATTTATAAAAAGAAAAAATCATTTCATAAATTTTACTTGCTTTATAAGTATGATACATAATACATAAATTTAAACGTACATCAATCACCATTAATTATACTCTTAACTTGTTTGAATAATTTCAATTTTCAAAGTTAAATAAAAACAAAAAAATGTTTGTAGAAAAATTTTTATTTAAAAGAAAATAATATAAATGCCAATGAATAATTGAATTTTAGAAAATCATAAATAATTAAATAAATTCAGTTAAATAATCTACAAAAATTGGAAAACTATCGACAATAAAATGAGCAAAAATATTGTGTACTTTTTAGAAAAATATTACATTTCAGTAAACTTTGTAAAAGAGGCAATAGCATGATCACTTTTTTAGCCAAAAAATCTGATTTTGTTGCATTTTCTTAAAATTTCTGAAAATACTTAATAGTAATTCTGTAGCCCGAACTCCTGGCCCAAATCGAACAGAAAGTCGAAAGCCCAAATTTTGTAATTAAATATTTTTAGTTCATAACGGCGTAAATGATAAAGTATTGAAGGATTGGTGGACTTTCAGTTCGTTTCCGTGTATTTAATTAAACCAATTTGGACATAAAAATGCTAATTTCGAAAATTTGTTTTCGATTTTTCGTTCGAATTCTAATCAAGTATCTAGAATTCAGAACGAACATAAAAAATATTGCTGAAATTATATATTGCTCAATGAAAATTCATTTTATTTAATATAAAACAAAGTAAAATACAATCCAACATAAGTCATATATGTAGAGTTAGGAGAAAACATTTGAAAGACATAAAACATGAAAATAAGTTTACAATGGAAATCTAACAACGAAAAATAACGAAAAAACTACAATAAAAAAATATTTATTTTATAATGATAAATAAACAAATTTATAAATCAAAACTGTTTATTAATGATGATGACTTTTATAAAAGTCAAATATAAAAATTCTTAAATTTATGCGAAAAAATTAAATTTTTAAATATTTTTATATTAATAAAACACTACCAAGTAGAGATCGGACCGGTCGGTTTTTTTCGGTTTTGGTTTCAGTTTGAACGAAAAAAACCGACCGAGAAATGTTTGAGTTTTCGGTTTTTTCGGTTTTTAACCGAAACCGTTCGACCGACTCTATGTGTGTTATAAAAAAAATTCATGTCGCTACCACAAAATTTAAGAGGTCGGACCTCTTTAGCTCCTGGGCAGGGTGGAGGTCGAAAATTTGAAAAATCTCAATAGTTCAAAAATTTATTTATTAGAATTATTTATTTATCTTCTCTAATATGAATAATCAAGCTCGGATTTTGAAAAATAACTTAATTAGTCAAAATAAATTTAAAAACAAATTTAGAAAATTAAAGTTTACTAAATTACTATTGACATTTCTCCATTTAAGAATATTAAATAAAGAATAATGATGATAAAAATGCTGCTAATCGACCTCATTGTTTGAACAATAAATTTAAAATTAGATTATCATAACTATAAATATCAAATGCAACAATGTATACAAATGGATTAATAAAAAAACGGAAGCCTCGGAAATAAAGATATTTTGAAAAAAATGTTGTATGATTAAATAAGAAAATTGTTAAAAATAATATTTTAAAATACAGCCGACAAATACTAACCAATAATCATCTAAAAAATAAATAAAGCAAATTCCTAAAAACAAATAAAAATTAGATTTTTTATTATTAAACAATTTTGAAATTTCTTTAAGCTATAAAATAAATAAAAAATATAAATTATTTTAAACTTCTAATAATATTTTAAAAAATTTTGTAAGAAAACAAATAAATAAATATTTTATTATTTATTCAACAAAAATATAGAACATTGTAATGAAAAATTAAATATACAAACAGTATTTTAGTTAAACGACCAAATGATCTTTCTCCGCAATCTGATGCTACTTCAAATCAGACAACAAGAATAATTGACAGGGCTGCAAAAAATATGCAAAAGCATATTTTTTTTCCTGGCTTTTCCATGCTCTAAATAGTAGGAAAAACACTTTCTTTTTTGTGTTTGCTTATAAAAATCGTGACTTTTATTTGCATATTTTTGCATATTTTGGGCCTTTATGCATATTTTGCATATTTTGGGTTTTTCTGCATTTTTATGCATATTTTGTTATTTTCTGGAAAATTTGTTAACAAAAATGCAATAAAAACGGAAAATACACCCCTAAGAATCGACCGAAAATTTTTAAAAAAGACACCACTAAGAATTGGAAAATTTTCTCAAAAATTCTTCCCCCAAATTTTTTTTTTTCATGACAAAATTTTTGATTTAAAAATGTCAATATTTGCTAAGAAAATTTTATAAAAGAACTGTAGCTCATTGTCAAGTGTACTAATGAAAAAAATTCTTTAAAATTAATTTGCACCCCTAATTTTCAAGTTTTTTTTGTGCATATTTGGTGCATATTTTGCAATTTTGTGCATATTTAGTGCATATTTCACGACTTTATTTGCATATTTATGCGTATATTTTGGCCACTTTTCGTGCATATTTTTTGCAGCCCTGATAATTGATAAACATATGATAAAATAAATTTTGCTACAGATTATTATAATAAATATAAAATGGAAAATTTTTTTAATTTGTTGAAAAATTTGTGCATAGAATAAAATTAATATTGCATAGTCATAATTATTATAGTTTATATAAAATTTATTTTTTAAGGACGCATAAAAAATGTGATCGAATTTGATGGGTGTAAATAATTTTGATACCCAAATTTTAAAATGTTTTAAAAATTGAAAAAAAAACGATCAAATATTTAACTGTAATTTATCATTAAAAGAGATATTTGCTAATATTATTATATAATTGCATTGAAATGGCTACAAATCAATTCAATGCTACATCTTAATTATTATTCAGTAAACTTATTTGGCTGAAATTATGAAATAATATGTATTGAATGCAGAACTTAGTAAAATAGTTTCATAAATAATTTATTTAAAAATCTAACAATTAATTAACCTTATTTAAATTGTATAAATATCGCTAACATAATAAATGTTCAAATATATTTTATTTATCAATAAAATTGAGAAAAAATATCAAAAAATCCTATAGGATACATATTTATTTATTTGCATTTTTTTTAAAAATGTGTTGTTCAACATGCGCAGTTCCGCTCATAATAAAGTAATTAAATAATAATTAAATTAATATGTGCTAAAAAACTATTTATAAAAGGTTTAGAAATCTAAAAATTCAAATGTAATTGTTTAGTTGGAATCATTAAAAAATTGAACAAAATATTTGAAGCATTTTTTAATAAAGTAAAATTAATTAAAAATCGAATTCTTAAGAGTTAAACCATGTTAAAAACAAAATTTAATAAATATATATTTAAATTATAAATTAAAATATTATACATAGAGACATAGATAGAGATATTGATGATGTTTGTTATTTCATTCAGCTCACTGATAGACCAAGAATTTATTGTTAATTAAATTTTAAATAAATATATTTAAAAGTTCAATTAAACTGTTTAAAAAAATATATACCAAAGGAAAGTAATTTGTAATAACAAAAAATTAGATTTTAAAGTAATTTAAAAACGATAAAAAATAAATATAAAGAAATCCAATTAATTTGCTGCAAAAAGTCAAAGTTGTATCGCATGATTAAATATTTAAATAATTTAATATCTAAACCTAACTGATTATTTTTAATGATAGCAAAAGTGAAAAATAACTAATTAAGTTGCATAATTTCTTAATGCAATTAATCACTTTATTAATTAATTTACTTGAAAATAAAAGTATGAAATAAATCAAACAGAGCAAAGATTTAAAAAATTTTAATTTTAGGCTTTTTATAAATAAACTAGCGCAGGCGCGCTCGGTTCGCTCGCGCACCCCGCGCTAATCAAAATCTTAAAAATTTATCTTATTCCTTCAAATGTTTCTCTTCCTCTCTTTTTCTCTCTCTCCCCTCTTTTTCTCCCTCTCTCTCTTTCTCTCCCTTTCTCTTTTTTTCCCTTTCTTTTTCTTCTCTCTTTATTCTTCTCTCTCTCTCTCTCCCATCTCTCTTCCTCTTTCGAACCTCTCTCTCTCTTCCCCATTCTCTTCTCTTTCTTTCTCCAACCCTCTCTTTCTCTCTCTTTTCTTCTCTTTCTTTCTTTCTCTCTCCCCCACTCTCTCGCTCTCTTCTTTCCCTCTCTCTCTCATTCTCTCTTCTTCTCTCTCTTTCACCCCTCCCCCTTCCTCTATTTTCTTATCCCTTCTCTCTCTCTCTCTCTCTCTATCTTTTCTTCTCTCTCTCCCTCTCTCTCATTCTCTTTTTTCTTCTATCTCCCCCATCTCTCTTCCGCTCTCCCACCTCTCTCTCCTCTCCACTGTCTCTTTCTCTCTCTCTCTCTATCTCTCCTCCACACTCTTTTCCCTCTCTTTTCTCCCTTTTCTCCTTCTCTTTCTCCCCACCCTCTCTCTCTCTCTTTTCTTCTCATTCTTTCTCTCTTTTCTTCTCTCTATTTCTCTCTCTCGCCCACTCCTCTCTTTCTCTCTCTCCCCAACTCTCTTTCTCTCTTTTCTTCTGTCTCTCTCTCTATATCATTCTCTCTTTCTCTCCCTCTTCTCTCTTTCCTTCTCTCTCTCACTCTTCCCTCTCTCTCTCCCACCTCTCTCTCTCCTTCACTCTCTCTTTCACTCTCTCTCTCTTCCCCACTCTCTTCTCTCTATTTTCTCCTTTTTCTCCCTCTCTCTCTCTCCCCACTATCTCTCTCTCTCTTTTCTTCTCTCTATTTATCTCTCTCGTCCACTATCTCTCTCTCCCCCACTCTCTTTCTCTTTTTCTTTTGTCTCTCTCTCTCTCTCCCACCTTTCTCTTTCTCTCTCTCTCTCCTCCCCACTCTCTTCCCTCTCTTTTCTTCTCTCTATTTCTCTCTCTCACCACTATCTCTCTCTCTCTCCCCCCACTCTCTTTCTCTCTTTCTTCTGTCTCTCTCTCTCTCTCTCTCTTTCTCTCTTTGTCTCTCTCTTTCTCTCCCCCTCTCGCTTTCCTTCAATCTCTCACTCTTCCCTCTCTCTCTCTCTTTCTCTCTTCTCTTTCTTTCTCTCTCTCTCTCTCTTATTCTTTTTCTTTCTCTCTCTCTCTCTCTCCCTCTCTATTTCCCTCTCAGTTTTTTCTTCTCTCTCCCCCATCTCTCTTCCCTTCTCTCTCCCTCTCTCTCATTCTCTTTTCTCTCTCTCTCTCTTTCGCCCTCTTCCCCTCTCTCATCTTCTCCCTCTCTCTTTCCTGCTCTCTCTTTCACTCTCTCTCATACTCTCTCATTCTCTTTTATTCTCCCTCTTTCTCTTTTTCTTTCTCTCTCTCTTTCTCCCTCTCTTATGAAATTTTTATTTCGTGTCAGAAAAATGTTTTTGAAAGATTTCGTGTCGAAAAATAATTCAATTGAAATTTTTTTCGACACGAAAACTTTAAAAAACAATAAATAAAAAAATAGAGAAAGGATTTTTTGTTGATAAACAACAAACATGCAGCTGTAGAAAAGCATTTTTTGCATTTATTTTTGTTTTATATTTTTTGTAAAAAAAATCAATGTTTTTGCGCTTTTACAAAAAAAAAAAACTTTTGGGAATAGAGGGCGGCTGCGCCGGTAGGCGCCGCCAGGAAATTTTTCGGGTAAGGTTGCCGCCAAAAAGTTCTTTCGGATTCGTTAGTTAGAGCCCCAGAGGAATCGAATGATATATCATTCAACAAGAAAATCGGAGTTGTCAGTATTCTTCACTTTTACCAAGAAAAGTTCGCAAAAAATGGTGAAAATATTTATAAAAAATGCCAAAATGACGACAAAAACCCAAATTTCTCATATTTTTGGGGGTGTAATTTTTAAAAATTTCCAAAAAGTCGAATTTTAGGGGTGTATTTTTGGCTTTTTTTGCATTTTTCTTGTGAAAATTTCCAAAAAATGGCCAAAATATGGACTAAAAACGCAAAAATGGCGAAATATGGATTTATTCTCGAAAACCCCAAAATATGGATTTATATGGACTAAAAACTTTCACCAAATCAAAAAATTTTAACGCAGAAATGCTATTTTTGAGCCCCTTTCTTCATCGCATATGCGCAGAAAAAATATGTTAATCCATATAATTTACAACCCTATTGATAAACAACAAACATGCAGCTGTAGAAAAGCATTTTTTGCATTTATTTTTGTTTTATATTTTTTGTAAAAAAAATCAATGTTTTTGCGCTTTTACAAAAAAAAAAAACTTTTGGGAATAGAGGGCCGGCGGCGCCGGTAGGCGCCGCCGGGAAATTTTTCGGGATTTTGATACAATTTTACAGACTGTTCGTTCATGTGTATGTCACACATAAAAAAACATCAAATACGCGCAAGAATTATATTGGGGCATAAATGCCATAATTTGAGCAAAGATTTCTTCAAGTGATTATTAGCCATCTTTTTGGCACATTAGCGCCGAGAAACTCAAACAAAATTCTGCGCATCCTTCGTTGATTAAAAAAAATTCAAATCTAGGGCCCAAAAGGGACTGTGATTTATATAACCGTTTAATTTTGAATTACAACCGAGCGGTTGGGAACCGCGAAGCGGTTCCCAAGCGCTCGTATTAGACTATACCGCGACTAAAGGTGAAAATTTTTGTTTTTGTTCTTTAGTTCTTCCATCTGTTAATAATGTTAGTTAAATTATTAATATAAATAAAGAATTTACATTACCATTTTTGTCCAATTTTAACAGATTTATTCAGGAAATGTCCATTTTATTTTATTTTTAATCACAATTTAAATAAATTCTAACAAAATTTGAGGCACGGAAAAAATTTGGTTTGAATGTTTTCAAACAATTTTTGTGATCTTTAGGACTACAGGGTGACAAATAAGTAATGTCCCACTTTATAATTTCTTATATCTCGAAAAGTAAAAAACCGATTTTCATATTTTAATACTGATATTAAAGCCCATTCAATTCTCTTTAAGGAGAACTGAATGAAAAATAAATTTCATTCTACATTAGTGTAATGACACCATCAAAAATTATGACCCATTTTTGGCGCCAAAAGTTAAATGTGCTTAGAGAATAAAAAAATTCTAACAACCGAACTAAGTGAAGCAAAACAATGAATTTGCGTGGAGAATATGACATAATATAGTTCTTTAAAATAAGCAAGAAATCAGTGGTAATTACTGTTTCTAAGGTCAGAAAAAACATCAAAACAAGAGTTATCAGAAATCGTTAATTTCAACGAAAAATTAACGCACCGAGTCAAAATGAAAATGGATTAATTTAGACAAATAGCAAAAATTAACTAAGATTATTTCATTATTAGATAAATAAAAGCTAATTTTATCACTATGTATACGAAAAAAGTTATGGGTCTATGAAATGGGATGATACCCCTCAAGCACGCAACTTGGAAAATATTTTTCGGGCATTAATTTACAAAATTAATAAAGGTTTCTATTTAACTAAAAGCATATAATATAGCCAACAGAATCTGCTCTTTTAGATGTGATTGACTGCTATTAAAAATTATTTTTATTTCACAAGATTTCGAACGATTTTTAAAATTGGTCAAATTTCATAGATTTTGAGGCTACAAGGGGTCAAATGCATAAAAATAGTTACTCAGATGAAATTCTTTGGCGTGGCATAAAGCCTTGGTCCAAGTGGTAGCTTATGCCCGATAATGACCTTTTTGATGAAATCATGAACAATGTTTTGGGTGGTTGGAACTTTATGTCTGGTTCAGCGGTAAATTTTTGGGTTTTATCCATGATAAAATGTGGGCCTTTTATTCCCCTTAAGAGAGCCCAAGAATTATCTTGTATAGTCAATTTAAGTGACCAGGACCTTCATTAATTCTCATGCAAAAATTGTTTCTTTTCGTTAAACCTTTCTCCGGAAAATGACCAAAACATTGACCCGGGAGTTGCGTGCCAACTGTAAAAAAATTTCGGCACGTTTTTGTCTCTATCTCAGGACTCTCTAAAGCTACGATAAAACTATTAAGTAGCTATATTACCTAATCTGTTGAGCACATTTTGAATTTATATTGGTAATTTTTGGTTGCATTTGAAAAAAGATACAACAAAAAATAAGTGGGACATTACTTATTTGTCACCCTGTATTTCCTGTTTCTGCTTATTATTTTGTGACTCCAAAAATTAGAGGAATATATTTTTTTTTTATAAATTCCAATAAATTAAGAGATTTGAGTAACATTTTTAATTTTTTCAGAATATTGGAGAGAATTTTCTCAAAATCCAAATATTGTCTTCTATAGAATGATAGAAAAAAGATATTTTGCATGTTTTTTATAATAAATAAATAAATTGCTTAAAACATGATGAAAATAATAAACTTTTAATACATACAAAAACCCAAAATATGTATAATAAAAAAAGTCACTGATAAATAAAATTAAAAATGTGGTTTTATCAAAATTAATTTGTTCTTTTCTTAATTTTCAATTTGATATAATATTTCAAATTAAAAATTATATGTTTTAAATAATAAAAAGAGTAAAAGAATAAAAAAGTTTGAATTCAAATTGGGAAAAGATTAAAATTATCTCAGAAATAAAAAAAAAACCATTAATTATATTACCAAAACTGAAAAAAAAACATAGAACAATAAATACAATAAACTAAACAAGTAAACTTCGAAAAAAATTTTTTGTCAGATTTTTTGAAAGTCAATAAATTCTTTCAAAATTTTAATATGTGATAAGTCTTTATAATATTTTCAAAACGTTTCGTATCCTAAAAAGAAAACTATAATTTAATTGTTTATGAAAATTTGTTTTACCAGCCCCCATTCCTAAAATTACAAAGATAAATAATACAACCATACAAATGAAATAAATTCTACCAAAATGACCTTATTTTCTTGTTTATAAAAGGAATGTAAATAATATTGATTTTTAAAAAGTAGGTTCAAAAAATAAAAATTAAATCAAAATTAATATTATCCAATAATCGTAAATTTTATTTAAAAATAAAATAAGAAATAAAAATAAATCTTTAATAACTAAAAATAAAAATGATTGTCAATATTATTAAAAATTTTAATTATGAAACAATAAAGACAATTTATAAAATTATTCCTTTTTAATGAAAGAGAAATTTTTTTAAACCATTTCAGTGAAAAGCAAAAAATTAACTTAATTTAAAAAAATTTAAAATAGCTAATGAAATAAAATAGTTAAAATCAGTTTTTAATTTTTATCTATTTTTTGATAAACATAGAAATGTTATAAAATAGTTTTTTTGCAAAATGTATGAAAATTGCAAATAAAATTAAATAAATTTTTTAAAAAGAGATAATAAATTTAAAACAAAATCTGAAATTAATATTAACTGAATGACAGAAATAAGTTAACCTATGATTTCTATCAATCATTCGCCGGAAGGTAAAGAAAATATAAATTATACAATTAACTTAAGCAAAAAAAATAAAAATTACAAAAAATGAAAATTTTTGAAGAGCATAATTTAATAATAATTTATATTTATTCAAAAAACAGAAATTGAAAATTAATAATTAACTAAATAAGAACAATAAGTCTATTATATGATTCACACATCGGCGGGAAGGTCAAGAAAAAACAAATTATCTCATATTAATTAAATTAAATAGAAAAAAAAATTACAAAAAATTAAATGATTATGAAAAGAATTTAAAAAACATAAAAAACAACAATATCGTAAAAAAAATACAAAATTTAAGAAAATATGAAAAAACATTTTATAAAAATATATAAACAAACTGATAAACTAATTTTAGAGAGTGTGGGAAAATAAAAAAAGGGATGATAAGAGAACAGATAATAGAAGATAGACAAGAGATTAGTTGCCACCAAATCATTAATTGGATAATTAATTTTAAGGAATTTTCACCAACATTGGCGTTGTTTATTAATCCGAAAATGGTCAGATTGAAAGATCAAATCATAATCTTTCCAGAAGAAGTGAAGTTTACTTGTAAATTAATCCATTAAATAATATCAATTCAATAATAATTAAATTATTTATTGCTTTTTTCAAAAAACAATAAAAGCCCTATTTTGCCAGTGACTAATTATATAAATTATTTAAAAAAGAAGTTTTTAAAAATATTATCATTGACAATGTTTTAATAACAAACTTATTTTGTTTAAATTATAATAAATTTAAAAATTTAAAATTCATGCAATTATTGATAAAAATGATTGAATCAACTTATTTGAATTAGAAATTCTATAAAATATGTATCTTTACTATATAAGTTTAATTTTTCTTTCAAAAACATTTTTCGATTTTAAATTAAATTATTTAAATATAAAAGGATTAATTTAAACAATGATTAAAAAAATTGAAAATTAAGTGAAAATGAGCTGAAGGGATTTATAATGAAATAAGAAATTAAAAGTACAAGAAAATTCCACAATTTTTAAGCCAATTAAACAAATAAAAAACAATCAGAGAAATTTCACAAGAAAATGAAATTTTAAAAACATTACAAAATTTCAAAAATAAAAATTCATTTACAAAAAATGACCGCAAGAAAAGCTATGTATTGATGTGTCCATCCACATTTCCCATCCATGGAGGATAAAAATGAGTGATTATTTAAGTAAAAAAGTCCCTTAAAAGGTATAACAAAAAATTCTTTCTTCTATTATACAATAAAAATACATAATTAAAAAATATATACCAATAAATAAATGTTATGTATAGAAAAATTAAAATTAATGTGAAATTTCTTTTATTTATGTTTATTATTTTTCTGAAAATTGTTTAAAATTATAAATCTAAATTTAACTAAAGACCAGAACGAAAAAAATTGTTGGTTAAATGTTTTATTTAATTGCTATGAAATAATACTTGGAAATATAATTAATTGATTAAAGATAAATTAATGCACTCCGCACGAACTCTCAGACGTAGAGCATTGGTCATGAGTTAATAAATATAATAAACACTAATAAATAAACAAAGGAAAACAAAATACAAAATTATAAAGAAAAAAGAAAGTTTTTTGAATCATTTAAGACAGAAATCAAAATTATTTTTAATAAAATATATTATTTCTTAAAATTTATTATTCATCGAAAAACAAAAATATTGTGAATAACGAACAAAAATATAATAAAACTCAAAATTTAACATAGAAAATATCTGCAAAATGAAAATGATAATGGGCAATAATAAAAGTGCAGATTTACGCAAAGAATTAAATAAATAAAAGATTTAAAGCAAATAAAAATATTTTTAAATAGATAATAGATAATGCAATTTAGAATGCAAAAAGATCGATGATAAATTTGGGTTTTTTGTGATCCCGCTTGATTAAATTCGGGATCTCGAACTCGGTAACCGTCCCGAGCTTTTTTTTAATTCCTCGGGATATATGGTGTATAACACATATTAATTCAAAACTTAGCTCAAATTCAACCAAATTAGTTTTTCATGTAATAATTCAATAGCTTTAATAGTTCTCTATCAGAAAATAATTCATTAAAATTTTTTCCTTTAGTATAAAAAAAAAGTTATAAAGATTAAAATTCATGTTTTTTTGCCATAGTCATCATAGGTATTATAGTCGTTTAAAATCATTAAAATGCAATTGAGCCATATATTAAATTATATCTTTCTAATTCTAAGAATTCTATTGTTTATTAAAATTTTGGAAAATTATATTGAGTTTAAAAAAATTTATGCACAAAAAAATCTAATGACAATAACTTTTTTATATTTAGAAAATTTTTTTTGAAAAATCAGATTCTGACAAAGAACAAAAAAAACTATTGAATGATACAAAGAAATATTAATTTGGTTGAATTTGAGCCAAATTATGAATTTTTATGGGTTACACATTTTTGTTGTCGAACCCATTGGTGGAGTTAAGAAAAGCGGTAGCATCTTAAAATTTCTTATTTTTCTTAAATTTTGAAAAATTAATAGCATTAGTCAATATGAAAATTACTAAAGTCATATTAAAATAAAAGATTAAAATAATTATTTAAATTAAAAAATTACATTAAATTTGTAAAATATGTATATCTTATAAAAAAATAAACTGACAAATTGATCTGAATACTCACCAGATAACAAGAAATATAATAGATGTTATATAATTAATTTAAAACAGAAAAGAAAAGAAAAGTTGCAAATTGAGAAATTATTATTAGTCAATAATATAAAAATGCCGAATGAAATTTAAAAAGCTATTTAAAACTCAAAAAAATATATAGAAAAAGCCTCATCATTGATTCTTTTAAATAATTAAAGTTAATTAAAATCTAAACAAACAATAAATTTGAAAGTTATGAATTAAAAAGCATTAGTCGATATTGGAATTCTGAAATAAAGACAAGACAATAAGTGCGAAAATTATTTAATTTAAAATTTGCAATCTATTAAAATAGGAAAATATAAAAAAAAAGAATTTAAATCTTTCAATATAAATATTTTAATTAAAAAGTAAGGGCATTACTTCAAATGATCTAATAAAACAAAATCACTATTAAATGAAAGGTTGTTATTAAATAATTTAAATGGTTATATAATCGGAAACACATTAAAAATCTTTAAAAAAGACATATTAAACTGAAATAAATTATTTAAAAAATAACAAAACAAAAACCATAAATTATTATTTAATTCATTTTCATTTAAAAAATCAATTATAATTATTTTTTTGGTTATTTATTTTCATATAAAATTGTACATTGTAATACATTTGAATATTATCTAATTGGAATATAAAAGTTTGCCAACTAATATTTAATAAAGATAAACATTTTATATTATCCCTGCAAAGAAAACAAATTTCAGCTTAAATAAATTAAATAATAAAAACATTATTAAGTCGCTCATCTGAATAAAAAAAAACGCTTCAATTAGAAACATAACATCAACATGTCAATATAAATTTAAAAACAAAATGAAAGAAATTAATTTTTTACTATTAAAATGAAAAATTAAAATAATAAATAAACATCAACAAAAAAAAGTAAAGAATTCATTATAAACCATTATGAAAAAAGAAATTTGTTGAAAAATTGTACAAGAAATAAGTAAACTTAAAAAGATTTATTTGTTCCTTTAAAATAATTTATGAATAATATTAAGGGTTATTTAAAAAATATTTTCCGGTCATAATTATAACGCGTCTATGGACGTAAAATACCAAAAATAATAAAATATATTTTTTATTATTTATTATTTAGCAAATTATTCGAATTAAAGGTCTCGCAGTTGTCGATTGACAATGCCATTACATAATAATATATCGAAATTAATGCACAGAAAAAAAGGCTTATGCCTAAAAATGCGAGCTCTATCCATTACATAGATCGTTTCAATTTTAATTAAATCATTTAGAAAAAAATATTAATATTATTCAGAGTGATCAAGTGTCCTGATTTTTCAAATTTGTCCTGAATTGGGGGATACCTATCTGAAAAATCAAAAAATGTCTTTAATTTTCAGATTTCCTGAATTTTGAGGACTTTTGTTGTAACAAAATTCATTAAAAATCCTAAAATTTTTCCAAGGCGGCGCTTATCGGCACCACCGGCCCCAAAAAATCTTTCTTTTCTTAAAAAAATTGGCTTAAAAAGTGCAAAATAAACATTTATTCAAAAAATTTTTTGCAACATACCAAATCACTGCTTATTTAATAAATTTACAAATATTGCTTTTAGCCATTATAAATTTATTTGTTTAATGAAAAAAAGAGAACCAAACATTTGAATGATTTTAAAATAAAATAGTAAATTATTAATTAAAAATGGAATTTTTAAGGATAATGATCAGCAATTAAAAAGACCAATGTTAAATAAAATAAATATTTAATTTTTTTTAATTTAAATTAAACACTTTCATTTAACAAATAGCAATTTCATAATAGAAAAAACATTTCAATTATTTTATTATTTTAAAAACAATTCTATATTAAACAGTCAATTTAGTTTTATTATTAAATTAATAATATAAGTATAGTGCTCACTTTTCAGCAAAAAAATCTTAGATTAATCACTGTAAAAAGCACCAAATTTTCCTAAAACAAGCATGAAAAACATTTCATTTGATAATAATTTTAATAAGCTAAAAAACCATTTATTTTATAAACTATTTCTTTCGGAAAATCTTAAAATATTAAATTTGTGATTAGAAATTTTACAAAGGTATCACGATAAAGAAAAAAAAACAATTATATAATGATTATTTAAAAGTGTTTTTTATAGAAATTTATTGAAATGTTTCAATCGGAGATTTTTAAATACTAAAAGATGAAAAATTGATATTATAGTATTAAATGAATTATATTTCCATGAATGTGTCATATAATATTCTAAAAAAAATAATTTTATTTTTAAACAAATTATTTAAGAAACAAATTGTATGAGTTATAATTTATCAAAACTTTTAAAACTTTGGTAAAAAAAAAATTATTTGTCATAAATGTAGCTGAACCCGGGGAGTGAAATGCAACGGTGGTTGGGTTCCCGACAAATTTTGGGTGGAGGTGGTTCCTCCTGGTGAGTGTCGACTGGGAGAGTCGAGGAGACGCAAAGGCGTTTCGGAGCTCAGACGACTGCAGCCCACCCGAAGACAATGAACCCCAAAGCAGAGACACAAAATACCAAATGATTTATAATCTCAAACTTGGGTAATTAAACCAAAGTCTCCCAAAGGGGAGAACAAAGTGAAATGAGGAAGTCGACTGTACGGAACAGTCGACGGGAAATGGTCGACAATGGTGGAAATGGCAAAGGGAATAAAATTGGACGGACAAAATGGGAAATGGATCGGCTGGCCCGAAAATGAAATGAAATGAAGTGGGGGAAATGATGGGAGAGCCTAGCCTGGAGGATGGGCGTGGCTTCATCCGGCTCTCCCCGAGGGGGAATTGGAAATGGGCCAAAATCGATCGTCGCTTCGGCGACACTCCGGGCGCACACGAGAATGGGCCTGCCGGGAGTCGATTCATTGTCCGTCCATGTGCTCCTCATGCGCAGTCGACGTCTCGCCGTCTGTTGAGTTGCCGTCCGCTTCAAGTCTCGCGATGTCTGAGTCCGGAATGCGCATTGCAGCTGCGGTGTACGTTGGGCAGAGCATGAGGAGGGCCTCCAGTCGTTTCAAATGCGCCCAGCTGGTATGGTAGGCGTGAAGAAGCGTTTCAGCGGTTGGCGAAAGAGTGACACGAAGATCGGGGTCACGGCCGATGCGTATGGGATCGGTGGACAAGTGCAGCGGATCCGAGAAGGCGTGGAAGTGTTTCGACGCCGATTGAAGAGGCGCCGACGTTCGGACGAAATGCGATGAATGGCGGGTACGAGTCCTCATCTGCGGTTTGCGCGGCGGTTGAGCTGTGGGTAATTGTTGACTGATTTTGCTGTTGTTGTTGTTGTCCTTGATCAGCAATCGCTGGAATGACTTTTGCTGTTGGCGAACCGCGGATTGGCGATGGCGACGGTGAAGCAGGTGTGCTGTCGTCAATGTAGAGAATGTCCAATTGCGAGTTGGTCCGCTGATCAGTCGACGTTCCTTCGTCCGACGACAGGGGGAGGTGTTGGATGTTCTTAGCGCTGTCGACGAATTGCTTCAGTTGTTCGGCGGTCCACGGCCTCGCCTTTCCTGTTGGTTCTTTGCGTTGCATCAAAAGGTCCGAGTCGACAGTTTTTTGTTGCTTTTGGCTGTTGCCCAATGCTGGCACTGATTTGCTGACTTCGTTGATCAATTCGGCGGTTGTTGGATATTTCGCCGCGAATTCCTCTCGGGTTGGGCGGCCGAATGCGGGGTCGAGATGCCACAAACGATGCAGAAGTTCGGTTCGCCACTTTTCCACGGCCTTTGGCTTGTCGTCGACCAACTCGGCATACTTTTGCGCTGTCAGACGTTCGCCCAGATAATGTATGCTGTCCGGATCGAGCAATGTGGAGAAGTCATTGGGAGGATCATGGCCGGGCATTTCGAGAAGGGCTTCCAAAGCCGCTTTGCGTTGGAAAATGCGCTGCTCGTCGTTCGCGCGTCGACTCTCAGCATCCGACGCCGACTTTCGAAGTCGCTGGAGGAAGGCTGCGTCTTGCAGTCGCTGATCGGTCGATCCGGTGCCCTTGGCCGGCGCGCGGTGCATTCGGGTTGGCTCAACCCGAATTCTTGTTTTGCTGATCGTCGCCTCGATTTTGGCGGTGATCACCTTTGAGTCGGCTGTCGGCAGAGTGATGGTAGTCGACGCTGAGGCGTTTGGCCGACTCATTTCAACGGCGATCGTGGTCCGCTGTTCAGCTGCCGATTGGAGAGCAAAATGGAGTTGGGCCCAGGGAGGACGCGGGAAATGAGTGGGCAGTTTCAGATGAATGAATGCCGGAACCCGCGGGTCCATGGGAAGGACGGGTGGCGGGATTGGCGAAAGCGAATTGCGCGGTGAAGTGGGCGGAGCAATTGATTCCTCCGCTGCGGATGCAGTCGACGTTGTCGCTGTTCTCGCATCGCGTTCGGGCGATGGCGATGAAGACGATGATGAGGATGATGATGATGATAATTTGGCTGCCCGGGCTGTACGCTTACGCCCACCAGTTTTGGTCGGCAGTTTGCCCTCGGTGTTCAGTCGACGGATCAGAGCTGCCTTGGCTCTCCTTGCTGCGTTGTCGTCGGCTAATCCAAGCCGCTGCCGGTAGTCGACACGTCGCCAGCCGCCTTCTTTTTTGGCATATTTCGGGCAAGTCTTGTCGCCGGGGCGGTGTCCCGTCGGGAGGAGACCGAAGTGATCGCAGACAAGGCAGACGGGTGGCGCTGCCTCCGGTTTGCCTTGTGCCGTACTCAGTTGGTGCCGCTCTTCTGAGCTCATTCGGTCGATCATCGCTTGGGCCATCTTTTCAATTGCTGGTGTTGTTGCTGGTGATGATGATGTTGTTTTTGATGGATTGCAAAAATGATCGATGGGCATATTGGAGGAATAAATTCCAGAGAGGGGAGGGGTCAAAGTCCAAGTGATGAAATGTGTTTTGATCCCTGGTGTTGTGCTGAGGAGGAGGCGTGGCCAGACGCTCACTGCGGATGAGTGAGAGAGCGTGGAGAAAGAAGAGAGTGTTAGCAGCAGAGGATAGAGAGAGAGTAGAGAAGTGAGCTATTGATGCCAATGGTGGGAGTGAGCGTCAACTTTGAAGGAAGTGACGCTGGTGAGACAGTGAGAGAGAACGTCGATTGCTGCGCTGGGATTGGATGCCGCAGAGCAGTCGACTGAAGTGAAGCAGTCGACTGTGTGTGCCGAGTCCACTGCACTGAGGGAGTCGACTTGGCTGGGTGAGTCGACGACCGCGCTGGGGAAGTCGACTGTGCTGTATGAGTCCACTGCGCTGAGTGAGTCGACGGTGCTGGATGAGTTCGCAGCACTGAGGGAGTCGACTGTGTTGGGCAAGTTCGTTGCACTGAGGGAGTCGACTTAAAGTCCGAAGGACCTTCCCGGCCACAGGCAGCAGATAAGTGCAGATAATGAACAGCGTTCACAGTGCCAAAAATATTAATGGTTAAGAGAATCATTGCCAATCTAGCAGCCATTTTCCATGCGCGAAATGCTGGATTGAAGTAGATGACCACTGCAAGCGCGAAAATTCCGATCAGCAGGGTGCACAAAATTGTCAGGGCCCCTGGGAGAGTCATCATGGAGAGAAATGAGCGTGGGTCGAATCCGATGTCGAGCCAACTGCCCGAGGAGGGCAAGTCGAGATTCTCAGAATTCCGGTGACGATGTCCGAGCTGTCGTTTGACTGGGACGTAGTACTAGCTTGCCCGTGAGGTTGAATTGTGATTCTCCTGCCGGACATTCAACGGTGCAGGAGGTGTCGACCTGATGATGGTCGAACGCCAGTATTTCCATTGAATTTGTGCCGTTTGCTGAGCATTTTGCAGTGAATAGCGTCCCGTCTGAGCATTCCACTTTCGCCAGGCTGCTTCCATGATCGGTGGTGCAAGTGAAATTCAGATGAGCGCCCGATTGGCAGCGGTAGCAGCCGGTGAGATTGTGTTGGATGACAAAACATTTTGAGTCCCGAAATTCCAACAGCATTTGGAAATCAATCATCTGCACATGCAATTGGACTGGTGAGTAGCCGAACTCAGCGAAAACGCGTCGGTGTTCATTCCGAAGGTGAATTCGATGAACATTGAGGGGGAGTTGGGCTGTCGGGTCCTCGAAAATGTCCTCAATTTTGAAGTCTCTGCAACTGCAACTGGCTGATCCTTCGTGGTGATCAAAAATGCAGTCGGTGCACGCAGATGGGTTCAAAGTGCAGTTGAAGCGACGGGCATCGTCCTCAGTCGGACAATGCAAGTCGTGTGGTGTCATCGGCGAGACAATTGAGGCACGTTCGCCATCGGTTATGAACCAATGGTTGAGTACAGGCATTGGTGGGACGGCTGCCGTTATTGGAGTTAAAGAAATGTTTTGCCAATGTAGAGTCATTCCGGGATGCAGAGACACGGTGATTGAGTTCTCCTCTTGTCCGCTGAGCTCCAATCGGAGATCAGCTTTGATGCGAAACTCCCATGTTGGGCAGGAGAACACCTCGTATGCGGTTTCTGACAGCGGTCCTGCGTAGTTTCGATAGAAGAGGCAGGAGTCGGCGGGTAGTCCGCAACCGTGAAACCAAAATGAAGAGCTCGGTTCGCAGTGTGAGGCTCCAGGCCGATTGTTGACGTCGTTGAGTTCGGGCACCAAAGTGCTTGGTCGGGTCTCTTTGCAGTAATTAAGACGGCATGACCCTCGCGTGGGACAGCGTTTCACCGCAAGTGTTTGTATGGTGTAAGAACGTGTCCAACCTTCGGAGAGTGGGACGCAGTCCATTGTGAGTGATTCGGTAGTGACGGTGAGGGTGCCAAGGACTACTCCGTGCTCGTCTCGGAGCAGAAGTCGGTTGATCTGTCCTCGTGGCAGGAAGGTCATTGTCGTGGCGAAGTTAGCCGTGCACTCGAGGTTGGTTTGAGTTCGTTTGCAGCTTTCAGACTTCGTAACCACTGCGATGGTCGAAGCGCTGGCGCTAGTTAACATCGCGCAGATGCAAAAGGAGACGGCAACGAGAACTGGCCCAAATCGTCGAGGTGATGGACCAAGGATACGATTTAACTGTTCGCGAAGCCACTCGCGTCCAGTGTCCCGGAAGGTCGTCCCCGCCTTTGAAAGTTGGTGCTTGACTCGTCGTATTGGGTCGATTGCTCCAGCTCGTTCTGCGCTTCCATAGGCCTTCCGTACTTTGCGTTTGATGAAGCGTTGACTGACGATGCCACATCCGATCAACGAGTGGATGATAGAGTAGGCGGTGCGCAGGTTGGCTCCGCACGCTCGCAAGATGCAGAGTAAAGTACAGCAGAGTGACAATGCGAAGAACATTACTATCCCGGTCAAGATGGCAGCCCAGCGCGGACTGCATTGAGGATAGGCGATTTGATCGATGCAGAATGTGCAGTCAATTGAATCACAGCCTGCTGTTGCTGGGCACGTGGCATGTGTTGTGGTTGTGTAGCCTTTCCGGGTCCAGAAGTGTCCGAGGCATGTATAGTCGTTGAGTAGGAGTTCAGGAGGCAATTCGTATGTGAAGTTCCGGGTTGCTTGTCGAATGAGGCAGTCACCTTCACAGCAAATCTCTTGTTTGACAGTTTCGGGAGGGCTTCGAACGATCACTCCTCTTTGGTAGCAGTCGATTTTAGGATGGTTGAGTCCTTCTGCTGAGGATAAGGTTGAACCAAACAAGCAGATCAGTGCCGTGATGAGACTGAGTTGGTTGACTGTTTTCTGTGTTTTGGACCGTGTGACCATTGGGTGAGGCAGTGGTGCCTTTTGGGTCGTCTCTCTTTTCCGTTGGCGGAGAGGCGTGACGGTTAATTGTACCGGAAGGTCGTTTGCCCTGCCGTTTTGAAGCACCGAGTCGGCTGTGTTGACTTCCAATGGATAAAGTCTGCTGACCGGCCGGGTCAGGATGCGCCCGTTGGCCATTTTGAGTTGCACGCTCCGGACGTTCGGTTCTGTTCCATTCAGTAGGATGATCCGTCCGAGTGGCCAAAGGTTGCGCGGTCTAAAGTCCTCCTCCACTAGGACGACTTCTCCGACCGTGGGTGTCGATCGGGTCTGGAGTCGTGGGCCCTTGTGCTTCCAAGCGGCGCGTTCACGCAGCACACAGAGATAGTCGGTTGACCAACGGTCCCAGAATTGGTCCAATTTTTCGACAGTGCTTTTCCACAGGATGGCCAGCTTCTGGTGCGGCTGAAGACGACGTTCATCCACCCAATTTTCGTTGGTGTCGACATCCAGTGTGATTGTTCCGTGAGGCTGCAAAAAGTCGACGGGTCTGAGCGGAACTGGGGCATCCGCTTCTCCAGACACGTAGGAGATTGGGCGTTGGTTGAGGACTGCTTCCACTTCAGCAGTGAAGGTGGAAAGTTGGTCGAACTCCAAAATGCGGCGTCCGAGCGTCCGCTTGAAGCAGGATTTAACCAATGCAACGAGTCGCTCGTAGAGTCCGCCAGCCCAAGGGCTGAGTGACGGGATGAATCTCCAGTCGATTCCATTCTTTGCGAGCTGGTCGGTTGTCTCTCTGTCGTTTGGTTGGGGAAGAAGTTCCCTCAGTGTTTTGTCGGCAAGCACAAATTGGCCTCCGTTATCGCTGAGCATGCGATTTGGTCGTCCTCTTCGACTGACGAAACGGCGGAAGACGTTGAGAAATGATTCGGCAGAAAGGTCAGTGGTCGGCTCCAAGTAGACGGCTCGAGTGGTGAGACACGTCAGTAAGACGATCCACACCTTCACCATTTGACCGGAGAGGCGAGCGGTGGTTGGACCCAAGTAGTCGACTCCGGTCGATTCGAAGGGCTTGAGCCGTGTGACACGGTCTGCTGGTAGCGGCGGCATCTCTGGTTTGGCAAATGGATATGCGGTCATTCGACGGCAGAGAAGACAATCGTTTAGAGCCCTTCTTGCGGTTTGACGCGCTTTTGGGCACCAGTAATTGCAGAGGAATTCGGTGAGTGTCCAGTCGACTCCGGCATGGTGGAGAGTGACATGGATTCGTTTGAAGACGTGCACCGTGAGCGAAGAGTCGGATGGCAGTAAAATGGGTTGCGCCATTCCTGGTGCCGCAGTACGGATGGCTGACAGTCGAGTCGAAAGTCTGATGGTTCCATCTTCTCCTGTCGTGGTTGAAAAGGTGTTCAGTTGTGCTGCATGGCGTTTTTGCTCTTGCTGAATGAGGAAGATTTCTGCCAATTTGAAGTCTTCTGCGGTGAGTGGGCCAGTTGCTAAGATGGCTGACTGCTTTTTCCTCAGCCGATTGATGAATCGTAGGACAAAGGCGGTAGTCCGAATAAGTCGCGACCAAGTGCTGAACCGTCTACAATCGATGATTGGTTCAGGTAGGTCATTGTGTTCGCCTTTTTGGTTCTGCGGATTCTTCTTTTCTGTGGTGACGAAGATCCCGGTTTCGAGTTGTTCGCTCGTTAGCTCTGCTGGTTCGGCTTCAGTCAATTCTTTCGCCGAAGTTTCGATGCGGAAGGTGTATTCGTCGGGCCATGACGATTCGCATGTGATCAGCCAGTCTGGTCCATTCCACCAGATGCAATTTTTGCGTAGTTCTTCCGGAGTCGCGCCGCGGGTTGCCACATCCGCTGGGTTGCACTCTGTCCGAACGTAGTGAAATGTGATTTGTTCATGGAGTCGGATTTCCCTCAGCCGTCTTTCCACGAAGATCGGCTGCGTTTCCTTGGTGTTGATCCAAGATAGGGCGATTCTGCTGTCGCTCCAAAGATGCGTGGATCGAATCTTCCGCTTCAACTGTTTGTGAACGAAGTTGACTGCGCGGACTCCGATGAGTATGGCGAGCAGCTCCATGCGTGGAATGGTGAGCGTTTTTCCAGCCTTCTTTGGTTTGAGTCGACTCTTAGAGAAGACGAGATTGGTGGACGTGTTTGTGTGAGAATGCGTCCGCAGATAAATTGCTGCGGCGAAACACGTTTGTGAAGCATCGACGAAGGCATGGAGCTCAAGTTCGTCGTTCACGTCGTTGATGACACGACGCGGAATGTCGATCGACTGATTCGACCATCGGTTGAGAATGGTCTTCCACCGATTTGAGGTGTCGTCCGGGAGTTCATTGTCCCAACCGTGTGATCCTTCCCAGAGCTGTTGGAAGAAGAGTTTTGCCGGCAGTAGGCATGGTGAGACCATGCCCGCTGGGTCGTACAGGCTGGCAATCGTGCTGAGTATTGACCGCCGAGTGCATCGAAGTTCATTGGGACTTGGGAAGTTAAAGCGAATTGCGTCCTTCTTGAGGTGCCACTGTAGACCAAGAACTTTCGCCAATTGGTCGACTCCGAGCCGGTCCTCTGACGGGATGACATTCATGATTCGCGGAGAATTGGAGATGAACTCTCGCAAGTTCATTTTTGCGTCCGCAAACAGCGATTTGGTGTTGCGGTAGCCGGACAATGCTTCGTCGATTGACTCACATTCCAGCAGAAGATTGTCGACGTAAATGTTGTCGAAGAGGGCCGCCGTCTTCTCACCATATTTCTTGAGATGATGCCGAATGACGACGGCGAGAATAGTTGGGCTGCAGATGATGCCGAATGCCACGCGGCAAAATCGCAAGACGGTCATGTTGGTAGCGGTGAGCGGTTGGTTCGGGTCCTTCACCCAAAGGAATTTGCACACTTCTCGCTCGTCCGGCTCCAATCCAATTGTTAGGAAGGCGGCCTGTATGTCAGCTAGCACGGGAAAGCGTGGGCACCGGAAACGAAGCAAGAGTCCGACGAGGTCGGGCAGAAGGACTGGGCCACGGTAAAGGCAGTCGTTCAATGATGGACTGCCGCGGCAGTGTGCGCTTGCATCGTAGACAATCCGTAGCTTGTGGGTGATGACACCGTGATGAGGAAGGTAATGCTCTAACCGCTGCGGGTTTCGATCTGCGACTTCAATGACTCCTTCATCTAATTGTTCACGGATTTTGTCGTCGTACTTCTTGAGGGTGTCCGTTCCCTGCAGCTTTTGTAGGACTGATGATAGTCGACTGTATGCCATGCGGAAATTGGAGTTGAGCGGAGGATTCGGTTCCTTCCATGGCCATCTGACAGAGTAACGGCCATCTTCTCCTTGTTTGATGGATTTCTCGAGCATGTTGAGGGCGACTGCATCGTCGTCTTGAGAAGGGTCCTCACGAATGCCGATTGATTCGAGACTCCAAAAGTCCTCGATTGCGTTTGTTGATGGCATAGGTTCCGCGTTTGAAGGGTGCACAGCCATAAGCGACACGGAACTGTTGACTGGGGGTGTTCGCCCAATTTCGGTTTCACCGCCGATGAGCGTGCCAAAGATGGTTTTGATCAGGAAGAGTCCGGAAGTCGGTTCCTTTTCCTTGGAGGTGAAGAACTGCCAGAACTGACGAGTGCCGATCATGATGTCAGGCTTCTCTTTGATGAAGGAAAGCTCCGACTGGTCGTCAAATGGCGTGGTTTCGGATGAGTCGGCTCCATTCCACTCGACCATTTCGAAGGGAGTTGAAATTTCATCCGTTTGGTTGAGTAGCACTTCTTCCCATCCGCCGTCCTCGCGTTTGAGCTTGACGGTATATGTTGGTGATCGCATCCGCAAAGGATCGTTCATTGAGCCACCGAATCCGTGGATTTCGAGTTGGTCGACTTGACGGCCACGTGGTGGTTGCAGCCTTTTGACCAGCCGACTGGAGATGAAGCTGGACTGGCTGCCAGGATCGAAGAAGACGACAATCATGAATTTGTCCTTTCTTCCACGTGCCGTGACCCAAATTCGCCTCGTCATTAAGTAGGCGTATGGTTTTTTGCTCGGGACTCCGATTGCTGCGGCGACAGTTTCGTTTTTCAGCGCCTCGTTGGGAGTCGGTTGTGTCTCGTTCGCATCAGTACGAACGGCTTCAGTCGACGTTTGAGTCACCACGTGCGACTGTGTGGCATGTCGGTTGCCATTAGAACGGTTCCCTGTGGTTTTTTGGTTGGGCGGAGGCCTCGTGTGTGAACGATGGCTTGGTCCGGCCGCTGGTGGCTTCAATGCGCGTGAGAAGCAGACCAGAAAATGATGGCGGCCATTGCACTGGCTGCAAGGCTTGGTCGACGGACAGTCCGACGCTCGGTGGTTCTCTCGTAGACAGAGTAGGCAGCGATTTTGCTCCTTCAGCCGGTCACTGCGGGCTTGTGGGTTGTCGTATTTGACGCACTTGCTTGGTAAGTGTCGACCATCACACAGCGAGCACGGCCGCATGTTCTTTCCGCCTTTGTTGGTGACAGGAAATGAGCGGGTCGGTTGAAAGTTCGGCTGTGTGGGGTTCTTATCGCGGTGAGGTGTCTTCTCTTCGTCTCGGACACCACGGCACCGTTGAACCTCCTCTCGTACGCAGATGAGTTGGTTGAGCACTCGAGGTTGGTTTGAGTTCGTTTGCAGCTTTCAGACTTCGTAACCACTGCGATGGTCGAAGCGCTGGCGCTAGTTAACATCGCGCAGATGCAAAAGGAGACGGCAACGAGAACTGGCCCAAATCGTCGAGGTGATGGACCAAGGATACGATTTAACTGTTCGCGAAGCCACTCGCGTCCAGTGTCCCGGAAGGTCGTCCCCGCCTTTGAAAGTTGGTGCTTGACTCGTCGTATTGGGTCGATTGCTCCAGCTCGTTCTGCGCTTCCATAGGCCTTCCGTACTTTGCGTTTGATGAAGCGTTGACTGACGATGCCACATCCGATCAACGAGTGGATGATAGAGTAGGCGGTGCGCAGGTTGGCTCCGCACGCTCGCAAGGATGCAGAGTAAAGTACAGCAGAGTGACAATGCGAAGAACATTACTATCCCGGTCAAAATGGCAGCCCAGCGCGGACTGCATTGAGGATTGGCGATTTGATCGATGCAGAATGTGCAGTCAATTGAATCACAGCCTGCTGTTGCTGGGCACGTGGCATGTGTTGTGGTTGTGTAGCCTTTCCGGGTCCAGAAGTGTCCGAGGCATGTATAGTCGTTGAGTAGGAGTTCAGGAGGCAATTCGTATGTGAAGTTCCGGGTTGCTTGTCGAATGAGGCAGTCACCTTCACAGCAAATCTCTTGTTTGACAGTTTCGGGAGGGCTTCGAACGATCACTCCTCTTTGGTAGCAGTCGATTTTAGGATGGTTGAGTCCTTCTGCTGAGGATAAGGTTGAACCAAACAAGCAGATCAGTGCCGTGATGAGACTGAGTTGGTTGACTGTTTTCTGTGTTTTGGACCGTGTGACCATTGGGTGAGGCAGTGGTGCCTTTTGGGTTGTCTCTCTTTTCCGTTGGCGGAGAGGGTCGTGACGGTTAATTGTACCGGAAGGTCGTTTGCCCTGCCGTTTTGAAGCACCGAGTCGGCTGTGTTGACTTCCAATGGATAAAGTCTGCTGACCGGCCGGGTCAGGATGCGCCCGTTGGCCATTTTGAGTTGCACGCTCCGGACGGACCAACGGTCCCAGAATTGGTCCAATTTTTCTACAGTGCTTTTCCACAGGATGGCCAGCTTCTGGTGAGGAAGAAGACGACGTTCATCCACCCAATTTTCGTTGGTGTCGACATCCAGTGTGATTGTTCCGTGAGGCTGCAAAAAGTCGACGGGTCTGAGCGGAACTGGGGCATCCGCTTCTCCAGACACGTAGGAGATTGGGCGTTGGTTGAGGACTGCTTCCACTTCAGCAGTGAAGGTGGAAAGTTGGTCAAACTCCAAAATGCGGCGTCCGAGCGTCCGCTTGAAGCAGGATTTGACCAATGCAACGAGTCGCTCGTAGAGTCCGCCAGCCCAAGGGCTGAGTGACGGGATGAATCTCCAGTCGATTCCATTCTTTGCGAGCTGGTCGGTTGTCTCTCTGTCGTTTGGTTGGGGAAGAAGTTCCCTCAGTGTTTTGTCGGCAAGCACAAATTGGCCTCCGTTATCGCTGATCATGCGATTTGGTCGTCCTCTTCGACTGACGAAACGGCGGAAGACGTTGAGAAATGATTCGGCAGAAAGGTCAGTGGTTGGCTCCAAGTAGACAGCTCGAGTGGTGAGACACGTCAGTAAGACGATCCACACCTTCACCATTTGACCGGAGAGGCGAGCGGTGGTTGGACCCAAGTAGTCGACTCCGGTCGATTCGAAGGGCTTGAGCCGTGTGACACGGTCTGCTGGTAGCGGCGGCATCTCTGGTTTGGCAAATGGATATGCGGTCATTCGACGGCAGAGAAGACAATCGTTTAGAGCCCTTCTTGCGGTTTGACGCGCTTTTGGGCACCAGTAATTGCAGAGGAATTCGGTGAGTGTCCAGTCGACTCCGGCATGGTGGAGAGTGACATGGATTCGTTTGAAAACGTGCACCGTGAGCGAAGAGTCGGATGGTAGTAAAATGGGTTGCGCCATTCCTGGTGCCGCAGTACGGATGGCCGACAGTCGAGTCAAAAGTCTGATGGTTCCATCTTCTCCTGTCGTGGTTGAAAAGGTGTTCAGTTGTGCTGCATGGCGTTTTTGCTCTTGCTGAATGAGGAAGATTTCTGCCAATTTGAAGTCTTCTGCGGTGAATGGGCCAGTTGCTAAGATGGCTGACTGCTTTTTCCGCAGCCGATTGATGAATCGTTGGACAAAGGCAGTGGTCCGAATTAGTCGCGACCAAGTGCTGAACCGTCTACAGTCGATGATTGGTTCGGGTAGGTCATTGTGTTCGCCTTTTTGGTTCTGCGGATTCTTCTTTTCTGTGGTGACGAAGATCCCGGTTTCGAGTTGTTCGCTCGTTAGCTCTGCTGGTTCGGCTTCAGTCAATTCTTTCGCCGAAGTTTCGATGCGGAAGGTGTATTCGTCGGGCCATGACGATTCGCATGTAATCAGCCAGTCTGGTCCATTCCACCAGATGCAATTTTTGCGTAGTTCTTCCGGAGTCGCGCCGCGGGTTGCCACATCCGCTGGGTTGCACTCTGTCCGAACGTAGTGAAATGGGATTTGCTCATGGAGTCGGATTTCCCTCAGCCGTCTTTCCACGAAGATCGGCTGCGTTTCCTTGGTGTTGATCCAAGATAGGGCGATTCTGCTGTCGCTCCAAAGATGCGTGGATCGAATCTTCCGCTTCAACTGTTTGTGAACGAAGTTGACTGCTCGGACTCCGATGAGTATGGCGAGCAGTTCCATGCGTGGAATGGTGAGCGTTTTTCCAGCCTTCTTTGGTTTGAGTCGACTCTTAGAGAAGACGAGATTGGTGGACGTGTTTGTGTGAGAATGCGTCCGCAGATAAATTGCTGCGGCGAAACACGTTTGTGAAGCATCGACGAAGGCATGGAGCTCAAGTTCGTCGTTCACGTCGTTGATGACACGACGCGGAATGTCGATCGACTGATCGGCCCATCGGTTGAGAATAGCTTTCCACCGATTGGAGGTGTCGTCTGGGAGTTCGTTGTCCCAACCGTGTGGTTCTTCCCAGAGCTGTTGGAAGCAGAGTTTGGCCGGCAATAGGCATGGTGAGACCATGCCCGCTGGGTCGTACAGGCTGGCAATCGTGCTGAGTATTGAACGTCGAGTGCATCTCAGTTCGTTGGGGCTTGGAAAGTTGAAGCGAATTGCGTCCTTCTTGAGGTCCCACTGTAGGCCAAGAACTTTCGCCAACTGGTCGACTCCGAGACGGTCCTCTGGCGGGATGACATTCATGATTCGCGGAGAATTGGAGATGAACTCTCGCAAGTTCATTTTTGCGTCCGCAAACAGCGATTTGGTGTTGCGGTAGCCGGACAATGCTTCGTCGATTGACTCACATTCCAGCAGAAGATTGTCGACGTAAATGTTGTCGAAGAGGGCCGCCGCCTTCTCACCATATTTCTTGAGATGATGCCGAATGACGACGGCGAGAATAGTTGGGCTGCAGATGATGCCGAATGCCACGCGGCAAAATCGCAAGACGGTCATGTTGGTAGCGGTGAGCGGTTGGTTCGGGTCCTTCACCCAAAGGAATTTGCACACTTCTCGCTCGTCCGGCTCCAATCCAATTGTTAGGAAGGCGGCCTGTATGTCAGCTAGCACGGGAAAGCGTGGACACCGGAAACGAAGCAAGAGTCCGACGAGGTCGGGCAGAAGGACTGGGCCACGGTAAAGGCAGTCGTTCAATGATGGACTGCCGCGGCAGTGTGCGCTTGCATCGTAGACAATCCGTAGCTTGTGGGTGATGACACCGTGATGAGGAAGGTAATGCTCTAACCGCTGCGGGTTTCGATCTGCGACTTCAATGACTCCTTCATCTAATTGTTCACGGATTTTGTCGTCGTACTTCTTGAGTGTGTCCGTTCCCTGCAGCTTTTGTAGGACTGATGATAGTCGACTGTATGCCATGCGGAAATTGGAGTTGAGCGGAGGATTCGGTTCCTTCCATGGCCATCTGACAGAGTAACGGCCATCTTCTCCTTGTTTGATGGATTTCTCGAGCATGTTGAGGGCGACTGCATCGTCGTCTTGAGAAGGGTCCTCACGAATGCCGATTGATTCGAGACTCCAAAAGTCCTCGATTGCGTTTGTTGATGGCATAGGTTCCGCGTTTGAAGGGTGCACAGCCATAAGCGACACGGAACTGTTGACTGGGGGTGTTCGCCCAATTTCGGTTTCACCGCCGATGAGCGTGCCAAAGATGGTTTTGATCAGGAAGAGTCCGAAAGTCGGTTCCTTTTCCTTGGAGGTGAAGAACTGCCAGAACTGACGAGTGCCGATCATGATGTCAGGCTTCTCTTTGATGAAGGAAAGCTCCGACTGGTCGTCACGTGGCGTGGTTTCGGATGAGTCGGCTCCATTCCACTCGACCATCTCGAAGGGAGTTGAAATTTCATCCGTTTGGTTGAGTAGCACTTCTTCCCATCCGCCGTCCTCGCGTTTGAGCTTGACGGTATATGTTGGTGATCGCATCCGCAAAGGATCGTTCATTGAGCCACCGAATCCGTGGATTTCGAGTTGGTCGACTTGACGGCCACGTGGTGGTTGCAGCCTTTTGACCAGCCGACTGGAGATGAAGCTGGACTGGCTGCCAGGATCGAAGAAGACGACAATCATGAATTTGTCCTTTCTTCCACGTGCCGTGACCCAAATTCGCCTCGTCATTAAGTAGGCGTATGGTTTTTTGCTCGGGACTCCGATTGCTGCGGCGACAGTTTCGTTTTTCAGCGCCTCGTTGGGAGTCGGTTGTGTCTCGTTCGCATCAGTACGAACGGCTTCAGTCGACGTTTGAGTCACCACGTGCGACTGTGTGGCATGTCGGTTGCCATTAGAACGGTTCCCTGTGGTTTTTTGGTTGGGCGGAGGCCTCGTGTGTGAACGATGGCTTGGTCCGGCCGCTGGTGGCTTCAATGCGCGTGAGAAGCAGACCAGAAAATGATGGCGGCCATTGCACTGGCTGCAAGGCTTGGTCGACGGACAGTCCGACGCTCGGTGGTTCTCTCGTAGACAGAGTAGGCAGCGATTTTGCTCCTTCAGCCGGTCACTGCGGGCTTGTGGGTTGTCGTATTTGACGCACTTGCTTGGTAAGTGTCGACCATCACACAGCGAGCACGGCCGCATGTTCTTTCCGCCTTTGTTGGTGACAGGAAATGAGCGGGTCGGTTGAAAGTTCGGCTGTGTGGGTTTCTTATCGCGGTGAGGTGTCTTCTCTTCGTCTCGGACACCACGGCACCGTTGAACCTCCTCTCGTACGCAGATGAGTTGGTTGAGTTCGTCACGCCAGCGGCGACTGTCCCATTCACGGCCGCTGTCGCGTTCCTTCTCCACCAATTTGGTGAGAATGCCTCTCGGCAAACGCTCCTTGATTGTGAATGTGACCCATGAGTCGTCTCTGATGTTGTGATCGGTGAGTTGCCGGCAGACACGATCAATGACATCGGCGAACTTTCGAAGGCTTGCGACTGATTCCCCAGCAGGTTGGAGGTGGAGCAGTTCAGATTGGTTGTCGTAGCCGGGCTCTGAGTCGACAGTTGATGAGAACATCTGCCAGAAAGTTGGCCATTCCTTTGGATCGCCGGAGAATTGTGGCAGTCGGAGTGGTGGCAGCTTGACTCGAGGTTGAGGCGGTGTCTCGGCCGGCGGTCGACGGTACTGTCTCCTCGGCAGCTGCACTCCTGGACCAAGTTCAATCGATGCTTCGTCGTACTGGTCGTCAGCATTCTCATCGTCCACGTTGTCGCCTCGTGCTGGAGTGGAACGAAGGGAGGCTTCTCGCGAGTTGGAACGATACTCGTCCAGGGTTGTCATCACTTCAACGAGCACGTCGCGAGCTGCTTCTTTTTGGTCGAGGAACTGACGATCTTCGATAGGTAAGTCGTCGTCTTCGTCACCGGCGATTCTGTATCGTGGCGGAAAGTTGTTGTAGATCAAATGTTCCGCGGTCCGTTCCTGCTCTTCGGAGAGTGCCAATGAAGTTGTACCATTGTTCATCAAGTTGTTCAACCCGACCGATCGCTGACTGTAGATGGGCTTTCTCCAGCTTTAGTTTCTGAAGTGTTCCGGCGTCCATTGTGTCTTGGAGTAGTGCTGAGGCCAAGCTGACATGTTTCCGCAGGGTCTTTAATGCTGATCCCAGATTGCAGCGAATTCGTCCTGACATTGCGTGAGGATGAGTCCGAGCTGATGCGGCAGTCGACAAGTTGAGTCGACGAGATTGAGGCCGAGCTGATGCGGCTGTCAACAAGATGAGTTGACACGATTGGATGCCGAGCTGATGCGGCAGTCGACAAGTTGAGTCGACGAGATTGAGGCCGAGCTGATGCGGCTGTCAACAAGATGAGTTGACACGATTGGATGCCGAGCTGATGCGGCAGTCGACAAGTTGAGTCGACGAGTTTGAGGCCGAGCTGATGCGGCTGTCAACAAGATGAGTTGACACGATTGGATGCCGAGCTGATGCGGCAGTCGACAAGTTGAGTCGACGAGATTGAGGCCGAGCTGATGCGGCTGTCAACAAGATGAGTTGACACGATTGGATGCCGAGCTGATGCGGCAGTCGACAAGTTGAGTCGACGAGTTTGAGGCCGAGCTGATGCGGCTGTCAACAAGATGAGTTGACACGATTGGATGCCGAGCTGATGCGGCAGTCGACAAGTTGAGTCGACGAGTTTGAGGCCGAGCTGATGCGGCTGTCAACAAGATGAGTTGACTGGTGACTGCAGTCGTGTTTGGTGGTGAGCTCACTCCGGTGGATGCACGGCTGTTGGTGCTGATCCGTTGAAGATGTGTGTGCGCTAGCAGGCGCTTTGGTTGTTCAGTTGTAGAACGTCGGCTGCGGGTAGGATGCTGACTCCGCTGAGTGGATCCCAATTTCCCGGCCGTTGCACCAAAAAATTTGTAGCGGAACCCGGGGAGTGAAATGCAACGGTGGTTGGGTCCCGACAAATTTTGGGTGGAGGTGGTTCCTCCTGGTGAGTGTCGACTGTGAGAGTCGAGGAGACGCAAAGGCGTTTAGGAGCTCAGACGACTGCAGCCCACCCGAAGACAATGAACCCCAAAGCAGAGACAAAAAATACCAAATGATTTATAATCTCAAACTTGGGTAATTAAACCAAAGTCTCCCAAAGGGGAGAACAAAGTGAAATGAGGAAGTCGACTGTACGGAACAGTCGACGGGAAATGGTCGACAATGGTGGAAATGGCAAAGGGAATAAAATTGGACGGACAAAATGGGAAATGGATCGGCTGGCCCGAAAATGAAATGAAATGAAGTGGGGGAAATGATGGGAGAGCCTAGCCTGGAGGATGGGCGTGGCTTCATCCGGCTCTCCCCGAGGGGGAATTGGAAATGGGCCAAAATCGATCGTCGCTTTGGCGACAATAAATTTATAGTCACTGCAAATGATATAAAACTAAATATAAATTTAAAAAAAAGAATTTAAAATAGTTAGTTTTATTTTATTGAGAAAAAATAATGTCTAAAAAAATTTAAATTTAATACCTATTTTAATAACCGAAATAAAAAAACTCTAATTAAATAATTATATTAATATTTATTTAAATTTAATCAAAAATTCAAAGGTCTAAAATTGTAGTCGTTTTTATACAGATTATTCAAGTTTCAAATGATGCAAAATTGGCGTTTAAAATTAAGGTATTTATTTTACCAGTAATAACCTACTACTACTACTAAAATAAAATAAACAAATTTCATGATTAAAATTAAATTTATAATTATTATAAATCAACAGAAAAATATTTGTATACAATAATACTAAACTGGTACTGCCGTAAACTCTACACTTCACAAGAAACCCGACAAGATGATAAAAAAATCATTTGGTAAAATAAAAGGCAAAGAATACAAACAAAAAATATAATTAATGAATAAGTTAATTATTTCATTGCAGTCAATTAACCTAAAATATGTTTGAAAGAAAGCATTAAAATGTTCAGAAAAAGGAATAAAACTCAATTCAAAATAAAACCATATAAACAAAAAATATAATAAGCAGGCTGCCAATTTTAGTAAATACATATTTTTTTTTTGGCTTCTCCATGCTCTAATTAGTTGAAAAAACACTTTCTTTTTGGCTTTGCGAACAAAAGTTGGGACTTTTATTTACATATTTCGGCGTTTTTTTACATATTTTTCATATTTCGCGATTTTTTACAAATTTGGTGCTATTATGGAATTTTTTCTTATATATTTCACTGTTTTTTACATATTTGAGAATTTTTTACGGAAATTTTTGGGAAACCTCAAAAAAACACCAAATTTCGGCAAATTTTTTGTAAGTATTTTATTATTATTTTTACATTTGAGAATTTTTGAAAATTTAAATTGAAAAAATAAATTTGTTTTTGAAAATCTACAAAATACCAAATAGTAATTTTAAAATACTAAAAGGTAATTCTAAGCCTATTTAAGTAATTTTTATGGAGTTTTGTGCCTATTTCATCCTTTACGAGGAATTTTAAAACAATCAAATAACTGTATAGAAATAAATGAAGGAATTAAATAAAAACATTTTGTTTGGTGCCAATGCTAGAGGTGTGCCGTGACTGAAAAAACCCGTGAACCGTGAATCGTGACCGTGAATCGGTCCCGTGAATCGTGACCGTGAATTGGTCCCGTGAATCGTGACCGTGACCGTGATCCAAAAAACCCGTTAAATTCACGGTAACCGTGAATTTTACAATTTTAATTAGTCTAAAAGTCAAAAAACGATGAAAAATGCAAATTATAGGTGCGCTTGCATATTTCAAGTTTAAAAAATCGGGTACTGAAGTGTCCATTGGCAAGCATGCCCATAATTTGCATTTTTCGCATAATTGTGGACGTTCTAAATTGATTCCGACCTTTTATAAATGGTTTTGTGAGACATATTTACCCAATTTTTAAGAAAAATATGGGTTTTAGTGGAAACTTTTAGAAAATGTGATTTATTAACTGATTTTACCCAAAATGACTTTATTTCGAGCGAATTTTTTTTAAAAACTTAATGAATTTTTTATTTAAATGGGCTCATACTTGAAACTTTGTTTTTATTTGTATTTCGTGCAATATATGTAGTTGGTTGGCTTTGTTCAAAAAAGTTTCAGGAATAGGGGAGGGGGCCGGCGGTGCCGGTAGGCGCCGCCGGGGAAATTTTTTGAAAACTTGGCTCTGTTTCTTAGCAAACTTTGCCCAAAAAAAGACCAAATTTCTCTATTAAAAAAAATTATTTCATAAATATTCAATTTTATCCAGTGTAAATTTTTCACGGAATAACCGTGAATTGGTACCGTGAATCGTGACCGTGACCGTGAGTGAAAAAACCCGTGAAATTCACGGTAACCGTGACCGTGACCGTGAATCACGGCACACCTCTAGCCAATGCCAACTAAATTTAAAAGCATTATATTTTTAAATATCATGAAATAAAATGTATAAATTATTTAAAAATTATTAACAAGGCGAAACAGGAAATAAATGGATTTGAATTGGGAAGGTTCCCAAAAAGTCATCTTCGAATTCAAGGCTATTAATTGCGTCAAAATAAAATAATAAAAAATAAATCAATAATTTATATTTTAATGTGTTTAGGTATTTAAAAAATATATATTTTAATTGGAATGAAATCCAATTAGTAAATTATTCGAATAAATGAATCATTTTATTTACTAAAAATTAATTAAAGCTATAAAATGTATTAAACATTAAATGCAAAAGATTATGCATATAAATTTTTTGATCAAATTTCACTAATATTTTTTAGATTAATTTAAATATGCAACCACTATAAATCAAATTTTGATTAAGAGAAATTCTCAAAAAAAATTCTTTATGGTATATTCAACAAAAATACAGAATAATATAATGAATAAATTTGATTTTGTAAAAAATTTCAAAATAAATATTTTCATTTATTAGTAAAATTAAATAATTCAGTACATAATACATATAATAAATGAATACTAAACGTCCGTCTCCAACATAAATGTACAAAAAGTCCAATATAATTGATAAATCATTTGAACATTTTTATTTAAAAATTTAAATCAAAGTTGAATTAATAAAATAAAATGTGCTATAAATCCCAATGAAACTATGAGAAAAAATAAATATTAAAAATAAAATAAAAAACCTAAAAAATCGCAGTGCTCATATCGCATTGTTGCGGATGAGAAACTGTTCGGTCCGAGGGTTAAAGGAACACGATCAATAAATAAATGTTTATTGACGAACAATAAATAAAAGTGAAGGGCAATTTGGTCGGAGGAAAATGACAATTTTAAATGAATGAGGGAAAAGACAAGGAGGGAGGGAATGATCGACTATTTAAGGGCGAGTGACAACAACAAAATAGGCGGGGAATTTGAATAGGCAGATCGCCATAATAATTCAAATAGGCTCATCCGAACACCTCCCCTTTTGAGCGGCTCACGGCGAGTACCTTTGAGGGGCACGTCTGTTCCGTTGCGGGTATCGGCGTGGCAGGTTTTGCTGTTCTGCTTCTTCGTCCGCTGATTCATCATTGTCGGACTGTCCCAAATCATTCTCGAGTCCCTGCTCTTGGACAGTTTGGTTGTGCTCATCCCGAGCTTCCAAATCATTTGCAATTTGTCGATCGGCAGGTTTTCCAATGTCAAATGCGTCGAGAAAAATCTGCAATTGGTCGGCTTCGTCGGGAGTGTGTCGAGGACGAAGTTGATTGGCATGGAATCTTCCTGACGACCCGTCACGGAAGTCCACGTCATAAATGACTCCTCTCTTTTTCGACACCTTGCCGAATTTCCAATTTTGCGAAATTCGGTGTTTGGCGAAGACGTTGTCTCCGATGGCAAACTCTCGAATTTTCGTGCCATAACGTCGATTGAACCTTTTTTCCATCTCCTCATTTCGCTCAATCGGCAGAGTGGGAGTTGGTTTCAACAAATCCAAGGTTGTTCGTGGTTTCCTTCCAAGAAACATTTCCGCTGGGGATTTGCTTCCTTCGAGCGAATCATTGGGGGTCGTCCGGTAGCTGACGAGAAAAGTTTCGACTATGCTTTTACTCGGAGCCCCCTCCCCTTTTAATTTTCGGAATGTTCTTTTGAAGGTGTCCACAAATCTCTCTGCTTGGCCGTTGGACATCGGATTGTATGGTGCCGAGAACAGGTGTTTGATGCCATTGACGTTTGTGAATTTTGCAAATTCATGGCTGGTGAACTGCGTCCCGTTGTCCGAGACCAGAGATTTCGAAGACCTCAGGGTATTTCGAATATGCGTCGACGATGACCAGAAACTCTTTCCCGAAAAATGGTCCGGCATAGTCAATGTGCACTCTCTGCCACGGTCCATTTGTCTTTGGCCATGATTGCAGATGCGTTTTGGCTGGCGCTTTTGCCTCGTTTTGGCACGGTTGGCAATTTTCAACAAATTGTTCAATTTCCTGGTCCATTTTTGGCCAGTAAGCGTATTCACGAGCCAACTGCTTCATCCTTTTCATACCAGGATGTCCTTTGTGGAGCAGTTGCAGTATTTTGGCTCTGTGTTGTGTTGGAATCACAACTCGTTCAGCATACATCAAACAATCTTTTGTAATGCTGAGTTGTTCCTTTCTTTGGTGAAAAATTCTGATTTCCACATTTTCGTTTCCAACATTTTGAGGCCAGCCATTTCGAATGAAATTCATGACCTTTTTGATGTTCTGATCACTTTTGGACGACTCGACGATGTTTGCAAATTTGATCGGAAGCTTCTCGATGGTTCCGATGAGAATTGACTCAACTTCCGAATCGATGCAAGTGTTTGCAATTACTCGGTCTTCGGCATCCTTTACTTTGGCAATGAGCCGTGAAAGTGCGTCAGCTTGGCCGAAGTCGTTGGTGTTGACATATTCGATTGTGAAATCGTATGCCAAAAGAATGAGTGACCATCGAAGCAGGCGATTTGCACTGCATTGCCGCACTCCTTTTTTATTGCCGAAGATGGCGAGAAGAGGCTTATGATCAGTTAGGAGCGTAAATTTACGTCCATAGATCATTTTGTGAAATTTCTGCACTGCAAAAATTAATGCTAGTGCTTCCTTTTCAATTTGTGAATAGTTCTTCTCGGCCGGAGTTAAGGCGGATGACGCGTGCGCAATGGCTTTCATCGTGCCGTCCGGGAATTTATGCGAAATCACTGCTCCAATTCCCTGATCAGAAGCATCTGCAGCTACTACGATCTCTTTTAGAGGGTCATAGTGCGTGAGCAACAATTCTGATGACAAAATTTCTTTCATTTTGTCAAATGCCTTTTTGCATTTGTCGCTCCAATTCCATTCGGTGTCCTTTTTCAGCAAATCATCAAGCGGCTTTCTGACGAAGCGCATGTTTTTGATGAATTGTTGGTAATGGTTTACCATTCCCAAATATGACCGAAGTGAAGAAACATCCGTCGGTTCTGGCATCTCACTGATGGCGGTGATTTTGCTGGGGTCGGGTCTGCGTCCGTTTTTGTCGATTATTTGTCAGAGATATTTAATTTCATCTTGGAAAAACGAACATTTTCCCGTTTGACGCGAAATCCCCATTCTTGAAATCGCGAGAACATCATTTTCAAGTGTTCTGCATGTTCTTTTTGGGCCTTGCTGACGATGATGATGTCATCAAGGTAGGCTGTCGCGAAGTCAAAATCTGCCAACATTTGGTCCATTATTGACTGGAAAATGCCAGGGGCTGTTTTGATGCCAAAGGGAAGTCTTTTGACTTCATAATTTCCTCTGTGGGTTGCAATGGCACACAGCCTTTTCGATGCTTCGTCCAGCTCCACTTGTAGATACGCATCCCGGAGATCAATTTGTGAAAAGTATTGGCCTCCATTTAAGGTGGCAAAAATGTCTTCCGGTAATGGTAACGGATGCTGGTGGTCTTTTAGCGCATTGTTGAGTCCGGTTGAATAGTCGATGCACAGTCGAGCGCTACCGTCTGCCTTTTTGACGACCAGAATCGGTGCTGCCCATTCTGTGTGCTCAACTTTTCCGATGACTCCCATTTTCTCCCAACGATCCAATTCTCCGTCAACTGCGTCTTTGGCGTTGTACGGGACCGGACGAGCCTTTCTGTATATTGGCTGTGCGTCGGTTTTCAATTCTAGGTGCGCTTTGACCTTTGTGCAGAGTCCCAATTCATTTTTAAAAACATTGGTGAACTCCTGCTTTAGCTGATTGATTTGTTTTTCGGCGTCCTTATTTGGCGTGCCGTCAGCTTTGTTGGATTTGATCGGGGCATTTTTGCCTCTCGATTCTTCCCCTGCGCTGCAAAGATTGATCGGAGAGTTGATTTTGGCTTTGATGCCATCCAACAGTCCAAATGCATCCATTGTTTGGACGCTCAACAGATTCATCGATCCCTTTTCAGCGACATAAAAATTTTCTTTAACTTCTACGCCTTGGAATTCGAAGTGTCCTTCTCCCTTTCCGATAAAGGATTTTTCTGTCCCGTCGAACATTCTGCCTCTTTCGGCACATTTCCAAATTTTTGGCTGCCCGATCAGTCGATAAGTTTCCTCATCGATGACATTGATCTCTGCTCCGGAGTCGAGAATGAACTTCACGATCCTTCCGTTCAGCAGAACCTTTATCTTTATAAGAGAGGCGCTGTTGATTGATTTGAGTGCCATTCCAATGCTAAGCGTTCCAACTTTCTTAACTTTGAAGTTTTTGCGACGCCACTCTTGCACTTTTTCGCATTGGTTCTCCAAATGGCCGATGTAGCGACATTTGGGACACTTAGCCGATTTGTGCGAGCATTCTCTGTGGGAGTGGTTCGTTTTCCCACATCTCCAACATTGAAGCTGAGTTGCGCTTGGTTGGCCTTGCTTGGATTGTGGCTTTGGTTTTTCCCTTCTTTGGTTTGGCTTTACTGCATTCACCGTCTTTGATGACACCGAAGTTGCTTCGATCAATTTTGCCTCATGGATTGTCGACAAAAAATTGATGCAATCCTCGATTAGTTCATCGTATTTGACGGCGTCGCCATCCTTTGTAAGTTTGGCGAGAATGCGCTGCCGAAGAACTGCGTCTTTTGAAGACTTAAGCGCAGTAAGGAGCATTAGTCCTTTGAATTGTTCCTCGTTCAGTTTGTCAAACTGAAAATCTTTCAAAAGTCGTTTGTGCCTGTTGACAAATTGTTGAAATTCTTCGCCATCGTCTTTGGTGGCCATCAGACATGCAAATCGGTCCACAAATATTGATTGTGGTTTAGAAAACAGCTTTTCCAATTTTGCAATTGTCTCATCAAAATCGAAATCCGTCACCTTGGCCGGGAGAACAAATTTGCTGTACTCGCTGAACGCGCTTTCAGACAATTTGTTCATCAGAGCCTTGACTTTTATGTCATCGGCTGCGTTCGGAGCGCACGAGTCAATTGCAAACGTGAATCGCTCCAGCCATTCGGTGATGCGATGCTTTTCGTCGCATTGTTCGAAAATTGCGACGTCCGGCATTGACGGAATTGTTTGAATGATTGCTGGATTTGGCTGATTGTTTCTTTGAACATTTATCAGCTGGTTGATTTGCGTCTGTTGCTGAGCAATTACGTCGATTAATTGCTGCAAATTTGGCTGAGCCGCGGCGGGTTGCGTCATTGTTTACGATTATTGTTTCGACCCGAAATCAATAAACGTTGAAGTATTGCACCAATCGGTGTCAATTTAATATTTTGCCAACCCGGCTATTGACGAATTTGGCGAGCCGACTCGGCTTTTGAAGAATTTAGAGCCGTCCCGGCTTTAGAAGAAATGTCGAGCCGTCCCGGCTTTAGAAGAAGAGCAGTTTCTTTTGACTGCTTTAGAAGCTTTGCCGACCAGGCTTTTGACGACGAGCAGTTTCTTTGACTGCTTTTTTTGAAGAAATTTGCCGACTCGGCTTTAACAACAAAATTCTCAGCCAATCCCGGCTTTACGGTGAATTTGTTCTGCCGTCTCGGCTTTTGCTTTAAGTCCTAAAAGGTTCGATGCTCATTTGTCTCACCCGAAGATGTGTAGAGCAAAGTCCAATTTGTGTGTGACTGCGCCAATTGTTCGGTCCGAGGGTTAAAGGAACACGATCAATAAATAAATGTTTATTGACGAACAATAAATAAAAGTGAAGGGCAATTTGGTCGGAGGAAAATGACAATTTTAAATGAATGAGGGAAAAGACAAGGAGGGAGGGAATGATCGACTATTTAAGGGCGAGTGACAACAACAAAATAGGCGGGGAATTTGAATAGGCAGATCGCCATAATAATTCAAATAGGCTCATCCGAACAGAAACCGAGAAAAAATAAGTTAAATTTAAGGTAAGTATAATTTTTTTTTATTTTTAACATTAAAATATGAGAACTAAGAGAAATATAAACTTTTAATAAAAACTAATATTTTCTTAACAAAAAAATAAGAATTTAAAAAAAAATGAAAAAACAATTTAATGAATCTATTAAAAAATAATTAAGTGAAGAACTTTAAAGGAAAAATTTTTGAGTGCAATTTGCTAAAAGATTTTGTCAAAAATAATAGGTTTTGCAATTTAGAGCGTACTTTTAAGAAAATGGAGTTTGGGCGGTGCCGGTAGGTGCCGCCGAGGCCAAATTCAGAAATTTTCCTTTTATCCGCTTCGCCGGCGACCCCCTCCCCCCCCCCCCCCTCCGCTTTTTCATTTATGTTATTAATACAGCAAATTACCAAGATTAATTCAGAAGAATCGAATTACGGGTAGCCTTTCAATAAAAAATTTTGATTAGATTTAAAAAATACAGTAAGAGAATTTTCAGTATAACAGCTTTTTAAATAAATAAATTATATGTTTATTTTGCCCATTTTTTGTGGAAATTGTTTCAGGAAAGCAGCTTGAGGATGGCCCTACTTTGAAGGATTACAAAATCGGAAATGAGGCCACAATTTACCTCGTCAAGCGTCTTTGTGGCTGTTAGAGATGAAATATTGGCAAACTTTTTGATTACAAAATTTCGAATGCGTGCCAGGCACGGAAAGTTGATCTTTTCCCCTTTTATTCTTATGTTTTCCGTCCCATTTCCGTTTCATTCCATTTCTCTTTGTTATACAGTTGCTGGTTTTGTAAATTGATATTTGGGTAAAAGTAAATGAAACGGACACCTCGGATTTTTATATTAAATGATATATCTCAATCGATTCCTCTTAATGAGAGAAGAATGATAACATTTTTAGGGCGCGGCGATAATTCCGAACAGAGTTACAGACCCGGTACTGAAATGTCCAACTACCCACGGGACTCAATCGTCTAATGGTTTTTCATGGAAACGAACTAAAAGTCATCACTAGGGCTCGAAATTATATGGACTAAAAAACGTCAAATATGGACATAAAATATGGACTAAAAACGCCCGAAATATGGACTAAAAAGCTCAAAAATGGACAAATATGGACTAAAAACTGTCAAAATCTATGTTTTAATCCCTTAAAAATTTCAAAAAAGGTCAATATTTGCTTAAATAAACATAAAAATACAATAAACAACCAAAAAATGCATTTAAAACATAAAAATGCAAATTTTTATTGTCGTCCATTGTATAAAAAACCATCCAAGTTTGCCAAAGTTTCGAAAAAAAAATCGCATTAAAAAAAAGAAATGTTCGCAAAAAATGGCGAAAATATTTATTAAAAATGCCAAAAAGACCGACGCAAACTCAAATTTTTCGTATTTTTGGGGATTTAATTTTTAAACACGGCAATTCAATTTTAGGCTCCAAGTACAATTAAGTTGGTTTTTTCGTCTTAGTGGTCTGTGAGTTAGTCACCAAAAGGGGGGTCTCAGGTTCGAGTCCTCCTTATGTTGTGTGTTAATTTCAATTTTTTTCTTAAAGAAGAAAGGAAAAATTCTTTTTCAATAATAAAAGTTTTCGTGTCAATAAAAATCATATTCAAAAAATGCTGGTTACGTATAGCATCGCTAATTTTATGAAATTTTTCAGACTTATAACTCAGGCAATAATAGACCAAATA
The DNA here is from genome assembly GCA_023374025.1 of Heterodera schachtii. Classification (NCBI taxonomy): domain Eukaryota; kingdom Metazoa; phylum Nematoda; class Chromadorea; order Rhabditida; family Heteroderidae; genus Heterodera; species Heterodera schachtii. The sequence goes on from SIJG01000118.1 coordinate 160,310, forward strand.
AAACCATTTTATGCTCATTTTGAAGGGAAAATTCTGGAGAACATTCTAAGTTTTATTTGATTTGCCTTAAATTGCGCATTTGGCTAAAAAAGAATTAAAAGTATTGAAATTTTCACTAGGGTCAAAAATTTTTTCCTTGGGTCAGATTTTCTTGAATTTTTGCATAGGCACATATTTTGAGCTCCTCTATCGAATCACAGTTTATTTTTTAGCTGTCTAGTTTTTAACTCGAGATCGGCTCTTGCATTTTTACAAGGGAAAATCCCAAGAAGATTTAAAGTTTTGCAAAGTTTTCAAATAAAATGAGAAATGGCAAAAAGGAGTTAAAATTTATTATTATATTTCAAAATTTTTAAATAAATAATTCAACAAAAATTAAAACATTTTTACTACACATACTTCACGTGGAAGTTAGCTGTAAGTACCAGCAGTGATCAAGAAATATTAATAAAGAATAAATTGATCACTTCATAACAGCTAAAAGTTTATTAGTATTACTTTTTACATTTCCCTGGCATTTCTTGCCTAATTAATGAAAATTATTGGGAGGTAATAGAATGAAAAATATGATCATTTTTGCCTTGAACCAATTAATTTAATATTCTTCGTCTGTTCGACAGATTTAATTTTTCTCAAATCTATTAATTAGGTTACCGTTTTACTAATTCTTATTCAATTTTAAAAAATGTATATAAATATATTTATCGATATTTCGATTTGTAATCCATTATGCAAAAAATGATATAAAATAATTCTCATAAATTAACAAACCAAAAATAATTAACAAATTTCAAACATTTAAATCATTGTTTAGTTAGAATTAAATGAGTAAAAATCACAAAAAATCAGCCTAAAGTTAGACAAATGCACTTAAAAAATAACAGAAAATTCATGCTTTCTAATCAATTATTATATTTTTTATTATTATATAGAACATAAGCATATTATTTTTGTTAATTTTATTAAGCAAAAAGTAGGAAAAATAATTTAACAATTTATAAGTGATTTTTCATTATTCATAGCATTATCAATCGCAAATGATTGAGAAAGAAAATAGGGTTCGAGCCCCGTGGGGCGGGGGTGGCTTTTCTCGGGGGCGGGGGTTGGCGGGGGTCATAGTCGCGGGGGCGGGGACGGGGGCACAATAATTCGGCCCCCGCGGGGGCGGGGGCGGGGGTTTGCTTTGAATTAGCTCCAAAAAATCTCAAAAAAAAAATTATTTTTTATGAATGATTTCTTTGGCTCCACATTCCTTTATTCGTTGATCGCCTTGATTCTATTTATTTTGACATAAATTGCACAGATTTTGACTAAAAATAACCAAATTTAGGGATTTTTACTCAGACTTTTAAAAATTTTCCGCCACATTTTTCCAAAAAACTTGATTAATGTGCGAGGAAAAAGGTCCAGCGGTGCCGATAGGCGCCGCCGGGAAAATTTTAAGAATTTTTAATTAGAACTTTGCCAAAATTTTCAGAAATTTTCCTCTTTTAGATGAAGATAAGGCATTAACCCAAATCAGAACATTTCTTAGAAATAAAGAACATAAAGAAACCCTGTAGCACTAACCACTAAACCACAAATATTTTGCAAAAATATTAGCAAATTTACTTTATTTCATAAAAATTTGTAAAAGAAGGTTAAAAAATTCAAAATTGTATACCTTTTTGCCTTTAATTCCACGAATATGCCATTCTTAGGGGTGTATTTTTCACCCCCGCGCCCCCGCGGGGGTGAAGCTCACGGGGGCGGGGGTTGCGGGGGTCTGAGTCGCGGGGGCGGGGACGGGGGTGAGGCCAAAAAACCTGTCCCGCCCCCGGCGGGGGCGGGGGTGACGGGGGCGGGGCTCGAACCCTAAAAGAAAATATAAAAAGAAATTAAAAAAAAACAATAATTAATAGTAAACGTAAAAAATAAAATGGCTTTCATTCCGTTTGTAGGCAGATTATTAAAACCGTAATTATTAGAGCTTTCAAAATAGGAAAAATGCCGGCAAATCTTGCCAAGGATTATAAAATTGCCTATGTCATATGTGAATCATATTAGGTGCAAAATCCTTTGTAAAACTATTAAGCCTAAGAAATTTTGCCAAATGAACTAAATTATGGCCAAAAAGTCTGACGCCAGATGATTTGAGCTTTTGTGACCATAACATATTTAATACTTGTATAATTTTGAAAATTATAATTTGGTAGAGAACAGTTAGAGATATTAAATGATAACAAAAATATTGAATAAATTATAAAATAACTATTAGAAAATTAAAATTAATTCAAATAATATCAATAAAGAAATAATAAATAAAAGCAAAAATTATGATTAAAAAAACAATGAATAAATTCATTTCTTATTTAGGATTTTGGGATCATAAACATAAGCAATTTTCTTATATTCCGCAGAATAATCGGATATTTTTTAATTATATTTTCAATTCTTACTCATCAATATAAACAAAACATTATTAATATCAAATATGAATATGCGAAAAGTCAAAGTTTATAAATTTTTTTAAAATTTTATATTGAATAATGCCAAATGAACATAATTCAAGTAAATTAACATAAAGGGAAAGAAAATGATAAGAATTTTTTACTGAACAAATAAATTATTTGGCTTATAAAACGCTTTCGCAAATTTTTTGTTTTTACTCTTCGGTGAATTTTTTCATCATAATTTATTATTTTTTTAATTTATTTATTTTCAATTATGTTAAAAGCTTAGATTTTTTGATGCAGGTATACAAAATTTAATTTTAATAAACAAATGGTTAAAAAAGAAGCAATATAAACACACAAGATTTAACAAAGTAAAAAGAATTAAAACATTTTTTCAGGTACAAAAGCATTTTTTAATTTTAATTGTTTTTATTAATTCGCCGACTTAGTTTCTTTTATTATATTATTTATCAATTATTCTTGTCCGCTGCTGTAGTAATGTTGTTCTGGACGAAAAAAGTTTGTTTATTTATTGAAATTGCTTAAAATTTATTTAATTTTTTTTTTTTTATTTAGTTAATAAAATATTCAAATTAAATTGTTTTATTTTCTTTTCGTTTCGTTTAAAACTTTTTTATTCGTTATTTTTCTAAACTGTAATTAAAGAAAGATATATATACTCATATATCTTCTATTGTAATTCCTTTAATAAATTTGGTAGTATATTTTTTATTTTCTTAATTTGTTACTTAATAAAAATTCTGCTACATTATTATTTATTTTCGCAAAATAATAATTATTTGTTTATATTTATTCTATATTTTCTAGATTTGTTAATTTTACTTTAATAACCAAGTTCAATATTTTTCTGAGTTCATTTCTTGTAATTATTTTTGGTTTTTTCATATTAAACTTTTGAATTTTTGTTTTAATTTCAAACAATATAATTTTTTATTTGTTATTACGAGAAATTGGAAAAAACCATTTTAAAAAATATTTGGATTGTTTTGAAGAAAGGATTTGTGCTATAAATTGGTAAATATTTATAATTTTATTTTGCAAACTGCTCAAAAAAGCAAACTCATCTTTCTTGAACATTTTAATTTTTAGTTACATTTCGTCCGTATTGTTTTAATCAATTCCCGAAATTATTTTAATAATGATTCAAAGGGCAATCCACCAACAAATTGAGCTCAGTTTTCCAAAAATTTTACACAAAAATGACAAATTTTCACGGCCCCCCCCCTCTTCCCGTCCTTTCCAATATTCCCAAAAAAATTTTCGAAAAAATGGTGTGAAAACGAAAAAATAATCTTCTGTCTTTAAACCGAAAAAATCTTATATGATAAAATTTTTAAATGTACTTGAAGTTAATGGAATTTACCACTTATGTCCTTGGAAACTGATTTACTTGTCTTTGCAAAGGGAGTTTGTCCGATTCGAACAAACCTTGTGTTTTTATTAAACAACTTTTTGAAATAAATTTCTTCGTTTCCGGTTTTTTTATTCTTTTATAGTTATTAAAATTTGCAAATTTTAAAATTTTTTATGTTTCATTTTGCTGCATTTTCATATTTGAATATTTCACTTATCCGGATCAGCTGTTGCAATTTTTTACTTGGTTCGTCAATTAAATTTCCTACTCAATTCAACCCATTTAAATTTTTTGTTTTGTTAATTTAATTCTTGCCACAAATTTTTTATTTGTTCAATTTAATCCTTGCAAAAGTTTCCGTATCCGTTAATCTTTTACGCGTTTTGAATGCGCCAACAACTATGGGTCATTTTACTGATATTTTTGTCTTAATAAATAAATATAATGCTTTTTCATATTGGCATATATTTACCATAATAAAATTGTTTATTTATTTCTTCGGGCACAGTTAATTTTCGACCAATTATGTGTAAAATTGATAAAAAAAAATCTAATAAGATATATAAATAATTTAATTATGGCTAACTAATGGTTAATAAAATATAATTTTTTATCAAGAATTTAAATCATTATTCTTTTTTTTGTATTATGTTTATTTAATACAATCTTATCTCTTTATTATATTTATTTTCAACGAATGAAATATATATGTTGTAGAAATAATTCCAAAAATAATATTCATTTAATTATTGTATATTACATGTTAAAAAATAACATTTTTAAAACTTTAATGGATTATAATTTGATTTATTATAAAATTTATAAAAATTAATGGCTAAAAAATTTAAGTTTGATAAAATATTTTAATCAATTTGAAATATTTGCTATCTAATATTATAGTATAATTTATACTTTTTTATGTGTTTATCTATGATTTTTATTATTTTTCAAAAATATAATTTTATTTTTAATAATATCAACTTTTCTTTAATTTTTTTAAATTAATATTTAATTAGTTCTCATTTGATATTTAAAGTATTCATAAGTTTTTTATTATATGCAGATTACATTCGCAGTAAAAATTTAAACAGATTAGGCTTTATTAATTGTATTCATTTTAACTTTTTAATTTTAAAAATCTATAAACTCTAAATATTATTAACCTTCCCGTTTTTATTTGGTTATTTGTGATAAAATGCTTTTAAAAGCCTATTATCTTGGCTTTGACAAAAATATTAAATTTACACCTCCGAATAAGCTAACTTAATGAATTTATAATTTATTTAACTCGTCGGTCTTCAGCAATATGGCGTCATCTTTTCACTCGCAATTTGGTTTCTTTTGGTTTTTGCATTCTTAAGATTGAATTTAATGAAATGAATTCTAACACATATTAATTATATATATGTATTTTAATAGAAAATAATTATGAATTGACACAAAGAATAAAAAATTTTTATTTTATAATATTATTTATGGGATATTTTATCTAATTATAGTATTTATTTTGAAATTTTTGTGTTTTCTTAATTTATTTAATGCTTAACTTTTTTGTCGAAATTTTGTTCTTAATAAAAAAAAATAATCAAAATAAACAAATTTGAATGCTTGCTTTAATATTTGAAATGATTATAATATTTTTTACATTTTTCAATTTCTTATCATAGGCTCGTTAATTTCTCTGATTTTTTTCTATATTATCTTTCAATGAAAATCTTTCAAAAGTCGTTTGTGCCTGTTGACAAATTGTTGAAATTCTTCGCCATCGTCTTTGGTGGCCATCAGACATGCAAATCGGTCCACAAATATTGATTGTGGTTTAGAAAACAGCTTTTCCAATTTTGCAATTGTCTCATCAAAATCGAAATCCGTCACCTTGGCCGGGAGAACAAATTTGCTGTACTCGCTGAACGCGCTTTCAGACAATTTGTTCATCAGAGCCTTGACTTTTATGTCATCGGCTGCGTTCGGAGCGCACGAGTCAATTGCAAACGTGAATCGCTCCAGCCATTCGGTGATGCGATGCTTTTCGTCGCATTGTTCGAAAATTGCGACGTCCGGCATTGACGGAATTGTTTGAATGATTGCTGGATTTGGCTGATTGTTTCTTTGAACATTTATCAGCTGGTTGATTTGCGTCTGTTGCTGAGCAATTACGTCGATTAATTGCTGCAAATTTGGCTGAGCCGCGGCGGGTTGCGTCATTGTTTACGATTATTGTTTCGACCCGAAATCAATAAACGTTGAAGTATTGCACCAATCGGTGTCAATTTAATATTTTGCCAACCCGGCTATTGACGAATTTGGCGAGCCGACTCGGCTTTTGAAGAATTTAGAGCCGTCCCGGCTTTAGAAGAAATGTCGAGCCGTCCCGGCTTTAGAAGAAGAGCAGTTTCTTTTGACTGCTTTAGAAGCTTTGCCGACCAGGCTTTTGACGACGAGCAGTTTCTTTGACTGCTTTTTTTGAAGAAATTTGCCGACTCGGCTTTAACAACAAAATTCTCAGCCAATCCCGGCTTTACGGTGAATTTGTTCTGCCGTCTCGGCTTTTGCTTTAAGTCCTAAAAGGTTCGATGCTCATTTGTCTCACCCGAAGATGTGTAGAGCAAAGTCCAATTTGTGTGTGACTGCGCCAATTGTTCGGTCCGAGGGTTAAAGGAACACGATCAATAAATAAATGTTTATTGACGAACAATAAATAAAAGTGAAGGGCAATTTGGTCGGAGGAAAATGACAATTTTAAATGAATGAGGGAAAAGACAAGGAGGGAGGGAATGATCGACTATTTAAGGGCGAGTGACAACAACAAAATAGGCGGGGAATTTGAATAGGCAGATCGCCATAATAATTCAAATAGGCTCATCCGAACAGAAACCGAGAAAAAATAAGTTAAATTTAAGGTAAGTATAATTTTTTTTATTTTTAACATTAAAATATGAGAACTAAGAGAAATATAAACTTTTAATAAAAACTAATATTTTCTTAACAAAAAAATAAGAATTTAAAAAAAAATGAAAAAACAATTTAATGAATCTATTAAAAAATAATTAAGTGAAGAACTTTAAAGGAAAAATTTTTGAGTGCAATTTGCTAAAAGATTTTGTCAAAAATAATAGGTTTTGCAATTTAGAGCGTACTTTTAAGAAAATGGAGTTTGGGCGGTGCCGGTAGGTGCCGCCGAGGCCAAATTCAGAAATTTTCCTTTTATCCGCTTCGCCGGCGACCCCCTCCCCCCCCCCCCCTCCGCTTTTTCATTTATGTTATTAATACAGCAAATTACCAAGATTAATTCAGAAGAATCGAATTACGGGTAGCCTTTCAATAAAAAATTTTGATTAGATTTAAAAAATACAGTAAGAGAATTTTCAGTATAACAGCTTTTTAAATAAATAAATTATATGTTTATTTTGCCCATTTTTTGTGGAAATTGTTTCAGGAAAGCAGCTTGAGGATGGCCCTACTTTGAAGGATTACAAAATCGGAAATGAGGCCACAATTTACCTCGTCAAGCGTCTTTGTGGCTGTTAGAGATGAAATATTGGCAAACTTTTTGATTACAAAATTTCGAATGCGTGCCAGGCACGGAAAGTTGATCTTTTCCCCTTTTATTCTTATGTTTTCCGTCCCATTTCCGTTTCATTCCATTTCTCTTTGTTATACAGTTGCTGGTTTTGTAAATTGATATTTGGGTAAAAGTAAATGAAACGGACACCTCGGATTTTTATATTAAATGATATATCTCAATCGATTCCTCTTAATGAGAGAAGAATGATAACATTTTTAGGGCGCGGCGATAATTCCGAACAGAGTTACAGACCCGGTACTGAAATGTCCAACTACCCACGGGACTCAATCGTCTAATGGTTTTTCATGGAAACGAACTAAAAGTCATCACTAGGGCTCGAAATTATATGGACTAAAAAACGTCAAATATGGACATAAAATATGGACTAAAAACGCCCGAAATATGGACTAAAAAGCTCAAAAATGGACAAATATGGACTAAAAACTGTCAAAATCTATGTTTTAATCCCTTAAAAATTTCAAAAAAGGTCAATATTTGCTTAAATAAACATAAAAATACAATAAACAACCAAAAAATGCATTTAAAACATAAAAATGCAAATTTTTATTGTCGTCCATTGTATAAAAAACCATCCAAGTTTGCCAAAGTTTCGAAAAAAAAATCGCATTAAAAAAAAGAAATGTTCGCAAAAAATGGCGAAAATATTTATTAAAAATGCCAAAAAGACCGACGCAAACTCAAATTTTTCGTATTTTTGGGGATTTAATTTTTAAACACGGCAATTCAATTTTAGGCTCCAAGTACAATTAAGTTGGTTTTTTCGTCTTAGTGGTCTGTGAGTTAGTCACCAAAAGGGGGGTCTCAGGTTCGAGTCCTCCTTATGTTGTGTGTTAATTTCAATTTTTTTCTTAAAGAAGAAAGGAAAAATTCTTTTTCAATAATAAAAGTTTTCGTGTCAATAAAAATCATATTCAAAAAATGCTGGTTACGTATAGCATCGCTAATTTTATGAAATTTTTCAGACTTATAACTCAGGCAATAATAGACCAAATAAAACCATTTTATGCTCATTTTGAAGGGAAAATTCTGGAGAACATTCTAAGTTTTATTTGATTTGCCTTAAATTGCGCATTTGGCTAAAAAAGAATTAAAAGTATTGAAATTTTCACTAGGGTCAAAAATTTTTTCCTTGGGTCAGATTTTCTTGAATTTTTGCATAGGCACATATTTTGAGCTCCTCTATCGAATCACAGTTTATTTTTTAGCTGTCTAGTTTTTAACTCGAGATCGGCTCTTGCATTTTTACAAGGGAAAATCCCAAGAAGATTTAAAGTTTTGCAAAGTTTTCAAATAAAATGAGAAATGGCAAAAAGGAGTTAAAATTTATTATTATATTTCAAAATTTTTAAATAAATAATTCAACAAAAATTAAAACATTTTTACTACACATACTTCACGTGGAAGTTAGCTGTAAGTACCAGCAGTGATCAAGAAATATTAATAAAGAATAAATTGATCACTTCATAACAGCTAAAAGTTTATTAGTATTACTTTTTACATTTCCCTGGCATTTCTTGCCTAATTAATGAAAATTATTGGGAGGTAATAGAATGAAAAATATGATCATTTTTGCCTTGAACCAATTAATTTAATATTCTTCGTCTGTTCGACAGATTTAATTTTTCTCAAATCTATTAATTAGGTTACCGTTTTACTAATTCTTATTCAATTTTAAAAAATGTATATAAATATATTTATCGATATTTCGATTTGTAATCCATTATGCAAAAAATGATATAAAATAATTCTCATAAATTAACAAACCAAAAATAATTAACAAATTTCAAACATTTAAATCATTGTTTAGTTAGAATTAAATGAGTAAAAATCACAAAAAATCAGCCTAAAGTTAGACAAATGCACTTAAAAAATAACAGAAAATTCATGCTTTCTAATCAATTATTATATTTTTTATTATTATATAGAACATAAGCATATTATTTTTGTTAATTTTATTAAGCAAAAAGTAGGAAAAATAATTTAACAATTTATAAGTGATTTTTCATTATTCATAGCATTATCAATCGCAAATGATTGAGAAAGAAAATAGGGTTCGAGCCCCGTGGGGCGGGGGTGGCTTTTCTCGGGGGCGGGGGTTGGCGGGGGTCATAGTCGCGGGGGCGGGGACGGGGGCACAATAATTCGGCCCCCGCGGGGGCGGGGGCGGGGGTTTGCTTTGAATTAGCTCCAAAAAATCTCAAAAAAAAAATTATTTTTTATGAATGATTTCTTTGGCTCCACATTCCTTTATTCGTTGATCGCCTTGATTCTATTTATTTTGACATAAATTGCACAGATTTTGACTAAAAATAACCAAATTTAGGGATTTTTACTCAGACTTTTAAAAATTTTCCGCCACATTTTTCCAAAAAACTTGATTAATGTGCGAGGAAAAAGGTCCAGCGGTGCCGATAGGCGCCGCCGGGAAAATTTTAAGAATTTTTAATTAGAACTTTGCCAAAATTTTCAGAAATTTTCCTCTTTTAGATGAAGATAAGGCATTAACCCAAATCAGAACATTTCTTAGAAATAAAGAACATAAAGAAACCCTGTAGCACTAACCACTAAACCACAAATATTTTGCAAAAATATTAGCAAATTTACTTTATTTCATAAAAATTTGTAAAAGAAGGTTAAAAAATTCAAAATTGTATACCTTTTTGCCTTTAATTCCACGAATATGCCATTCTTAGGGGTGTATTTTTCACCCCCGCGCCCCCGCGGGGGTGAAGCTCACGGGGGCGGGGGTTGCGGGGGTCTGAGTCGCGGGGGCGGGGACGGGGGTGAGGCCAAAAAACCTGTCCCGCCCCCGGCGGGGGCGGGGGTGACGGGGGCGGGGCTCGAACCCTAAAAGAAAATATAAAAAGAAATTAAAAAAAAACAATAATTAATAGTAAACGTAAAAAATAAAATGGCTTTCATTCCGTTTGTAGGCAGATTATTAAAACCGTAATTATTAGAGCTTTCAAAATAGGAAAAATGCCGGCAAATCTTGCCAAGGATTATAAAATTGCCTATGTCATATGTGAATCATATTAGGTGCAAAATCCTTTGTAAAACTATTAAGCCTAAGAAATTTTGCCAAATGAACTAAATTATGGCCAAAAAGTCTGACGCCAGATGATTTGAGCTTTTGTGACCATAACATATTTAATACTTGTATAATTTTGAAAATTATAATTTGGTAGAGAACAGTTAGAGATATTAAATGATAACAAAAATATTGAATAAATTATAAAATAACTATTAGAAAATTAAAATTAATTCAAATAATATCAATAAAGAAATAATAAATAAAAGCAAAAATTATGATTAAAAAAACAATGAATAAATTCATTTCTTATTTAGGATTTTGGGATCATAAACATAAGCAATTTTCTTATATTCCGCAGAATAATCGGATATTTTTTAATTATATTTTCAATTCTTACTCATCAATATAAACAAAACATTATTAATATCAAATATGAATATGCGAAAAGTCAAAGTTTATAAATTTTTTTAAAATTTTATATTGAATAATGCCAAATGAACATAATTCAAGTAAATTAACATAAAGGGAAAGAAAATGATAAGAATTTTTTACTGAACAAATAAATTATTTGGCTTATAAAACGCTTTCGCAAATTTTTTGTTTTTACTCTTCGGTGAATTTTTTCATCATAATTTATTATTTTTTTAATTTATTTATTTTCAATTATGTTAAAAGCTTAGATTTTTTGATGCAGGTATACAAAATTTAATTTTAATAAACAAATGGTTAAAAAAGAAGCAATATAAACACACAAGATTTAACAAAGTAAAAAGAATTAAAACATTTTTTCAGGTACAAAAGCATTTTTTAATTTTAATTGTTTTTATTAATTCGCCGACTTAGTTTCTTTTATTATATTATTTATCAATTATTCTTGTCCGCTGCTGTAGTAATGTTGTTCTGGACGAAAAAAGTTTGTTTATTTATTGAAATTGCTTAAAATTTATTTAATTTTTTTTTTTTTATTTAGTTAATAAAATATTCAAATTAAATTGTTTTATTTTCTTTTCGTTTCGTTTAAAACTTTTTTATTCGTTATTTTTCTAAACTGTAATTAAAGAAAGATATATATACTCATATATCTTCTATTGTAATTCCATTAATAGATTTGGTAGTACATTTTTAATTTTCTTAATTTGTTACTTAATAAAAATTCTGCTACATTATTATTTATTTTCGCAAAATAATAATTATTTGTTTATATTTATTCTATATTTTCTAGATTTGTTAATTTTACTTTAATAACCAAGTTCAATATTTTTCTGAGTTCATTTCTTGTAATTATTTTTGGTTTTTTCATATTAAACTTTTGAATTTTTGTTTTAATTTCAAACAATATAATTTTTTATTTGTTATTACGAGAAATTGGAAAAAACCATTTTAAAAAATATTTGGATTGTTTTGAAGAAAGGATTTGTGCTATAAATTGGTAAATATTTATAATTTTATTTTGCAAACTGCTCAAAAAAGCAAACTCATCTTTCTTGAACATTTTAATTTTTAGTTACATTTCGTCCGTATTGTTTTAATCAATTCCCGAAATTATTTTAATAATGATTCAAAGGGCAATCCACCAACAAATTGAGCTCAGTTTTCCAAAAATTTTACACAAAAATGACAAATTTTCACGGCCCCCCCCCTCTTCCCGTCCTTTCCAATATTCCCAAAAAAATTTTCGAAAAAATGGTGTGAAAACGAAAAAATAATCTTCTGTCTTTAAACCGAAAAAATCTTATATGATAAAATTTTTAAATGTACTTGAAGTTAATGGAATTTACCACTTATGTCCTTGGAAACTGATTTACTTGTCTTTGCAAAGGGAGTTTGTCCGATTCGAACAAACCTTGTGTTTTTATTAAACAACTTTTTGAAATAAATTTCTTCGTTTCCGGTTTTTTTATTCTTTTATAGTTATTAAAATTTGCAAATTTTAAAATTTTTTATGTTTCATTTTGCTGCATTTTCATATTTTGAATATTTCACTTATCCGGATCAGCTGTTGCAATTTTTTACTTGGTTCGTCAATTAAATTTCCTACTCAATTCAACCCATTTAAATTTTTTGTTTTGTTAATTTAATTCTTGCCACAAATTTTTATTTGTTCAATTTAATCCTTGCAAAAGTTTCCGTATCCGTTAATCTTTTACGCGTTTTGAATGCGCCAACAACTATGGGTCATTTTACTGATATTTTTGTCTTAATAAATAAATATAATGCTTTTTCATATTGGCATATATTTACCATAATAAAATTGTTTATTTATTTCTTCGGGCACAGTTAATTTTCGACCAATTATGTGTAAAATTGATAAAAAAAAATCTAATAAGATATATAAATAATTTAATTATGGCTAACTAATGGTTAATAAAATATAATTTTTTATCAAGAATTTAAATCATTATTCTTTTTTTTGTATTATGTTTATTTAATACAATCTTATCTCTTTATTATATTTATTTTCAACGAATGAAATATATATGTTGTAGAAATAATTCCAAAAATAATATTCATTTAATTATTGTATATTACATGTTAAAAAATAACATTTTTAAAACTTTAATGGATTATAATTTGATTTATTATAAAATTTATAAAAATTAATGGCTAAAAAATTTAAGTTTGATAAAATATTTTAATCAATTTGAAATATTTGCTATCTAATATTATAGTATAATTTATACTTTTTTATGTGTTTATCTATGATTTTTATTATTTTTCAAAAATATAATTTTATTTTTAATAATATCAACTTTTCTTTAATTTTTTTAAATTAATATTTAATTAGTTCTCATTTGATATTTAAAGTATTCATAAGTTTTTTATTATATGCAGATTACATTCGCAGTAAAAATTTAAACAGATTAGGCTTTATTAATTGTATTCATTTTAACTTTTTAATTTTAAAAATCTATAAACTCTAAATATTATTAACCTTCCCGTTTTTATTTGGTTATTTGTGATAAAATGCTTTTAAAAGCCTATTATCTTGGCTTTGACAAAAATATTAAATTTACACCTCCGAATAAGCTAACTTAATGAATTTATAATTTATTTAACTCGTCGGTCTTCAGCAATATGGCGTCATCTTTTCACTCGCAATTTGGTTTCTTTTGGTTTTTGCATTCTTAAGATTGAATTTAATGAAATGAATTCTAACACATATTAATTATATATATGTATTTTAATAGAAAATAATTATGAATTGACACAAAGAATAAAAAATTTTTATTTTATAATATTATTTATGGGATATTTTATCTAATTATAGTATTTATTTTGAAATTTTTGTGTTTTCTTAATTTATTTAATGCTTAACTTTTTTGTCGAAATTTTGTTCTTAATAAAAAAAAATAATCAAAATAAACAAATTTGAATGCTTGCTTTAATATTTGAAATGATTATAATATTTTTTACATTTTTCAATTTCTTATCATAGGCTCGTTAATTTCTCTGATTTTTTTCTATATTATCTTTCAATAAACAATGAATAATTTATTGTTGAGAATTTAGGCATAAAATATTTAGTTTAAATTTTTACTTTTTGCTTTTTTATCGTTGAAAGAAATTCAAATTTTCAAATAAAAAACTTCTTTTTATTTATTTTTTTTAACAATTTGTGACTTAATTTATTGTTGTTGGCTCAACGTCATCATGCCGATCATGACTTCGTGTCATTGACTTTTTGTTTTATTGTATGTATTTTATATTGTTAATTATTTAATTATAATTACAAAATATATATTTAAATTTTTCAAAACCTTATGTAAACGCACTTATGTATTAGTAGTTTTGTATTTTTATTCATTACTTAAAATAATTTATTTAAAATTGTCATCAAAAAATATTCTTTAAAATTTTTCATGTCAAATCTTCCAACAAATTCTTTATTTCATAAACTTTGTTTTAAGGCTTCAATTTTATATTATCTCGTATGTTCTTATTTTTTAAATTGTTCAAAAGTAATTATTAATATTTTTAATTAAGAATAATCCAAATTTAAATTTCTGGGTCTGAATACGAGGTGGTTTAACACCGTAAAAGAATCATTATAATTAACTTTAAAAAAATTGTGGAGAAATGTTAATATTAATTTTAATTTTTTTATTGTAATTTAAATTTTAATTATTTCATATACTTAAAAAAAGTATTTATTAAGCTTTTTTTATTGATTCGTTTAAAAAAATTAATGCAAATAATTTTACTGAAGAAAAAATCCGCAAATTCCAAAATGTTATTTTTCATTTTTTAAAGATTTTTAAAAATATTCTGATGGCTTTTATGTTCTTTTTTAAATTATTTAAGATATGAAATAGTAAATAATTTTTTAGTCAAAGTTAAGCCAATTTATTTTTATCCATTTTTAGTTATTTATAAATATCGATATAAAATGTTTTTATTTCAGTTATTTTTTTTAATATAATGACATAAAATTAATTTAATTAAATGAACTTTTTATATTAAATGGCTCAATATTATTAATCTTAAAAACTATTTAAAATTTTTACGCTTTCCTTTCAAAAATGATGAAAATCTAAGAAATATGCTTTTTGCATTTTTTTAATATAAAAATCGTCGATCATCAAGTTTATTCGCTGATGTTTCATCCGAACCGTTAAATTAAATTGGGTAGAATTGCATTTTTAGGAATTTATTTAAAAAAATATATTTAAAATAGTTAATTACTGAATTTTATGCTTATACAAATTCATTTCTCATTTCAACTATTTAATCACTTCTGTTTATTGGTTTTAATTATTCTAAGCTTAAAAATTATAGTAAAAATGACTTCAATAATTCAGTTCATAAAGGATTTAAATTAATTTATATAGATTTCCAACTTTGAATTGTTAATAATGTTTATCTTATCGTTCCTTATTGATATCTTTGTTTATTATTTTATATCGAATATTATTCGTGTAATATGTCTTTTTTATTAAAATTTGTATAAAAATCATTAAAATGATATAAAAGAATTATTTAAGTATAGCTAGCTATAACTGGCGGACATATAAATTTATTACTTTTAATTATTGAAAGTGATAATTTTATTTTTTATTAATTTGATTTGTATGGTTAGAATTGTTTCATATTTAATTAATTTGAGATATATGGTTTTACTTCTCTGAAGTCCATAGAGATCCGTAAAATAAGTTTATAAATATTTTTACTGATTATCTCTTTATTCGTTTTTTAATTAAAAAAGTAAATAAATTTAATTAAAAATTAAATGATTATTTTTTGTATTTTATTTTTCCATTTCATATTATTGTTGGTTTTTCATGAGTATTTGACAAGTAGTTTAACAAATAGCACGTTATAAAATGCGAAATATTGTCTTTTAATATAGCATGTAAGTGAATTCGAGGCTAAAATTTTATAAACATCTTTTTAAAACATAAAGTTTTTTGTTGGATTTTGTTATTATTTATTTTTTACATATTTATTTTAAGAATTGCTGATTTATTCTACAGGACAAGCTTATTTTATTTTTATTTTTGAAATATTTAGCCACAAAAAAACATTTAGTAATTTTTATTTGTTTTTATAGTCAAAGAATAGTTTTGATTTACCTATTTTATATATCATTAAAAAAATTTAATTATAAATTAAATTCAGGGAAATGAAAGTAATAAAATCGCATCGTCGCATATCGAAAAGAGAAAAATAAATTTTAATTACTGCTCAAAAAAGCAAACTCTTTCTCGAACATTTTAAATTTTAGTTTGATTTTGTCAGAATTTTTTAAATTTATTGCAGAAAATTCTTTAATAAATATTCAAAGAATAATAATATTAAATGTAATTATTTTGTGAATTTTTATAAATATCAAGAAAAATTTTGTTTCAAATAAAATGATTCAAGAATTTATTATTATAATTTAATGTTTATATCATATTTTTATTTTTTGCCAATTAAGTTAATTTTTTCATAATTATTCTTTAAACATTTGATAATTAATTGTTTTCATAAATGGAAAACATTTTATATTTATTTCGTGTTAATTATTTTGTTATTTTTTTATGTCTTAATTCTAAATGAATAATAATTATTTATTTTATTTTTCTCATTTTGGTTTCATTTTTTTAATATTCTCGACGTTATAGCCTCATATTGAGCACGCATATTGATAGTCAGATTTTGCTGTGTAAATTAATAAAAAAAAAATTTTAAATAAGAATAAATGATTTGTATAATTTGTTACCAACAAATATTATTTTTCTTTAATAATTTATAAATTATAGTCGATAAAAGAGCGAAAGGATTCGAATTATTAAAAGTTTCTAAAACAAAATGATTTATATTATTAATTAGTAGTAGCATTCTTATAAATTGTCCTATAATTTGTAAAAAGGACAAAATACGGTATCTTTAATATTATTTGAATTTGTTTACTTTAATTATTATTACTCATTTCAATAAAAGTCTCCACAAAATAAATATTTTCACTTTTAGTTTTTTCTTTATTTTTCGTTCATCGTTCTCCAGAGCAAACTTATTTAAAAAATTTATGTCTTTAAATATGCTGTCCACTCTCTACAGATGACATTGTCTTGGATTTTTTATTATAAAATTTATAAAATAAATTAATTATGTCTTTTTTTTTGTCTTGTTGATTAATTTAAATCAAATTTAATTAATATTTTAATAAAATTCACAGATTTGCAAAAAATTTTCAAAGTAATTAGTAGCAAAATGATTAAATGAAATAAATTTTTGTAATATATGTATATATAAAGTGTTTAACAAAGAAAATTTTGTTTTATCCAGAAAATATTCTCTAATTTATAATTCGCATCATAAATAAAAATATTTTGCATTTTTTAAAAATTAAAAACATATAAAATGCAAATATAAAATAAATTTATTTTTAATTTAAATTATTATAGACTTTTTTTTACAATATAAAGTCTTTTTGTTTAAAAACATATCAATAAATTTTACTACTATTATTCTGTTTTTACATTCATATTCTCATTCAATTCTGGTGTAGCTTGATTTGTTGCGTCAAAATTTGATTTATTCTTATAGAGAATAGGTAATTTAACTGTAAAAAATTTATAAGATTCAATACTTTATTTGACAATGTTAAGTGTAATTTTACTATTTTGAAGCAACTTTTAACAAAAATTATGTGGTTTCGATCCGCCGCTGCCAAAATTTTGTAAATTTTAATGAAACTTCACAAAATTTATTGAAAAATTGAATAATTCCTAACAAATTTGATTAAAGCGAATGATTGATTTTTAATTTGATTATGTCATTTTAATTCATTTATTTTGTTTTGCTTAAATTTTTTTAAAATAATGATTTATGCTTTTTAATTCCAATTTTTATGTTTAATAATTTAATTTTTCTTTTATAATAATTCCTATAAAATGTCGAAATTTTTGTAATTTTTTTTCTTAATAATTTTTTCCAGGCATAAAAATCTTTTCACTTTGTAGGCTAAAGAGCTTTCGAATGATACCAAAAATGTTGGATTTGGTTGACAAAGAAAAAAGTTATAGACCAAAACTTGGCTGGGGCTGAACTGAGCGAGTCCGATATATATATTATTCAATAGTTAATTAAGTTTTGTTCCATTATTATTGAAATAAAAATTTTATTTTTATAAAATAAAAAGTTTGTTTCATTATATTATTTAAATTTTAAACATTATATAGATTATTAGAGAATGAATTTAATAAATTTTTATTTTATTTTCATTTGAGTTTTTCTTGTCATTATATTTGCGTTTGCCCTACATTTTTATATTATGAAAAAAGAATATTTTTAATTAAATTTTGTTTCAAAAATATTTGTATCCCTTTTAAATTTTAAATTATTTTCAATGTGCTACTTTTACTAATGAAAATCTTCTTTTATTATTAGAAAAAAGCTGCCTTAGTTTAATTTATTAGGTTATTTTTGTTTTATTCTTGTCGTCTGTTGTTCGCCGCCAGGCTTTTGAAGTGGCGGTTATTTTTTTTTAAATGATATAAATAGTCACGATGAATTATTTTTTTGTCTTTATAAAAATAAATTGTTCCTATTAGTAAAAATAAATATTTTTTCGTATATTCTTTATACACTTAACAATTTACACTCAACTCAGTATAATGTGAAAATTTTCAGATTTTAAAGTTTTTATTTTTTGAGGTATTTTTATGTTTAAAATAAATATTAATTTGACAAAATTTGTTAAAACTTTTTTCTCTCCAAAAACTCAGTACGATTTTAAAAATTTGTTTATGAGTATAAATATTCAAAATTATTGAAAATTACATGAAACAAAGATAATTTTGTTGGAATCATTTATCAAATTTTGTGAGATTTATTAAGTCACGGTCACGGAATTGTTTCATTTCAGCTCGACTTATTTAGATGATTTTTAAACATTTATTTATTTTATAGTGAAGATTTACTTTTCTTGCGTAAAACGAGTAAACTTAAAATTTTTTTTCTAATAATTTATGTTGACGATTTATTAAATGTAAAAAACACTTGAAATTTTATTATCTCTGAATATATAATGCATTGTTTATTTAGTTTTTCCTTTTTTCGCTTTAATTTACAATTTTTATTGTTTTAATTCAGTTTACTCCTTTTAATTTAAAGTTTTGAAAAAACAAAATAAAATTTTTTTTATTAATAACATTAAATTTTTTGACATTTCTAATTACTGTTTGTTATTTAATTTGATGTAAACATAATTATTTTGCAAATTGTTTTCAATGCTTTAAAAAAGTAATATAAATTTTTCCAAATAATTGTATATAAAAATTCATTAAAAAATATTAAAAACTTATTTAAGCTTGTGCAAAAATATATTGGTGCTTAGATATAACATCGCCCTTTATTAGCTTTATTGATTATATATACTTAAATTAATTTTTCATGAATTTATTTCAACAAGATAATTTTTTCATTTACGAAGTTGAATATATATTTTATTTTCTATTTATTTTAAAATATTATTCATTCGTTAAATAAATTCTATAGAGAATGTTATTGATGTCATTCGATAGCTCAAAGTTTTCTCTATTATACACAAGGAACCTGGTTTTCAAATATTTTTTGTAATAAATAGCATTTGATAGCCCTTAAAATCACTACAAGCATGTAAAATTTTCGATTTGGCTAAGTTTCAAAAAAGATATTACCAAAAATTTCTCTGAACCTGGTTCCTAATCAGATAGTTCAATTTTTATATACTGTAACTTTATATTGATTTTTAATTTGCTCTTATTTATTAATTTTAAAACGCTTTATTTATCATATCATTTAAAATTATTCTTGACAATGTGTACGTTCATAAATTATCCGCAAGTAAAATTTAATTAAATTTTTAAAAGATTTTTTTTTCGAAAAAATGCTTGATAATTTTTACATAATGTGTTTTATATATATTTTTGTTTTATTTAATTACAATGAAGCAAAAACAAAACAAAATTATTCTATTAAAATATTCGGACGCTTACCATAAAATTTTGATTATATTCTAAAATTTATATTTTCTATTACATATGCTCTTTGATATTTTTGATTTTTGATAGCATTATTAATAATTGCGTTTCTTCACATTTATTTATTTAAAAAATTCATTTTCTCAAATAACAAATGCAAAAATTACAAAAATTTTCTTAGGTTACAAAAAAGTTATGGCCTGAAAGAACTCAAAAACCTAATTTGTCGAACTTTTTTGCCCTGATTTATTTGTATGTGAATAAAATTTTTTTAAATTTGCAGGTTTATAGCGTTTTTCAAATGCTTTCGAACAATACAAAGAATGTTTAATTTAATTGAGTAAAACACATTTAAACAAAATATAAGACAACCCATTACAATATAATTAAACAAGTACTTGCATATAATAGTAAATTATTCCAATAAATTTTATTTAATTCACAATTTTTACTAATGTTTGAGCAATGCATTTCGTTTTTTCATTTCAGAATTTTTTTTTTATCTTCTGAAGCATAAAAAGTTTGATGAAATTAAAAAGTTTCCATAAATTTTACTAAATAACTTTGAAATTTTCATGTATTTTATTTTAGCTTATCTTTTTAAATCTTTATTAATATTTACACTAATCACTTTGTATTTGATTTTGCCATATTAGATTTATTATACTATATCATTTATATATGTTTATATGATAATTTAATTTTAAAATTTCTTTTTTGTTTCATTTTAATGTTCATACTTCGAATATTAATTATTTATTCGATAGTAAAACTTTAAGCGAATACTATTAAATCTGAATATAAATATTAAGTAATAAGCTGATTTCAGATATTATAGAAATTTTACGAGTCTTTTTCAACATCTTTATGATTTCATTGTATTTAAGATAAGTTAAATGATTATAAGCCCTATTTACATATTTGAAAATCTATTTGTTAGTTTAACCGTAATTTGGATGATCCACTGGTGTTGTGTGTTTACATATTTATTATACGATTTTAAATTATTTTTATTATTTATTCATCAAACAAAAAAATTAAAATATAAATACAATTTTCTGTACATAAATTCATTTGGCTCATTTATTTATCATACGGTTGCGTTTAGTTTATTAAATTAAGGCTTGCCTTAATTTTGAAATGATTATATTTTTGTATTTTGATATTTCATTATTTCTTTTTTTTGGTGAATAAAAAATAAATAGTTTTGTTTATAGAATTTTTCTCAAATTCCTACTCAATTTGGTATTTGATTGAATTACTTTTCGCAATATTATAATAGTTAAAATAATACTTAATTAATTTTCAATTTATTTTTGTAACATATTTAATTACAATAACTTTTCAGTTAGAGAAAAAATATTCAAAGACTTCTTTTATTAAAATATTTTATCTTTAATTATTTTCTTCATTTTTTACATTTCAAATTTTTAAAATAATAATTGCATCTTTTTTATTTAATTTTACTTCCTTTTTTAGAAAAAAGCTTCATAGTTTATTTTTTAAATGATTTATTATTCTTGTCGGATGCACAACGAATAGAAGATTTGTGCGATCGGAGATTGTCGCATTTCTTCGTTTAACTTCTTATTTAATCAATCTTTTAATTTATTAAATTTAAATAATTTTTAAATATATATATATTTATTTTTCTGCAATTTATTTGTATAAAATTGTGTGAAATGTGTAATAATTAAACGTGAAATTCTCGGTTATTTTTTACGTGAATTTATTTTACCTTCAGGCTGATTTTTTGTTGCTTTTCATTTTTGTTCAATTTAATCATCTGAAAAATTCTTTTTTTTTTTTTTTTTTAGGGTTCATTTTGGAAATTTTTTGAATTTCATGGTAATTATAATTGGATTTATGTATATAGTTATTTCAACATTAATAATAATGAATAGCCAAAAAAAAATTTCGGGGGGGGGGGATCCGAAGAACTTTTTTTTTGCCAAAATTTGTTTAGTGATTTCTAAAATTTAGCACCGGAGAGCCAATAATGTAAAATGACACGAAAGAAGAATTTTATGATAATCATTTAAAATAATTAGAAAATTTTATTGTTAGGGCTCGGAAAAACATAGATATAAAACCGCAAAATATGGACATAAAATGGCATAATTTTCCAAAATTTGAATGTGTAATTTTCTAATTTCTTCAAATTCACTAAAATTTAAGTAAAAAGTTAAAAATTTCTAAAAAAAGATATTAAAATCATTTTAGAAGAACAACAATGACAAAGTTTAAAAAATTGAAATATGTTCAATATTTAAAAAATAATAATAATTCATAGCCACTATAATCATGTTAATATGAACATGGATTCATTAAAGATCAAAAAAACTTATTATTTAAGAAAAATTAAATTTCAATTTATTTGCAAAAATATGCTTTTACATTTATAATATTTGTCCTTTATTGTACTTTAAATAATTCGTTCTTTATGATAATTTTATTTTGCTTTTTGGCAATTTCATGTGCTATAGTTAGAAGTGTGAGAATGGAAAATTCTTTAGTTAATTTATTAATTTTTTTTTATTATGATTTAAATTATGTAATGCATAATGATGTTTTTTCATTTACTTTTCCTGAATTTAACCACGATTTTGTTTTTTAAGATGGTGGGGGTTCTGTTTTTTATAATTTTTTATAGCAAATATTATAGATAATTTATTTTACCAATAAACTTTATTACCATTTCTTATAGAATTTTCAAATTTTTCTTTATTTATTATATGTGTCGAAAGTTAACAAATAATCTAATTGGTCATTGGATTTCGAAGTTCTCTGCTGGAGCTTTTAATTTATAAAAAAAAAATATTGGAAAAAAAGGATTAATTTTACTTTCGAGTACCTTGAAATGTATTTTTAGCAATTATTGTCGAATAAATAACAGTTCTATTTATTACTTGAAAAAAATTTAAATCTTTCGACTACACAAATAAATAAAAATTTCTAAATTGCTTTATGGCAAAATTTTTAAAATAAAAAGAAAATTCTCAAAAAATGAACTAAATTTAAGTAAATAAATATAATAGTGAAGAATTAATTATAAACACTTCGTATATTACAAAATTAAAAATTAGATAATGAATTTAAGTTTTAAAACGCTATTTTTTAACAATCCATTCTTATAGATATATTTTATATGAAAATTTATTGAAATAGATCAAAAACAAAATTAACATATGTCTATTGTTGTTTGTTAATATAAATATAAAAAGGTATAATTATTAATTACAAATGATAGATAAAATTGTAAATTTACTGAACTAAGAAAATCCAAGAAATTTATTTTATCCATTATTTCTCTTTTCTTCTTGACGTTTTTTTGTCATTTTTGATTTACGGAAAAGGATAAATCACTATTTATCCTACGTCAGATCATTTATCAATTATTATTGTCGTCTCTCAAGAGTAGAAGGCGAACTGCGAAAGTCGTATTGTCGATAATACTTTTGTTTTTTAATTTCATTACAATGAAAAATTTTATTTTTTAAAATATTAAACAATGCATTTTTTTAAAAAAATATATGATTTTTTTCTTTAGTTTATAAATTTATTATACAATTTTAGAGAAAATATTTAATATTTTTTTAGACTTGTCCCAACTTGTGAATTTTCCACTTTCTTATGATTTTTTTCTTTAGTATATAAAATTATTATACAATTTTAGAGAAAATATTTAATATTTTTTTAGACTTGTCCCAACTTGTGAATTTTCCACTTTCTTTTTCTTCATTATTGTTTTTCATGTATTATTTGAATTTACCATTATTAAGAATTAATTAAATAAGATAAAATTCTTAATATAATTTATTTCATTTACAAAAATTAATTTATCCTTTTTACTTTAATTCACAATCATTATGATATTTAAAAGAAATTAAAGACAATTAATAATATTATTAATAATTTTCATTTTCTTAATCATTTTTTGTATTTATAAAAATGAGATGAAATCCATTTTATTTTTAATTTTACAAATTTTTGTTGCAATAATCTTTTTTTTCTAAAAGCATGATAAATTGCAAATGTTTTTTTATTCTTTTTCAATTTTTTTAGTCTCATATATTTTAAATTAAAAAAAAATTATGTTTCCAATGAATTTCATTTTGCTCGTTGATTTCTCTAATAAAGCTGTTTCGTAAACGGCTGGAATATGTAAATGATATTTAAAATTAATTAATAAGATCTGAAATAAAGAAACGGACCAATCATTTAATCAATGTTTTAATATTGTTTTGCGTTTAAAATTTTTAATTATTAATATGCGTTAATATTTTTTTGTGATTATTATACTTTCTCTGTATTATTGGCTAATTAAGAAAAAACTAATTTAATTACTTATTGAATTAAACAATTATAAATTTAATTGTAGTTTCGTAGCGCATTAATTATATTTCTTTACATTTACTTTTTGATAATTCTGAATGATTCGGTCCCTTTTAAATTAACTTTAGAACATAATCTTTTGGTTTTTAAATACTTTTTCTTAATGATTTATGAAAGGTCTTCATGATTAATTTAAACTATTCTTCTTCTCGGGTTGGCCATAAACGCATATAATTTAAAGAGTTATTCATTTTTTAAAATTAAATATAATTTTTTAATTTTCTTCTCTTGCATATCTGTGTGCTGATGTTTTATCATTATTTCTCCCATTTATAATTTTTTATTTTTGAATTTATTTATTAAAAAATTTTTGCATTTTTATTTTTCGCCATAACATTAATTTTTCTCACTCTCATTAATTTATTCGTATCTTGGGAATTTCATTACTTTTAATAAATAATTTATCACAAGCATTTTCTTTGGAAAATTCGTGAATTAATTTGAATCTGATGATATTATTATTGTTTAATAAATATTTAAATTTTTGTAATTTATATTTTAGTGAAATATTTTGTGCATTTAATATTGGATTGGAAACTTCTCAATTTGAGATTTTCTCTTCCTCACTGATTTGAATTTGAAGCATTTTTTCTATAAATTTAAATAAATATTTTATTTATATAAATTATATTTATTCACAAAAATTAATAATAGTAATCTGTACCTTAATCTTTTATCAGATTATTTATCAATTATTCTTGACGAGTCTCGTACGTCTGATGTCGAAGCGACGAACGAACGGTCACAATTAGTAATTTAATTTTAATTTATTTTAAACAATTTTTCTTTTCAAATCTTCCGACAAATTTATTTTTTCAAAATGGTTTATTTTTGAGCTAATGAACAAATATTTGTAATAATTTGATTTAATAAATCTTTAAATTTCAGTCAATTATAACACAATTAAAAATTATATTAGCAATTTTCATATCTGCGTATTTTTAAATGTTTTGATTGTATTTGCATTTTTAATTTTCAATTTTTATTTACTTTTATGATTTTTTGTATTTAAAATATATAATTATTGTAACTCCTTTTTTAAAATTCTCTTGGTTCTTTGCAGGTATTCGATTGTGTAGATCCTTTACTTAAAACGTTTTTTTAGTATTAATAACAGTTAAACTATAATAAAAAAAAGGTAAATTAAAAAATCTCAATGATAAAAATCTTAATTCAAAGGTAAAATAATTTATGGCATCTCTTTATTCTAATAATATCGTTGTTTTTATTTTTATATCAATATTATCCGTTTGATATCTTTATTATTAAAATATCTATAAATTAAATTGTTTTACTTATAACTTTAATTTTCTGACATATTATAAATTATCACTTTAATTTCTTGAAAATGATAATTTCAATAATTTTATGTGTTTTTTAAAAAAGGTTTATGTAAAATTTTGCTCTAAAATTTTGTTATGTTTTGTGAAAATCTGTTAACATATTGAACTCTGATTTTCAAATTTTTCAAGGCGTCACCTACCGGCGCCGCCGGTCCCATCCAAATCTTATTTTTAATTGTTTTTTTTCATTTTGAATAAAACCTGTTTGAATGAATTTACCTTGTATTAGTTAAAAAAAATTGAAAAAATTTTACATGTGTTTTGAATTTCATCATTTTAGAAATAGGTTATTTTATATTATGTGATTTTTACATTTTTTGAATAGCTTATTTTTTTATTTAGTATTTATTGGCTTCTCTATTTTTATTCAATTACTTTTTGAAATGAAATGAAATGGAATTGAAAAATATCATATTTATTTATTTAATAATTCAAAATAATTATCCTAAATAATTGTTAGTTTTATTAAAAAATCTATTCAATCAATCAATATTGTTGATGGTATACTAAATACTAATAAACAATCAATGAAAAAGTAAAAATTATAAATTATTTTAAGCATATTAGTAATATTAAAAAAAGTTTCTATGAAAACAGCTAAAATAAAATATTTCTTATTTATTCAACAAGAATAGCTACGGTCGACGCTACTTCTACATCATCTACATCAATCGTCGAGAATAATTGATAAATTATATGATAAAAAAAACTTTGTGATGGATTATATAAATCAAATAATAATAGTTCTATAAAAGGAGTATTTTTTATTTTTTGAAAAAATTGTAGAGAGAAAATGCATTAAAATAATTGCATAGACACAATTAATATAATTGAATTTTAAAATTTATTTTTTAATGAAGCATAAAGAATGTGATCGAATTTGATTTTAATATTAGGGGATAAATAATTTTTGATACGCAAATTTTAAAATATTTAAAAAATGAAAAATTGGAACATTAAGTTTAAATTTAAAATATTAAAAAAATAAATAAGGATGAAAATAATTATGCTGTTGAAATGCACCCTACAGACTGACCAATAATTAAATTTTAAATACAAATAGATTTTATTAGAAAAATTCTTTGTACTTCAATGTTTTAATTTAAATATACGAGAATATCAATATTAATTAAATTGATTTATTCACCATCATAAATTTAAATGGATTGTAATCATCAAGAGAATATTTGTTAAATTTTATTTTTATAATTGTAGAAATTTAATAATATAATAAAAATATTTAAATTACTATAAATAATTCGATGCTCATCCTAATATAATTCAGTAAATTTATTTGGCTGAAATTATGAATTAATGAGTATTGAATAATGTAAATTAAATTTATTTAATATTTTCAAAAGGAAAATGTTTTGCTTATAATTTCAATAAAATAAGAACTACATAAATATTATAATAAAACAAAAGTTAAACAACAACACGCCATTCTTCCAGCTTTCCAACGTAAGTCTACAAGAATGTTTAATAAATCATCCATAAAAATGAGTAAAAAAAGAAAAGAAAAATTTTTTAAAATATTATTTAAAAAGTTTTCTTAATTAGTAGTAATTCAAATTAAATAATTCTATTAGCTGTAAAATTTAATTACAATAATAAAAAAAATATAAAATATCTTAAACAAAATTGAATACAAAAAGTTGAATTAATATTCAGAATTATAATGTAATTAAATAATAATATGATTTTTCTTAAATTGATCGATTCATATTTTTAAAATTAAGAATAACTCTAACCGAAAAATAAATCACAAATAATTCAAAGATTGTTATTTTTTTTTAAATAAAAATTACTGATTAACCACAGAGCGCGATTATGCAAAAGCAAATAAAATTCTTAAAAATTTATATTTAAAATTAATTCACACCCTTAAATAAATTGAACTATTGAATTCGTTTTTAGTTTTTGTAAGAATTTTGTCGATTGTGTGGCTTTTTTAGTTATATTTCTATTTTTGGCAAAATTTTGGCCATTTGGGATTTTTAACAAATATTTTGTGGGTTTTTTTGGCAAATACTACTGTAAATATTTGGCCTTTTTAACAAAATAAATCCAGGCACTGATTCTGTAATAAAATAAAAAGGCAATAAAATATTAAAATAATGAAATAAATATTTAAAAGAAATAAAATATTTAAAGTCATTAGCAAATTTAAGGGTTTTAATTGAGCTAAAAATAAATGTTTAACAAAAATTAAGAAATAATTTTATAAAATAATGAATTTAGACTGAAAGATTAATTTATAATTTAAAAAGTATAATCTCTGATAAAATAAAATTTAAACTTAAATTTTAACATCATTTTGTAATTTAAATCAAATATAAATACATGATAATATGACCTGTTATAAAATAATAAATTGGCTGTAATATGAATTTAATGAGCCTTTATTGCAGAATTTAGTATAAAAATGAATCAATAATAAATTTATTTAAAAATCTAAAAAAATATATTGTAATGAAGAAGTCACTTTTTTTTATATTATAAGTGTTCAGAAAGATTTACAATTGGCCAACAAACTAATAATATTTCTATATTTTATAAATTCAGCTTAAAAATTGCTGAATTCCGTGATCAATAAGTTAAAAAATATATTTAAAACGAAAAAAATTTAATAATTTTGATTATTATCGTATAAGGTGCATTTGAAGATAGCCAATTATTGTAATTAATCAATTAAACACCAAAAATACGATAGTGCATTTCTGCCTGGATATTATTATTTTGTTTTTCATTTACCTTTTGCCTTTTATTTGTTTTGTTTTATTTAGTTAATTAACAGTAACTAAAACCAAAATATAAATAATAAAAAAATTGATTTAACTCTAAAATTAAAAATATATTAAATAAACGAATTAATTGATGAAAAAATGGAATACATGTAAAAAATTAAATAAAATTTACCCTACCGTATTTTTGAATTTTTTCCTTACTATTTTTTTTCTTATTGTAATAAAAATTTAACGTTAAGAAAATTACTCAGATTTATTTTGCAAAAATATAAACAATTAAAAGTGACTATTAGCATTCCTTGAAAATACACATAAAATTACTATTTGCACCTATAAAGTAAAAAATCATTTTAAAGTAAATGAAACCAAAATATAAGAGCTCAAAAACCCAAAATTAATTTGAAATTAAATAATTTTATGAAAACATTTATTAGCAATTTTAACAGATAATTATTTTTAAATAATTTAATAATATTTTAAAGTCTTATTTTTTAAATTAAAAAAAATACGAATATATAAAAAGTAAATATTAATTTTGACTTTTCCATTTAAAAGAATTACTACAAATTTATAAATGTTTCATTAAATAAAAGCCGGCATTGGTTCATCAAATAATGCAAATGACAAATATTATAATTATTTTTTGCTTGAGTTAATTTTCAAGAAACTCTTTCAAGCTTTCAACAAGTTTAAAAATAATGAAAAATATCAAAGACAGATAAAAATTATGGTGATTTATTTTATTCAAGGCAAAAGATTTTCATTAGGAAAAACAGAACATTGAAAAATCTAAAATTAAAAAACGACTAATTATTTGAAAATTTAAACTAATTGATTGCTTTAAAAAGTTAAATAATCTAAAAACAATCAATGAAAAAGATAAAATATTTAGTCAAATTATTTAAAATTAATAGGAATAAGCCTTTATTCGCTTTTAACTTTTTTGATATTTTTTTTAATAACGTCACATTTTTCTACCCAAAATATTTTTTGACCAAAATTGCTGGCTGTAAATAGAAACGAACAAGAAACTGCTGAACATTTGAATTTTTTGTATTTTGTAATAAAGGTAGATTTATATGTTGAGAAAAATTAATCAAATAACAAATAAATTAATATAATTTATTAAATATTCAAAAAATAGAGTTTTCTTTTATATTGATTTTATTTAAGCTAAGTATTCCAAATTAAAGGTCTAGCAGTAAAAATACAATTTAAAAAAGTAATAAAAGAAATATTATGCATAAATTTAAGTTAGAAAAGCGCATCAAAATAATTATCGGAGACAAAGATCCGATGCCGTAAAAAACAGAGCAATTAAAAATATATGAAGAATTTTAATTAAGTACTTCACAAAAATGAAAAATAAAAAATTTAATTGTCTTGAATAAAAAAACATAATTAAGACCCAAATAAATAAAATATTTGCTATATTTTAAATGAATGGTAAAAGCAAAACCTACATTGATTCGGAGAATAAATTTAATTCAATTTATTATAAATGTCTAAACAAAATTTCATTATTTTAGCTATATTCAAATGCATTATTTAATTTATTTCGTTTATAAATGAAACAAAAAATCGATTATTTGAAAGAAAATTGTTTATAAAAATTGAAAAATTTATATACTCATTTAAACACACAAAAAGCTAGATGAAAATAAATAAAAAACTATAGTATATAATATAAAACCAGCAAAAAACGAAATTCCTTTAAAATTTTCTAAAGAGGTCAATATGAAAAAGCAAACATATGTTTATTTATTTATTTATTAAACGAAATAAGAAAATGGAAACCAAATAAAAGAAAATTTTATATTTATAAATAAATATTGTGATAATTATTTTTGTAAAAAAAAAAAATTACATATAATAAATATAAAAAAATCTTTTAATTATGCTATTCAATTAATTTATAATAAAGAGAAAAAAAAACATTAATTAAGGGAAACAGAATATTTTTTTTTTTTTTTAAACTTAAAAATATATGAGACCAAATGAAAATTCAAAATAAATAAATGGAAATTTTTTTTATATAATTAAAAAAGAAAAAAATGCCTTTCCCAAGGGAACAAAAATTAAAATAATTGCAAAAACCAAAATATGGGTAATGCTTATCATTTAAAAAATTTATTATAGAAATCTTAATAAATATACAACATTAAATTTATAAATAATAAATTATTCAACACAATTTATTTAACTCAAAATTTATCTCAGTATTTATAAAAAAATACCCAAAACAATCACATTTATTAATATTATTTTTGAAATTTATGAATTAAAATTCGGCATTTAAATTAAAAAATACGGACGAAATGAAACTAAAATTTAAAATATTCAAGAAAGGTGAGTTTTGCTTTTGTTGAGCAGTATATAAGATAAATTTATAAATCATTTTTATCAATTTATAGCACAAATCCTTTCTTCGATACAGCCAAAATATTTTACAAATAATTTAACGTTTTGGATGCATATACTATTGGCATACCAAAATTATTTGCTAAAAAAGAAAACCAATATACTAATAATTTGAAAGTGTAACACGAAAAGAACAAAAATAATTAGAAGAAATAAACAATTAGAATATAGCTAATTAAACTCCAAAAATAATGAATTTATAAAAACCCAAATATTTTAAAATAATTTATTATTATTTTTTTATTGTTTTAATATAATTTAATAATCCTAGAGAAAAAATTAAAATTTATTTTTCTCTTTTAGACATGCGACGATGCGATTTTATTACTATCACATGCCTGATTTAATTTATAAATAAATTTTCTAATGATATATAAAATAGATAAATCTGACTACAAATAAATTGAATATATTACAGTTTAACAACAATATGAATATTCTACATAACAAGAGTTATTAAGATATAATTATTATTTACAAAAAAGATAAAAATAAATATCCACCGGATAATAAAAACTAAAGCATCATAAAATAAAATGAAATTTATAGTAAAAATTATAAAATAAAAATTTGAAAAATGATGTTTATTATGACATTTCTATAAAATTACACAAAAATTTTCATTTTAAATACATACAAACAATAAAGTAAAAGTTAAACTCGAAATGCGACAGTCCCTGACAAATGAGAGAACTACTACTTAGATGTGGCGAAAATAATAATACATAAAACATCTAATAAATAAACTATGAAACTTTTTACTAAAAAACAAGTTAAATAAAATAAAAAAGAAGCTTTATCATTTTAAAAATTTAAAATGTAAAAAAGGAAAAAATAAATAAAGATAAATATTTTAATAAAAGAAATATTTGCAATTTTCTTTGAGGAAAATTCACAAAATTATTTATGAATTTACCAAATATAAGACGAGATATAAAATAATATAAAAATTAAGGCAAGCGGTAAATTATTTTAACAGAATTTTATTTTTACTATTAACAATGAAGAAAAATATAATCATTAAAGATAATTATTAAATATTTTCAAGAATTATAAATAAAACTAGATTAACTATCAATATAAAGTAATATAATAAGAAAAAAAAGTATATATTTAGTGTATTTATTCATAAAATACTATTGAAAACATTTTTTGCCTAAATTTTACTTTTTTTTAATAAATCAAAACTCTTGAAAAAAATGAATGCTTTTTTAAATGTTATTTTACAAATTGCAAACCTAAATTTAAATTAACATATATATTTATTCAAATCAGAAAATAAAATATTTGTTAAAACAAAATAATTAATGGAGAAAATAATAATAAACTAAACAATATCAATGCAAGACAATTGCGTATTCAATCTCAATTACTCTTAAATAAAACTAATATTTTAATTAAAATCATATTCAGCAATAGATATAAATTTTGTAATAATTAATAAAAAAAATATTTCTTTTTATTGAATTTTATTTGAAATCATAAAAGCAAAAAAGTAAAGAAAAAATAAGAATATATTTTCTAAAAGTGATAAAAAAAAATGTGAACAATCAAGTATAATGAGTAATAAAAGGGTATAATCAATAAAAAGAATATAACATTTTGTAAATTTTAATTGCTTTATAACGTATGATGTATTTTTTTAAAATAATATTCTTTTTTAAATCGACCAAAAATCTTTATAAATTAAACTAAAATAAAATACTATTTAAATTCTTTAATTTAAATTTTCATTTTTAAGAATGCTTTTTTCGTTGGCCATTTAGAGGAAAACTAAACTAATTAAAGTAAACAATTTCGTAATCATTTTTATTTTTATAAGCTTTGCACAATTTGTTTGTTTTATAGAGAATTCGATATTCTAAGCATTTAACACATATATATAGAAAATTGTAAAAATTAATTAAAAAAAAATTTTTATTTGCAATTAAAAAAACTCAAAGAATCTCTCATTGTAATAAGTTCATACTTCTGGCATTTATTAGGAGTTTGTTAATGTTTAATTTTTTGTACAGAGAAACATAAATACTTACAAAAATTAATTTAAGAAATTTTATATTATATAAAATAGATTGATTTTTCTTAAATAAATATCCATAATTAAATAAATATTTTAATGATTTTCTTTTTTATCGAAAATTTTTTTTTGATTATGAACAAATAAATAAATTCTTTTCAAATTTAACTGATTCTGAAGATAGCGTGTTTTGTCAATTTGCATTAATCTGTAGTTTTTGTACGGCATGCTGGCGGTCGCATTTGGTTGTTAAACTTTTGTATTATTGTATGATTTTTGTTAATTTTTATTAAATTAAAATATATTTATTTATTTATTTACAATGAAGCAAAAACCAAACAAAATAATAAAGTAATGAATTTAAATGTTTAAATTAAGAAATATTTATAATTTTATATTGAAACCAATATTCTAATTGAAAACTTAAATTTATCAATATAATACAATGTTGTTCTTGACGAAAAAGTTTCTATATTTAAAATTTTTTTTATTACATAGTTAGTCAAATATGTAAAAGAAATTGTTTTATTTTATTTATCGTTTAAAATATTTTTATTGGTAATTTTCTAAAAGAGTAATTAAAGAAAAATGTATACTCATATATCTTCTCTTGTAATTCCATTAATAAATTCGGGTACATTTTTAATCTTCTTAATTTGTTAATTAATAAAAATTCTAAGGAAAATATTTTTTATTAAGGAGTTTTCTATTTGAATTTTAATTTTTTATCATGCGATTACCTTGTTGAGCATCTGCGATGTAAAGTTCCGAAATGTGTATAATTCAAAAAAAATTTTCGAACCTTAAAGTATTAATTAAAAATTAGTGGATAACACCATTTCATCATTATTATGCTTTACTAAAAAATATTCGTATGGAAAATGATAATATTAATTTGTTAAATTAACTTATTCATTTGTTTTTAAATTTATTTTTTTATGAAATTGCCACTTGAAAACGAAAACAATTCCTGTCACATTCCGAACGCAATTTATGAAACAGAAAAGAAGGAATTTTATTTGTCCTATTATTTATTAAATATTTTTATCAAAAATAATCTAGAAAAATTTTTTACGTTATGTTTTTTGAGTGATTCATTCTCAGAATTGAAATAGTAAATTACATTTTATGTAAATAATTTACTTTCATCACATTCCGAGTACCGTATCGGTTTATAAATTTTACACTTTCCTTGAGATTTAATTGCTTTCTCTGTTTTTATTTATTTCATTAGGTTTTTGTCAAATTTTTTTAAATTTATTTCTTACTGTTTGTATTTTTTATATTTTAATTTAATTAATTAAATGAAGAGTTAATAAATTTTATTTATTTGATTTTGTATCATCAGCCCAGTGATTATGGGAATCAGCAGCAAAATTGTATGATAAAAAATAAGAACAATTTGGAAAATTAAAATATAAAATCACGATTTTATGAAAGTTGCCCGTAAACATCGATTGTTTAAAAAGTCTTTTTATTTTATAAAATATTCGGTTTTTTGAAATAAACAAATGAGACTGAATTTAAATAAATAAAATTAAATTGCTTTGCAAATTTTATATAATTTATATACTTGAGTTTTTGATTTATTTTTAAAAACTAAAATAGTAATTTCAGAAGCTATTTTAAGCAATTAAAATAAAATTCTGTTTTAAAATTGGGCTAATTTTAGTTTTATTAAAATTAAAAAGATTTTTTTTTCTATTTTTTTCCTTCCGGCTTAAATTATCTTTTTATCGTTATTATTATTTTAAATATTTCGGATATTTTTAAAATGGAGATTAATGCATTTGGTCGTTTATTAACTTTTTATTCATTATTATTAAGAAGAAGATTATTTTAATTTTTTCATAGAAAATAAAAGTAATTTTTATTTTATTTTTTTTAATAATTTTTCATTATATAAATATGAAAAATAACCATTTTCACAAATAAAAACATGTATTATATATATATCTGTATAGTAGTATTTTAGTTTAAAATTAAAAATTACTACACTAAATACTTGCATTGTGAATTCTGCTATAAAATTGAAAGTATTTTATTATATAAAAGTTTATTTCTATTTAATTAATATAAAATAAATATTTTTTGATATTATTTTTAATCTACTAATTTATATTCTTATGTTAAATTTTTGAATTCATTTTAAACTTGTTTCATTTTTATTTGTATTAAATTAATTCGATTATTCAAATTAGTTTATTTTCAATAAATTTATTTTCGTTTTTAATAATATTCTTTTTTAAATCGATCAAAAATCTTTATAAAAATAAAATAATATTTAAATTCTTTAATTATTAAATTATTAAATTTTTATTTTAAAGTTTTAATACCAAATAATAAAAAAAACAATTTCCTAATCATTTTTATTAGAAAATTGTAAAAATTAATAAATTCTCTTTTATTTGCAATTTAAAAAACTCAAAGATCTCTCATTGAAATAAGTTCATACTTCTGGCATTTATTATGAGTTTGTTTTAATGTTTAATTTTTTGTACAGAAAAACATAAATACTTACAAAAATAAAAATAAAATTTATATTAGATAAAATAGATTGTTTTTTTCTTAAATAAAATATCCATAATTAAATAAATATTTTTAATGATTTTCTTTTATCGAATTATTATTTATTTTGCCCAGAATTATTTTGAGAATTGATCATTCTCTCGACAGGACAAGCTTCTTTTTAATTTATACAAAAAAAAAGATTTATGCATAAATAATGTTTGTATAGTCAAAAGAAATTTCAAAATTTTTTAAGAAAGGCTTAATTATTATATCACATCTTGTCGGCTCGTAGTGTAGAAGGAGAACTAATGATAGCGTGTTTTGTCAATTTTCTTTTGATTTATTTTTTTATATCGTTAATTATTTAATTTTAATTACACTGAAAATACTTTATTTTTGAAAATATTAAGAAAATGCAATTTTTAAAAAATATATAATTTTTTTGATTATTATACAATAATAAATTCATAACACTTTCACAACAAAGTCCATTTTCATGTTCAAAATTGGCTCTGATCACAAATGTTTTTGAGAAAATAAAAAAATTTTTATAGAATTAATTCATTTCGAACATATTTTAACTTAAAAATTCTAGTTCAAAATTATGAATTTTTTCACTTTCTTTTTCTTCGTTTTTGTTTAATATTTATAATAAATTTTTGTATATTTAATAATTTATTTGATTTTTATTTCTTTTAAAACGAATATTCGTATGCTTCATATTAAATTGGTTATTCTAAAAAAATTATGAGGAATTAAATGTGTAATTTTTATGGTAATATTAATTACTGAGTTAGGTTAGATTTTTATGAAAAATTAATTTTTTATCCGTGCATTGAATTTGTTACCTATTAAATTCAATGTTTAATTCTTTTTTTTTATGGAATTTATTTAATTACCAACATATTAATTTTTATTTTAGGTTCAGTAAATTAATTCGGTTTTAATGGCATCATATTGTCAATCATTGTGTTGTCGCTAATTGATTTTTTAAGGACAATGGCATATTTATTTATGCTTATGTCTTCAATATTTATTAATTTACTGCTTTTATTTAATTTGCTTTTTTACTAATTAATATACTTGTATTTTATTAAATCTTAATTAGGTCACCAATTCTAATTACACATCACAAGAGTAGTATTTTTTAAATTGGTTTATTATTTATTTGGTGCTTCGGTGTTTAAGTTAATTTTGATTTTCAAGATATTTTTTAGAACGAGATACTTCAGATATAGGCCTAGTTGGGTCAAGTTCATGGGGCCGCATCCGATTTCGTTGGTACTCATCTTCATCTTTGATTCGACTAATAAACCTTTAATTCTTTTTCTGTTTTGGTATTTTTATATTAAATTACGTTGCCAAAGGTGGATTAGGAGCCGAAAATCGCTTGTTAAAGCTGGAGTGAAAGCCTTCAAAGCCATTATTAGTGCGCCCTATATTGTCAAGGACAGAATCATGCATTCCAAGTTTCTGGCACAAATAAAGCAGATCGTCGATTTACATTTTCATCAACACTAAGAAATATGTACTGTAAAAGACCAGAACAATTTAAAAACATAATCTACGGTGTAAAGTAATCAAAGATTGGTTGCGCTTGTATAGGTGCATTATTTCTGAGAATTTGATAACCCTCTTTCAATGAAAAGTGAAAAATTCAAAGGCGGATCTTGGCATTTTGATGCTTTATGCGTCATAGAAGAAGGAAAACTAGAATTGTTTGGATGTGCATGATCATTTTTTGATAAAATCACTCTCTTAGCCTTTGGAAAAGGTAATTTCATGAATAAATTTTTTATTCACAATCGGGGCGCAAATGTTCGGGGCGCAAATGTAGGGGCGCAAATGTTTGGGCGCAAATGTAGGGGCGCAAATGTTCGGGGCGCAAATGTTCAGTCACCATTTATTTATCTTCTTTTATTTTCTTCATTTTTTTTACATTTCAAATTTTTAAAATAATAAAGCATCTTTTTATTTTATTTTATTTGTTTTTTTAATAAAAGTTAAATAGTTTATTTCATTTGGTAATTTATCTTTTATTTTTGTCCAGACTTCTGTTTGGTGGTTCGGTCGTCGGGACTGTCACACTGTCGCATTTGTTCGTTTAAATTTTAATTTATTGTTTGCATGTAATTAATAATTAATATTTTTTTATAGAATTGTCATTAAAACATTATTTTTAAAATTCTTTCTTTCAAAAAATTTCTTTTTTCAATGGTTTAATTATGCGATATTTTTTATTATCCGACGGTAATGTATTTTTGATTTTTTATAAATAATATTTACATTTAAAATAATCCATTTTTGTTAAACCTTTTTACGTTCTTTTTTTTTTGGAAATTTATTCTAAGAATTTAAATAGTTGAATTTATAATTTAATTAATATTTTTTAATTTACCTATTTGTAATAAAAAATATTATAATCTTTTTAAAATTTGGTTTATTTTGGTGCATTCATAAGATTAAATTTAATGAAATGAATTCTAAACAATTCTTAATGTATAGGTATTTTGTATCATTTGATCGATAATTATAGAAATCAGCCGGTATTTATATATAAAAGATAATAAAAAATTTGAAAATTAAAAATATAAAATATAAAGAATATAGTAAGATCTTGCTTCTTAAAGGATTCCAAAATGAAAATAAATTTTCACTAAATTTTATTATATATTTTTTGAAATAAATTTTTATAAATATTTTGCATTTTTTTAAATTCTCATCTTTTAAATAAAAATGAATTTGAAAGATATACTTTTTTTTCTGCGCATTAGTTTCGACATATTAATCGTAAAATAACATTTTTTCCACTTGATTTGAAACTTCTTCGTGACTTTTATATCTTTATTTGCCTTTTTCGAGATTTTCGTGCCTTAAATGCCTTTTTAGCCTTTTCGTGTAGATATCCGGCAATGTGATTTTTTTTTTGGAATTATTTAAAACAATAAATGTTTTTTGTTGTAAAAAATTTTATTATCCAATATTTTAACAAAATTCTTTATGGTAATTTTTGAGGCAATATTATTTAAGTTTTCGATTTTTACATAAATTTTTAATGATTACTTTAATCGGAAAATATGTTTTTTTTTAATATTTGTCATTCTAATTTTTGCCAGTTTTTAAGGCATTTTTTATAGTGGTTATTTTGCAATTAAATTTTTATTTTTAATATTACTCTTTTTCATTTATTTTTGAGAATTTTGGGAATAAAATATTTTATTAATTTTTATTTATTTTTTTGAATTGTCAAAAGAACGTCAAATGTTCAAATAAAATAACTATTTATATTGTTTCTTTTTAGTAATGCCTTGCCTTAATTTTATTAGATGATTTATTCTAGGGTTAAGCCCCGACCCTCGGGGAGCAAAATGTCGGGGAACGGGAAGGAAATACCCCGAAAGAATTTGTCGGGGATGGCTGAAGAAATTTAAAAAATGTCGGGGAGCAACACCTTCGTCGGGGAGGAAATTTTTAAAAAATAAGTCAAAAAAAGCACAAAATGAAAAAATCCAGAATAAAAAGTTTTAAAACTCATTTAAAGTTACTTCCATCTTATTTCAAGTGCAATTTACGACTTTCGTAATCCCCCGAAACATGTCGGGGCTTAACCCTAATTTATTCATTTATTCTTGACGGATGTTCTTGTCACAAACGACGAATGCGCAGTTCTTATGGAGAAATGCTAATAGTAATTTTTAATTTCATTTATTTAAATTTATTTTAAAATGTTTTGGTTTTTCAGAATAAAGACTAATAATAATTTGAGATAAACTTGTAATAACAGAAATTTTATGTTTCTGTTTTTATTTATGTTAACAGATTTTCAAAATATTTATTAAGCTTTCTCATAATCAAAGTTCTATTTTGATTAATGCCAATTTAAATCGACATTGATTTATTGATTTTTTTATTTAAATTTAATTATTTTTAACAAAATTCATTAAAAATTCTTAAAATTTTCTCCCGGCGGCGCCTATCGGCACCGCCGGCCCCCCAAAAAACCTATATTTTTTAAAAAACTTGCCCAAAATTTGGTCATTTTCACACAAAGTCTGCTAACAAATAGCATTAAAATTACAAAAAATTTCTGGCGCCGCCTATCGGCATCGCCGGTCGCAACGTTATGCCTAGGGCTCACAAAAAAGGCACTAAAATAGGCACGAAAAATTTTTAAAAAAGGCATTAAAATTTTTTATTAAGGATTTTTAGGGAGCAAAACACGTAAAACTTAACCAAAAGACTTAATTTTGCTGATTTAAAATAATTCAATATTTTATAATGTTTTTCAATAAGGAAACCAAAAAATTTTAATCAAGAAAAAATATTAAATTTTGGCGAACAATTTTGAGAAATTTTTCAATTTTTAAAGGTATATTTTCTGAAATTTTTTAGACCATTTCTTAGGGATGTATTTTTTGAAATTTTTTAGACTATTTCTTAAGGGTGTATTTTCTCGATTCTATTGAATTTTTAATGGAATTTTTCGGAAAAAACACCAAAAAGGCACCATATCGCTAAAACTAATCTTTGGGGTTTTTAGAATCAAGCAGCAAACACACGTTTTTTGGTTTGCCTTTTTCAATTATTTTCTCAACCTATACACCATTCAATAGAGGTTTTAATAGCTCTACAATTTTACTCAGAGAGATTTTTCGCTTTTTCTATTAATAGAAATAGTTTATTGCTTTTTTGGAAAAAAATTAAAGAAATTCAAAAAAAAAACCGAAAAATCGAAATAAACCGAAAAATTTTCTTCGGTTTTTCGATTTCGGTTTTTTAACCGAAACCATTCGACCGAGAATTTTTTGAGTTTTTCGGTTTTTTTCGGTTTCGGTTTTTTTCGGTTTTTAACCGAGACCGTTCGACCGACCCTCTTGTCCGGTCTCTACTAAAAACTCCACAAATAAATAGTTTAATTTTTGCTAAAAATATGACGATAGTTGCCCAAAAGTTTAAAATTTAAGCGTGTTAAATCGTAAATTTTATAAAATAAGCAAAAAATAAAAAATAAGCAAATTAATATTGAGCTAATAATTATTAAAATCACAAATTCTTGTCAAGAAAAAAAAAATTTTTGAGATGAATTTTTGAGAAATTATTATTTCTTAAGGGTGCATTTTTAAAAATTTTTGGGTCGATTTGGTCATTTAAAGGTTTTAGTCTTCATATTTAAATGATTTTTTGCGAATTTACCCTTTTGTTTTATTGGACAGTAATTATTTCCTTTGCCGTTTTACGTAAAAAAAAAAAATGTGTTTTTCGTATATATATTTTTAAATTTTATTCCAATTCTGCTATAATACAAGGTCATTTAATTTCTAAAAAAATAGTTATTTTTAAATTTGATTTAAAAAATAATAAAGATATTTTCAATAATTAATTTTGTTGTTAGCAATTAATTGTAAATATTAAGTGATATTCCAAAATAAATCATGTTAATGAAAAAAAAAAATATTTCTCACTGAATAAAGGCTATTTTTCGTATATTTTTTCAAGTTTTATTCCAATTCTGCTAAAAAAAATTACTACATATGTTGACTGATATTTTGTGCCTAATATCTGTCACAATTATTTATTTAATTTCCAAGAAATATTTAATAATTAAAATATTTCCATTGTTTTTTCAGTGTTATTCAAATGACGCGTTTCTTAAAACTGCCATCCTTGAAAATTTTAAATTTTTTTAAAATTTTGAGATTCCTTTCAAATAATTTTCATAAATTAATTTTATAAAAACAATGAAAAACCAACTAAAAAGTAAAAAAGAAAATTAGATTTTCTGAAGAAATATTTCAAAAATAAAAATTGTAACACAGAAAACTTCATAACTTTACAAAGTTGCGGTCGCACCCCTGCTTTAAACTAAAGTTAATTTAATAAAGTATTTAAAATATTTTAGATTTCTTTAATTGTATTTTATTATTTGTGATATCGTCATGAAATATTTAATTATTATCTCTTATTTTATAAATAAATTCATTATTTTATAAAATGAATTAGAATAGAATATTTATATTGCTAAATAAATCAGATAATATTTGTGTGTATATTTATTTATTTTATAAAATTCTTTTCATCGGTAAAACACACTTACTTCTATTTGAATTTCTGGTGACTTCCCTTTAAAATTTTTTGTTCAGTTTACTTTTGTTTTAATTTTTTTTATTTCATATATTTAAATAAGCATGTGAGTTCAATGATAATTCATAATTTATAAAATTATTATTATTTATAGCAAATAATTATTAAATCCAAATACTATAAAAATAACAAAAATATCCAAGTAGACACGATTATTTTTAAATATAATTAAAATTTAGATAATTATTTATATTATAAATAGTTAATTATATTATAAGCTTCGTAAACCCTTAATTTCTTATTTAGATTTAATTATGTTTTTATCATTTTGTTCAATGTTATTAAGCTTCGAATGTAAACTAAAAAAATATATATTAATCAGAATTGAATAAATTATTAAAGTTCAATTATCCAATCCAAAAAATAATAATAAAATTGCTAATTGATCATTTTATTATTAAATAACAAGTTTTTTTCATTCTTCAGTTATTTGTATATTAAAAAAATATTAAAGCTGTAAATTACTTTGCAAAAACAAAATTTCAATGTTTATTTTGAATATGATTTTACTTTATAGGTTCAAACGGTAATAATAAGGTATTTTCAAGAATGGGGCCCAAACAAGCCGGGGCCCAACTGAGGTGTACCGACACAAACATCATAAAACTCAAAACAATCGCCTATTAGACATAAAATTTTTAAATTGTTTAAAAAAATATTATTGACAAATAAAACGCAACACGCATAGTCCATCTTGTAAAGGAAATCAACCAAGAAAGTATGAAAAAAATATTTGGTTAGTTATCAAAATATACTAACAACTTCAATTGAAAGATTAAATTTAAAATAATTAATTCAAAATAATTTCCGAATATTTTAATTTAACTAAACAAAAATTCTTGAATATATTTTCTTTTAAAAGATTTTCTGCTTTATCTAAACATAAAAAAGTGAATTTTAAATAAAACAAATATAAACAAAATGAAATTATTAAAATTGCCTATTTTTTTAATGGATATAAATAAATTTCAAAATGATTGCTACTGATAACTTTGTGACCTCTGATCTTTTTCGCATTTTAATTGTTATTAAATTTTTTTCTATTATATTTCTTTGTTGAATTTCGTTTTTTAATGTTATTTTGACGATGAAACATTTAATTTAAAACAAAAATATAATACAAAATTATAAGACAAATTCCTTTTGTCGGTCGGCCTTATAATTTTAACGCAAATTGATTTTAATTTTCAAAATTTTAACATACAAACAATATTTTAAAATTGTATTTTTTAAAAGACGTTAATCTTTAATTGATAAAGCAATACTAATTTTAAAAATAGAATTTATAACATATTCTAATTTTTTAAATTTTTTAAGTCATTTATTTTTATGCTTTCTAATTATATAAAGTTTTAAAATATGATTAACTACATTGAATTTAAAGAGA
This sequence comes from Heterodera schachtii, assembly GCA_023374025.1. NCBI lineage: Eukaryota > Metazoa > Nematoda > Chromadorea > Rhabditida > Heteroderidae > Heterodera > Heterodera schachtii. The sequence continues at coordinate 203,148 of SIJG01000118.1, forward strand.
TTTTAGGAGTATTTATTATTAAATGCACTGGACATGGAATAAAATAAAGAATAGTTGGTGTTAAACCTTATTATACAATACTTACTGTTTCGGTTACAATTTATTTAACTTGTCAATTATTATTTTTTTTAGTTTAATTATTTCTATGTATGGGTAGGGTAATATCTTATTATTATTTTTAAGCTTTAATTTAAGTTTTAAATTTTTTGTATTAAATTTCTTTTATATTTTTTTAGAAAGAAAATGAAGTATCTAACACTTCAATTGACTTATTTTTATATTATCAAACACTAATTAGTTTTATTTTTCAATTTATAAATAATTATTGATTCATTGGATTTAAACATAACGATATATTCATATTTAAATATAAGCTAAAAAACTTAGTCACATATATACTTTGTAAATTTTTATAAATTAATTTATTAATTTCTATAATTATCAATTATAATTTTATCAACCAAAGTTATTAAATTTTAGAAAGTCAAACTTTATTTAGGTAGGTCTTTCTTTTTTTATATATTTACTTTTTTATAACTTTTTTTATATTAAATTGTTTAAAAATAAAATATTTTTTAATTAATTTAATTTAATATCCTTTCTTTTATTATCCGCCGACCTCGTTTTATTATTTATAAGTTAATATTTTATTATTTCTGAAATAAAATGATTACTAATAATTTATAATATTAATGAATAAATTAATTATATAATCAGAAAAAGTAAATAATTATTGAAATAAAAAAATAAATTTTTAAAGAAAATTCATACTTAAAATTGTTTCTTTAATATTTTAAGTCAAAAACAAAAAAATATTTTTAGAATTACAAAATGTATAAATTTCCTATTTCAAACCCAAAACTATTTAAATAAATTATGATTTAAATATTTATAAAGTCGATCTATATCTAAGAAATCAATTTTTTAATTCAAATTATTTTATGTTGATTATATGTTTGGTATTTATTATTTTTTACTTTCTTTCCCTGAATTTATATATTGTTTCTAGTTGCCTGGAAAGAAATTTTCAATATTTTTGGTACGGTCTTATGTTCTTAGGATAATATGTTATAATTTAAATAACTCTTTATAATTTAATATAAGAAAAATTAAATAACTATAATTTGCCTCTAATAATATTGTGGTATTTTTAGTATAGAAAACAATTTTTTTTTTTGTATAATTTAATTTCAACTCATTGTTTTGCATATAAATTTGACGTTTATCAAATTGTGACCAAAGGCATGATTCTTCATTGATTATTTACTTTGTTATTTGTCCCTACTTGAAATAATAATTAGTAAATCATTTATATATCGTTTCTTTATGTCTTGATATATACTTTTATTTAATTAAAGATATTTTTCGAATAAGATATTAAAAGAAGATACCATCGAAACACAAAATATATAGAACATTTTGTGATTTAAGGTTTTTTTGTGAATTAAACAAACACAACCCTTAAAAATCGAAAAACTTTGCTTTTTGTACGAAGTTTTGAAAAATTAATTTTTAATTTATTTCTAGAATAAAGAATAAATTGTTTTGAAAGTTTTACTCAAGAACTTTGTTTTTAATATTACTTTTTTCATTTATTTTGTAATTTTTCGTATAAATTAATTTAATAATTTTTAATGTTTTGAATATTCGAAAAAAATTTCAAAATTAAAAAATAAAGCTCTATTTTTTATTTATCCATCGACTTAGTTTATTTAATTATTGTAGATGTTTATCAATATAAATGAAATTAAGCAGAATATATTTATTCATTTTTCTATAATCTTTACCGCCAAAAAGCCAAGAAAAAGGCAAAAATGAAAGTCTTGAAAAAGCCAAAAAGTCATAAAAATGCCAAAAAAGCACGAAAGAAATGCAAAAAAATCTTGAAAAAACCTCGCCAGGTTTTATTATTATTTTTAAATTTGTTTCAAAGATAATATAAATTTTCAATTTTTTCAAATAATTTATTCATTATTTTATTTTATTTGTTTTTAGTAAAAAGCCGCCTTCGTTTATTTTATTAGATCATTTATCTATTATTCTTGTTGTCTATCGTTCTTCTTCTGATGTTCGGATGTCTCATATTTGGTCGTTTAACCTTTGATTTATTGTATTATTTAATTGTTTATTAATCCATCGACTTAGTTTATTTTATTATTGTGATGATTTATCAATTATTTTTATCCATGTCGTAGAATTGACGGGGTAAAAGTAAGTCGCATTTCGTTGTTGAATTTTATTTATTTTTTGTATTTTTTTAATTATTTAATTTTAATTAAAAATGCAATTTTTCTTTTGAATATTAAAAAAATTGTTGTGTCAACTTCCAGTAAAATTCTTTTTTTTTCATAATGGTTTATATCGTTTATGGACTTAAGTTGAGGGTTCTTCATGTTGGAACTTATTTATTATTTTTATTTATTTTCTTTTATTATTTTCTATTTCTAAACTTTAATATATATGTTTTTTTGTTTTTTTTTATTGATGGATTATCTTTTTGTTATTATTATTTTTTTTGTAAAAGTATTATTTTAAACAAATGAAAAATTTTCTATAACCTTAAAAAATAAATTTCTTTTTTGTTTGAAAAAATTTTCTATAATTTTAAAAAATTAAATTTATTTTTTTGTTTTTTTTTGACAAAACATCCGATTAATTCTGCGGAACTTAAGAAAATTTTTAATATTTTTTATTTTATTAAGAAGAAATAGCATATTTTTAAATATTATTATGTTCCTTTTTTGGGTTTATTTGTCGTAAATTCATTTTTGAAATGGTAAATGTATAATAAAAGCTTATAAGCGGTTTTTTAATTTCCCAATTTCATAATAATGTTGTTTAATATTGATTTTAATAGTTAAAATAATTTAATTAAATCCTTCTTTATTATTTGCATTTAAAAGCCACTATGACTCATAGATTAACCAGGGTTTCAATAGCCAAAAATAGAAAATATGAAGACGAAATCAAAGCCGGGATAATCAAAATGCCAATTTTGTGGGTTTATGTTGAATAGCAAACCCTTAAAAAAATTGGCAAAATCCCCCAGAAAAGCCAAAAACACGTTAAAAATAAGGAACTATCTAAAAAATTTTAAATAAAAATTTTTTTTTTATAGTTACTTTTTCGGTGTGAGTCCTTTGTCCGTGAGTCATTTGTCTGTGGATCCGCTGTCCGTGGGTCCTTTGTCTGTTGGTCTGTTGAGAGGACATCATTGTCAAGCAGCTTGATCGTCCTCCAATTATTTTAAAAGGAGTTCACTTAATTATTTTTTAATAGACTTTTTGGTTTGAAAAATTCTTATTTTTTTAATCAAAAATGTTTAGTTTTAATTATAAGTTTAATTTTCTCTTATTTTTCTTATTTCAATGTTATAAAAAATTAAAATAATTATGCTTACCTAAAATTTAATTTATTTTCTCGTTGAGTTCTCCCAACTAATGCAAAGGGATCATTAATCCTAATTTTAGGTTTTTAATTTTATTTTTTAATATTTAATCATCCTGGTATTATTAGTCGCTAGGTCAAGAATCTAAAACTGACCAAGTTCGGCAAAACACAAATTATTATTTATTCGTAATAAATGTTTTAATGCTTGATTTTGTAAAAGTTTCATAAAACAATAATATTCGACTATGTCCTTTATTGTTTTTATATTGTTTTTGGATAAAGCTAATTTTAAAAAATTTTTAAATTTTTAAATATTGCTGTATTTCTTAATTTAATATAAGTCTCTTATTTATTTTTAGCATTTTTTAGTTTAAGAATAATTGCTGAATGCATTTCAAATATTTGTTCAATTTCGAATTGAAAAGGGTCTAAGGCAAATAATAACAATTTAGTATTTATTTTTTGAATTAACTTCATTTTTAATATCTTCGATCCGTTTATATACTAAGTGCTTATTACTTTTCTAATAAATATTGTTCTGTTATTTTAAATTAATATTATTTAATTTTGTTTTCGCCTTGTTAAATAATATGTAAATAACATTTTTTTCATTTATTAATATTTTTTCTTTTGTGTTCATTTTTATACAGATAATTTGGCAATTATTTTGGCCTTATTTGGTAATTATTTTAATAACAATTTTCTTAGATATTTAATGATTTTGAAATTTATTTTATTTTGCTAATACCATATTAAATCTGTTTAAACATTTATCTTTTCTATTCTCTATTTTTAATAATCTTTGCTAATGGTCGTGAGTTGTTTTGAATCATTTCGACAGTTTTCCTGTTATTTTTATTGGGCTATTTCATTATTTGTTTGTATAATGCTACTTTAAAGTAAATTCATTTATGTTTATTGTAACCATTTAATTATTAGTTTTGTGTTCAATATTTTATAATGATATTAGTCTATTTTGGTAAAAACTATAAAATCTAAATAAAAATTTATATTAATTTAATTCGCAATTATCTGTTTTTGGGCTTATTTAAATTAAATTTTTTAGTTTATTAAATTTTATCTTTTTTTATATTTCCGAGAAAATTTCTCTAAATTTGAAAACATAATATCAAAATATAGGCAAGCTTTCTTGTTTGAATGATTGACGTTTTTAATTTTACTTGTCCATGTTGACTATTTTTTGTGTTAATATATGAAATTATTTTTTCAATTTTTCATAGTTTGATCTGAGTAATATTTTATAGATACGCAAAATATTCTATGGTAATATAAATTTTTTTTTAAATCTTGTTCACTAACTGTGGGTAGACGCCAGGAAATTTTGGAATTATGGCTCTTATTTAAAAGAGTTGTACAAAAATTCCAATTTTGGCAAAAATATAAATTTAAAGTAAATTTTTAGAAAAAAATATACGTAATTCGTAATTTTAAGCACCTATCAATACTATGCCTGATTTACCAAGTGTATGTGCATTTTTTCTTTTAATTTTTATATAATTCCCTCTAAATGAATTATGACACTTTATTTTACATTTTTGAAATTTTCTTAGTTTAGTTTTAAGGTTTTAAATTGCTGATTTTAAATGAAAAATAAACTTTTTTATCATTAAATTTTTTAGATAACGACAAACGACTGAATGAATATCTTGAATAAGTTATAAAAAATAAATACATATTAAAAATATATGGAAATTTCTCGTCGTTTTTTAATTTTTTATATTGAATAAAAAACAATTTTTTGCTGCTTAACACATTTTTATTTTGCACACAAATCCAGTAGACCAACAAAAATGAAGATGTTTATGAATTAAGCTTAGATTCTAATTTATTTAAATTATTTTCAATGTGCTGCTTCTCGTAGTGAAAATATTCTTTAAATTTTCAGTCAAACAAATAAAGTATTTTATTGTGAAATGACAAAATAATTTTAAAAACAAAATAATTATTTCCATTTACAAATTTCTTTTTTGTTGCACTTTTGTTTCTTTGTAATTAAAGATTGCATATTTTAATTGCATTTTCTTTCAAAAATAATCATTTTCTCGTGTGCACGATGGTTTTTTAAGAAAAAAAGACCAAAGATATCATTAGCATTTCACTATTTTTAATAAATAATTATACAATAATTTCTTTGGAAATTGATTAATTAATTTGAAGCTGATGGTGTTTAGATAGTGTAATAAAATTTTAATTTAAAATCATAATTTATATTTTAGTTAATGTGTGTATTTATTTTTGCATTGGGAAATTCAAGTTGAGTTTGATATCTTGCTCACTGAGTTGAATTTTAAACCTTTTTTCTATAAATTTTAACTAAAATTTTGCTGATATAAATTATTCATAAAAATTATTAATCTTTTTTCTGAATTTTTTTTTAATTCATGAGTCGAAAGAATTTCAAAATTTTTATAGTATAAAGCATATTTTTATTTTATTGGTTTGTAATAATCTGTGCCATTATTCTTTTATCAGATTTTTATCAATCATTCTTGACGAAACTCGTCCGTCTGCTGATGACGAGAAGAACTGACGGTCACATTAATTACAAATTATATATTTTCACCTTTAAAAATATTTAAAAAATGCAATTATTCATTTTGTTTTGAGATTCATTTAAAAAGTTATTTTAAAAAATTTTCTTGTATAATATTTAGAAATGGGAATTTAAGTCACGAAAAACCTCATAAAAGTCGACTTAAAAAGTCATGAAAAATGCCAAAAAGTCACAAAAAATGCAAAAAAGTCATGAAAAAATAATCAAAAAGTCATATAAAAATGCCAAAAAAGCACCAAATAAATCCAAAAAAGTCCTGAAAATTAGCCAAATGTAATTAAACCCAAAAGCCGTTTTAAACATTCTTCAAAAAAGTAATTTAAAAACGAATAATTTTAACGGAAAAAAATATTCAAAAGTGTTACACCACCAGATTTTTATTTTATTGTTATTTTTCAGTCCCGTCATTTGAGTCCTAATGGTATAAGAAATTCCAGTTCCGTCTCGAAGATTGACTTAGTCAAATTTTGCCTTAAAAAGTGTAAAAAGTCATGAAAAAAGTCACAAAAACGCAAAAAAGTCATAAAAATCCCAAAAAGTGTAAAAAAAGTCAAAAAAAGTCACAAAAAAATGTAATTTAGAAGCTTCAAACAAAGTGTAGAACACTTTTGAAGTCATTTTAAGGTCATTTAGAGTCAGCAAAAAAAAAGTCATTTGACTTAAATTCCCATCTCTAATAATTAGGGCTTCTTTTTTTTGGCAAATGCTTAAAATTTTTGCGTACTTAATACGCACAGATAAGCACGAAAAACGCGTTTTCCGCTTTGTTTGTGGTGTCTATGATGACTTTTATAATGCCTATTTTTGCCTAATTTTTGCTCTAAGAATTGAAAAAATTTTCACAAAAATTCGTCCACAAAAATTAATTATTTTTTCTTGAAAAAATTTTTGGTTGAAAAAGTTATTTTATTGAAAATAATTTTAAAACAATTGAAATAAGCAAAATAAGTTTTTTAATTAATTTTTAAGTGTTTTGCTACCTAAAAAGCGTTAATAAACATTTTTTATTTGCCTATTTTAGTGCCTATTTAATGCCTATTTCGCGATTTTTTGTGCCTAAAAAAAGAAGCCCTACTAATAATATTCCAATAAATGGAATTTTGGATTCTTTTTCAAGACGATTTCTTGCAAATAATATGCAAGAAAATTTTTCTTTTTTATTTAAAGAGATTATTCATTAGTTCTATTTGTTAAAAAATAATGTTGTTTTTAAAGAAATAATTTTTTATAATTTGGGAACAATTTCTATTTTTCAAAGATGAAATATATTAATAATCTTTTTTTATAATATTATTTTTCATTCGTTTATTTTATTTCACCTATTATATAGCAAATTAAAAATTTCTTTTGTTAAAAATAATATTTATAAAGAGATTTTAAAACCAAAATTATGAATTTTATTCCAGTCATTTACTTTTAAATTTATTATAGCTAAACAATATTTATTGAAACAAATTATATATTTTATATATAAATTAATATTTTTATATGCTACTTCATATAATGGCACTTCACTCTTTGACTCGTGTTTGGTAACCCTTGTAATTTTTAGTTTTGCAACTTGAAAATAAGTTTTAATTGCAATTTAACCATGAACCTTTTTTTAAAATATATGTTTAGAATTTGTTGTGCTGGTCAGTTCATTTTATTATCTATTAATATTATATTTTTCAAAATTTTGAAATTGGTTTTTTATCTTTTCTTTTCTCTGAATTTGATATTGGTTTTATTTATCAGATTATAACATTTTTGTCTGTGCCAAGATATGGCGTGCCAAAGTATTTTGGGTAATAAATAAAAAGAAAAAAATATTTTGTCAAATTTCTTAGTGTCCAGTGGCGAAGTGGTAGTGCTCTTGTCACATAATCGTAGGTTAGATTCCTTCACGTGTTTTATTTTTATTTTTTTAAATTTCAATTTCAAAAACTTTGCTAACTAAAATTTTTAAAAAATTTTTTGTTAATTATTTTTTTACTTAATATATTCAACTTTCATACAATTAGCCCATTAAATTTTTTGAATATGATAATGATTATGGCCAAGCTCTCATTCTAATGTAGTCAAACAGTACTTTTATTTAAATGGTTATATTTTAATTTTGTAGAAATTAAAAAATATTTAACTTTTGGCCTAAAAATGTTGACTGACAGACTGACTACCAATGCACCACAGAAATCACTTCGAGGATATACGAAGAATATTTGCTTTTGTTTGTTTATAAAAAGTACAAATTTTGACAACTTTTGGCACGCCATATCTCGGCACAGGTGCTTATGCCGCAGCTAGAAAAATTTTTTGCAATACAACCTAGGGCTGGTCTACCCACCTACAAAATTTCATTTGAAATTCCACCATCACCTGAACACTCTCCTTTGTTAGTAACTTTTTATAATATTTACTTTCTTTTATTTATTTATATAAATAAAAGGTTGCAATTTTTATTTATTAAATTAATTAATTAGTATATTTATTGCATTGATCAATACAATCTATAAATTTTTTAATGTAAATGTCAAATATTTTAAATAAATATATATAAATTGCTTTTATACACCTGATAAACAAATTATATTTCTTATTTAATTTTATTTAGCCAAATATAAAATTAATTCTCCTAAAGTTGAAAAATCATTATTTTAGATGAATATTTGTAAAAAAAATTATATCAAATTTATAGGAATTTGTTTTATAACAAATTGATTTTTAATATGTTTAATTTTAAAACATATATGCCTTTAAAATTTTTTAGCTTTAATAAAAAATTGGTAAAATCTTGAATTTATATATTTGATTTAAATTAAATTAAAAAACTTTTTGATTTAAAAAATCTTTTTTTCTGATCATAAAAAATATAAATGTATTTGAATCAATATCTCATATATAGATTTAAGATTTTCTTATTTTGTTTTTAAAATATTTTCGTTATTGAATTTATTTGAAAATTTCTTGTGATTAATTAAAGGTTTTCGTCGTGCTATTTGAAAAAAAAAAATTAATTCTTCCATTAGCTACCCGAAATTTTTACTCAAGTACTTAAAAGCGCATTTTTGAATTTGGCTATTCTCCATCAATCTTTTTACCCATTTATATTAACTTAATTTTTAGTGAGAGATTCATAACTTTTCTAAATTTTGGTTTCATTTATTCAATATGTCTTAATATATTTTAAATTTTTTAAATAAAGATTCAAAGATCACCTAGTAAATTTTTGTAATTTCTTATTTACTTTAATGCTTATATTTTTTTTATCGAAATTTTGTTCTTAATATAAAAATAATCAAAATAAAAAAATTTGAACGTGAATTGATTATAGTATATTTTTTATATTTTTCTATTTCATATCATAGGCTTGTTAATTTCTCTGATGTTTTTCTATATTATTCTTGAATAAATATTCTAACTTAAATTTTTACTTTTTGCTTTTTTTATCGTTGAAAGAATTTCAATTTTTTCAAATAAAAAACTTTTTTATTTATTTTTATAATAATTTGTGCCTTAATTTATTCTTGTAGGCTCAACGTCATCATGTCGATAATCAGCTATGTGTTATTAAATTTTTGTTTTATTGTATGTATTTATATTGTTCATTATTTAATTGTAATTATATATATTTTAATTTTTCAAAACATTAAATAAATGCAATGAAAAGTAATTAATATTTTTAATTAAGAATAATCCAATTTTAAATTTCTGGGTCTGAATACGAGGTGGTTTAACACCATAAAAGAATCATCATCATTAAGTTTAAAAAAAATTGTAGAGAAATGTTTATAGTAATTATTTTTTTTTTGGTATTTTAATTTGAACTATTTCATATATCTTAAAAAAGTATTTATTAAGCTTTTTTATTGATTCGTTCAAAAAAAATAATGCAAATAAATTTTCCTGAAGAAAAATGCGCAAATTCCAAAATTTTATTTGTCATTTTATTTAAAGATTTTTATTAGAAATATTCTGGTAGGCTTTTTATGTTCTTTTTTAAATTATTTAAGATTTGAAATAGTAACTAAATTAATTTAGTCTTCGTCTGTGGTGTTTGGATTTTTTAACTTTGAAAAATTGCAATATTTAGGAGTTTGTTTAAAAAAATTATTTAACTTTATCAATTAATTAAAGTGTATCAAAATTTTGTATTTTTGTTTTAATTATTATTTTATTTTTATTCAAGACAATTAAGTTTTAGATTTTTTGTTTTAAAACCTTGCTTAAGATAAAAAATACTTTCATAATACAATAGTTTAAATATGTTTTGAATTTTAATAAAAATTTATTAATTCTACTTGACGATGTCCTCAGCAGGAAGGCGGACGATCGCATTTGATTACTTTAGATTTATTCTATTAATGTAGTTAATAATCTTTTTTATATTATTGTAAATTTTTTTTAATATTTAATAATTTTTTTTTTATCGGCTTATTTTGAGCATTTGCCTTAAAATTTTTATTGATTATGTTTTTTTTTTTTTTTGCATTTTAATATTATCTATTTCATATGCTCATTGAATTTCTCATGAGTGTTGATGAGTCATTTTATTCTTGTCTCGTGGTAAATGTTATGAAGAGGATCTGTCCGAATTTGGTCGTTGATCGCTTGATTTATTATATCTATATAATTAAATATTATAATTTTATACAAAGTAAATATTTTACTTTTGAAAAAGAAATGCAATTTGTTAACTATATATTTAAGAGTAATTTACAATTTATGCGGCTTTAAAATTTAATATATAACTCATTAATTGCTTTTTCAAGAATATTTGATGCTTTTTCTTTATATAAGAATCGGTTTTCTCGCAGTAAATTTACAATAATTGGAAAAATTTTTGAATTTAAAAAATAGTGAAAGAAAATAACTTTTTATAAAGATTTATTCTATACTAATTAATTAATTTTTAAAAATTTGATTTATTTTTAATTTATTCATTTGAAAAAATTTTTGTTGCACATTATTTATTATTTTTATTAGCTAATAGCTCCGGATAAAACTTTTCATTCAGTTCAGACAAAAGATCTATTGAAAATTCTCACAACATATAATTTTTTTATTTGTTTGTTTAAAATAATTTCTTTTGATAATCATTATTGATTAAGTCATTTTATCATTCTAGATTTTAGAGTTTCCAATTTACTAAATTAAATTTCTAAATTTTTTTTTAAATTTATAAACGAATGAATATAAATTAATTCTTTATAAATGGTTTAAATATTCTTTATTATTGTATAATGTCTTGCTTACATTTTTTTATAAATTTTTCTATCATTCTTACTTATAAAAAATATATATTACACTATTTTTAATTAAATTTCACCTCATTATTTATTTTTCATGTTCCTTTTAATTATTGCATTATAAAATATATGATGTAATCTATATGTATTTCTTGATGAAAAAAATGAAATATTATTAATGTGAAATTTTCGGCTTATTGAAAATATTTATGAATTGAAACAGAGAATAACTCCTTTTATTCCTTATATTATGTAACTTTAGATTGATAATTTAGCTGATTTATATTAATTATTTTTTAATTAATGATTATCTTTTTTTCGAAAATTTTTTGGCTTAGAAACATATTAAACTGAAAAAAACTCGATATTATTTTTAGAATTTAATCCATAAATTATTAAATTTCAATTATAAAAAAAATATTTTTACTTTTGAATAAAATTTTTTTTTTAATATTTTGACTATTTTCTTTATTATGAATCAACTTTAATTTTATTAAATTATTTTGTATTAAATTTCTTTCATTGTAGGTCTGTTTTTTTCTAATTTTCATTTACTTATATAAAAATGTTTATGGAAATGTTTTTTTAATCGTATTTTTTACTGGATAGAGTTTTTTTTGCGTTTAATTATAACAGATATAATAAAAATTTCACATTAAAAATTCGCATTTTTAGAATATAAAAGTTTTATAAATTTTAAAGGCATTAAATTTTAAATTTGAATACAATATTAAATGCAATTGCCTCCTTTTACAAAGTTTAATGAATCTTTTATGACCACCTTTCGTTTTCAATTTCATTTAATTTTTTGGAAATAATTATTCAATATTTTTTAAAGTAATATTTTTCTACAAGGTACACAATATTTTTGTCTTTTTGCCCCTACTGAGACTATTTTCGGTTCCTCTCAGCACGTTCAATACATATTTAATTTTCATAAAATTTTAGAAGATTTTAAAAATGGGAAAATAGTCTAAAAAGTTTAAAATTTAAGGGGTGTAACCTAATAATTTATAATTAGATTGAATATGCTATGGAAAAAATACTTGCAAAAAAAATTGGAGGTCGACTAAAAAAAATATTACTAAAATAAATTAAAAATAATTATTTTTTCAATTTTAAGCTGAAAAATCTTATTAATAAATTGTTTCAATATTTTTAAATTTTAATTTTTTGTTGTTGTAATAAGGCAATGTTTTCTAGTTTCAATGCATGTCTTTCTTTTAGTTTATTGGTTCTTATTATCTTTTTTATTTAATTTTTTTATTATTTGTTCATTTATATAAATCACAATTTAATTTATTGAATTGGTAGTTTTATTTTCATTAAAACCAGTGCATTTATTTCTCATTATATGAATAAATAAAATTAATGTTTGTGCATTTTTATAGTTATATAATCTTAAGTATGTGATTACATTTTTTGTTTTAGTTTTCATATATATAATTAGCGCTGTTTTTTAATTTATTAAAAAGTATAAATCATTGGTTTAAGAAATTTTAATTATTTTTTATTCTGACACGGATTGATAATCTGTTTCTATTCTCTATAATTAATTTTAAATATTTAAATAAATTAGGCTTTATTAATTGTATTCATTTTAACATTTTAATTTAAAAGTTTTTTAAACTTTAAAAATTATTAACCTTCCCGTGTTTATTTGGTTATTTGTGATAAAATGCTTTTAAAAGCCTATGATCTTGGCTTTGACAAAAATATTAAATTTACACATCCGAACTTATTATTTGAAAGTTTTTTAAAATAATAATTTTTTGGTTTTTATTGACTTTATTATCAAAAGATAATAAATTTTATTTTTTAAATTATATTTATTCACAATTGCTGTTTTTAAAGCATTTTGTAATTTTTTTTTGTAAATTATTTTTAAAAAATTAAAGTAATAAGTAAAACGAATGCTTATCTCAAAGGTTATTTTATTTATCGAAATATAAATTAATTAGTAATTAATAAGGTCATAATTATATGACTAAAAAACGCCAAATATCGACATAAAATATTGATTAAAAAAGCCCAAAATATGGACTAAAAAGCTCAGAAATGGCCAAATATGTACCAATATATGGATTAAAAACTGCCAAAATATATCTTTTCAACCGTAAAAAATTCCAAAAAATGTTTTTATTTCATATTGCTAAAACAGACTTAAAAATACGGTAGAAACTGCCAAAAATGGATTTAACATTAAAAATACCAATTTTTATTAAATTCTTGCTTCACAATTGCAATCCAATCTCAAAATTTTTGTAATAATCTCAGTCTGTTTTGAGCGAAAATTTTCGGAGATGGACAAAATACCTAAAAAAATTTCCGAAAATACGAAAAAAAACTTTTTAGGGGTGTATTTTTCTTTAATTTTTAAAAAAGTCGATCTTTAGGGGTGTATTTTTCGCTTTTTTGCATTTTTCTTGTGAAAATTGCCAAAAATGCCAAAATATGGAATAATAATGCAAAAATGTCGAAATAAGGATTTATTCCCAAAAACCTCCAAAATATGGATTTTATGGACTAAAAATTTTAACTAAATCAAAAAAAAATTAAATTAGAAATGCTATTTTTGAGCCCCATTCTTCATAGCATATGCGCATAAAAAATATGTTATCCATATAATTAATATAGTATTTAGTTAATAAAATCATTAAAAATAAGCAAATTCGTTAAAACAAAAATTGTATTAAGTAAATTATTTGAAAGCATTGAATAAAGACTTAATTAAATTTAATCATATTAAAACAATAAACGAAAGACGAAGAATTAATTATGTAAGATGCTGATATGAATAAAAAATTTAATCTTTGAATAATACCGCAAACATTATTAATACTACCTAATTTATTTTCCGCATAATTTGCTGTTCTTTTAAATTATTATTTGTATTTTATAAGATTTAAAAAATGGGAGATCTTCAATTAAATTTTTCTTTTATGTATTTAGTCTCACTTTTCGTGCTTAATATGTTTCATATTACTTTAAATACTGTATTTTATTTGATATAAGAATGTTTAATTAATGTGATTCAAGCTTTATTAATAAATATTATTATTATTTATAGTTTTTTATTTCATTAAATTTCTTTAAATAGTTTTGGTTTTGAAATTGGAAATTTATATATTTTAGAATTCGAACAATATTTTTTAGTTTTTACTTTCAAATATTAAAGAATGATTTTAAGTATGAAGTTTTCTTTGAAAATTTTATTTTTTATTTAATTAATTTTACTTTGTTTATTTTTGTTCACATAAATAATTTATTCATTAATATGATAAATTATTAGTAATTTTTAGCCTAAATTCTAGTTTTTTTTTATTAGATAGTTTATTTACCAATCTTGTCCATTTTGCTGGTTAGTTCAAATTGTGGTGGTGTATCCTGCTTTATTTTAATGTTGAGCAAATTATTTTATAATATTTATAAACTTTCTTCATACTTTAAAGTGATTTTATTTTAATAACTAAATTATTGTCTTACATTATTTAATTCATTATTTTGAACACTAATAATTAATTTAAATTTTATTTTACACTAAAGTTATTTAATGATAAAGTATTTTAAATATTTTAAAAATTTTTGGATTGTATTTTATTATTTTTTGGTATTGTCATGACATATTAAATTAAAAATTAAAATATTGATTAAAAATACTAAGATGTTTTTAAATTTGATTAAATTATTTACTTTAAATTTCTTGTAAAAGTTACTCTCATTAATGCATTTTCTAATTTCAATGTATTAATAGGAATAAAGCATCAATTTATTTTATTTTTGGTTTAGTAATCTGTCGCCTTAATAATTATCAATTGATTTATAATTCTGCTTGACTTTTTGCACATTTCTGTTGCCGAGACGGACCGTTTAACTTTTCATTTAAAATTATTATGAACTTATTTATTAATTTTACTTATAAATGAAATTATTTATTTAGAAACTTATTACGCACACCGTTTCAGTTTTTGCCTCTCAGTTCCAAAAAGATTGCATTTTTGTCTCAATGGTCAATGTGTTAGTCACCTTTTAATCGAAAATTTGATTTCTTGTGGTTGTATTTTTGCATTTTAGAGTAAAAAATTAAAATTCTTATTTTTTGGTGTAATTAATTTCAACTGATTGTTTTTCTTATAAAATGAATGCTTTAAAATTTATTATTTAATTGCTTTAATTTTTTAAATTAATCCTGGCTTTGTATTTTTTTTCTATCTTTTTGGCATTCACAGTGTTAATTTTAATATATGACTAAATTCAATATTAAAGTTGAAAATCGAAATCCGAGCCAAAAACGTCGTAAATTTTTGAAAAACTAAAATATTATAAGGGAGACAACATCAAATGACTGCACCCCTTTTGTGGTTTTTTGAAATAGTTTTTCGAAAACCGGGACCCCGAAAAAGCCAGTTCTATGCCAATCCCGATCATATCCAATGTTAATTGCGTCACCCATTCTTTATTATTAATGTTGAGCAAATTATTTTTTATTAGTTTATAAATATTAATTTTCTTTATAATTGAAGGATTATTTTTAATAACTAAATTATTTGACTTTCATTATTAATTAATTATTCTGAACGCTAATAATAATGAATAGAAATTTTATTTTGAACTAAATATATTTAGTTATAAAATATTTAAATATTTTTAAATTTTAAAATATAATTTTAGTTATGGAGGCTTGAGATATTATTTTAATAATTAATTTTGGTCATTAATACTTTTTTTTTGTAAAATAATTCATTAAATTTTCTAAGGCAATTTAAAAAAATTTCATAATATTTTTAAGAATAAATCAAATATTTTTTATTTAATTTTATAATACGTCAATTAAATTTATTTGTTCAAAATGGATAATCTATTTTCTTGTCGGGTGTCGTATTTTGAACACAGACTTTTCGGGGTGCTATGTCGAAGCACGAAAAGTGCAAGGTTGGGCGAAGCACGAAAAAGTGCAAAGTGGGCGAAGCACGAAAAAGTGCAAAGTGGGCGAAGCACGAAAAAGTGCAAAGTGATCACTGATCAAATTAAAAGCAAGCGAAATAATTATTAAAAAATTAAACTAATTATTTTAAAAATTAAGAGCAAAATAATTATTTTAAATAAATTTAATATAGCTATATATTGTTTCAAAAACAAACAACACAATTTTTATAATATAAACCAAAATTATTAATCCCTTACAATAAAATAATCATAGTAAATTTTAAATTAATTTTTAACTTTAACCAAAATATATATATATAATGAACAAAAAATGTGAATGGGAAGAAAAAAATGTAAATTCAGGAAAATTATGCCTATAATCGCCGAGGTTCAAGAATTATCTCAAAATGATTATTTGAATTATAAATAAAAATAGTTATACTTCCACGATCTTGTTCTTCGTTGAGTAGCTAAATATTTTAATAAAAACTGAGAAAACAAAAGTGCATGCCAACTTTAATATTTTAATAAAAATGAGAAAACAAAAGTGCACATTAATATTTTAATAAAAAATGAGAAAACAAAAAATGTCCGTTTTATTGAGATTTAAAAATATTATAAAATAAACGAATAATTATGTAAGTAGATTATTATTATTTAAAATAATTTTTTAATTTTAATTTTTTAATAATTATTTCGCTTGCTTTTAATTTGATCAGTGATCACTTTGCACTTTTTCGTGCTTCGCCCACTTTGCACTTTTTCGTGCTTCGCCCACTTTGCACTTTTTCGTGCTTCGCCCACTTTGCACTTTTTCGTGCTTCGCCCACTTTGCACTTTTTCGTGCTTCGCCCAACCTTGCACTTTTCGTGCTTCGACTCAGCACGACTTTTCGGTAGCATTTAGTGTTGAACTTTTAATTTATTTGTGTGTTCGTTAATTATATTATTTCTATTAATTGAAAAATAATTCATTTTATAATTATGTTTAAATTTTATTCACAATTTTTTTATTAATAAAAATATTTATTCATTATTTTGCTCATGTGTTGTTTGGTTCGACCATTACTAATTTATTTAAGGAATGTTTCAAAAACTTTATTTTTAAAAATTTTCTTGTAAAACATACAAAAAATAATATTTTAAGGGTTTCTATTATAAATTGTTTTATCAGTACAATCAAATAAATAAAAAATTTTAAATTCATTATTCTATTTAAATTTATATATTATGGGTTAAAATTTATTTCATATTCTCGCTGAAAAAACTCCAACGGAATAGGTCATATTTGGTCGTTGAATTTTTGTTTCTTGTGTATTTATATAATTAATTATCAACTTAATTATAAATAAAAATATTTATTCAATAGATTGCTCATTTTTGGCTGGTTAGACATTAATAATTTATTTGAGAATTGTTTAAACGTTATTTGAAATTTCTTGTACAATATCCAAAAAATAATATTAAGGGTTGATTTTCTATTATTATTTTCTATTTAACTTATAAGTAATTTTTAAATTTGTCTTAATATAATAAAGATAGTTTTTGCATTATTTCGATCCTGTAATGCCCATTATATATTTTATCCCTGGTGTTCTATAAATAATTAAGAATAGCATTAATATTTTTTAATTTATTTGTCATTAGTTATGTTTCGAAATTCGGGCTTATTAAGTTTCTTTTCTTTTTTTTAGTTTACTTATTTTTCAAATTTTTTATATTTAAATTAGAGTTCTGAATTTTGCGAAAAACGAATCAGGACCATGTTACGGACTAGTCATTTATATGGACTCTTGAATATTTAAAGCTAAAGACTTTGTAATAAATTTATATTTTAAAATTTCCGAGTGTGCTTTTTTTTAAAAAAATTACATTTCTGTCTGCGTGATTAATTCTGCAACATCCCGCAATCCCGAAATTTCATCCTTTTATATCATAAATAAATTTTAATTGTATTTATCTTGAATGTATTTATAAATTTATATATTCAATTTAAAAAATAATATATTATAGTTTGATTTTGAAATAAAATTCAAATGACTAATGAAAAAAGTTCCAAATTTGGTCATTTTTTGGACAAAATCCATTTACTCATCAAATTTCCAAATTATTTGCCCAAACAATTCTTATCTCTTTTTGTGTATGGTTAAAAAAATAAGATCGGTCTAATTACTGAATTATTATAATTTTTATTAGTTTTTATTTGTTCAATTTATTATTTTTATTAAATAAATAAAAAATAAACATTTACTTGCTTTTTCATATTGACCTCTTTTTTGTCTAATAATAATGCTATAATTATTATTTATAGTTTTAAAATTATATAGCGATAGGTCATCAAATTACTAAATTATGTGCTCAAAAAATTTTCTTCTCTTTATGTGTATGGTTAAAAAAATAAGATCGGTCGAATTAATTTAATTATGAAAATAATTGCTGCTGAATAAGTATAATTTTTATTAGTTTTTATTTGTTCAATTTATTATTTTTATTTAATTTTTTCACATCATAATTATTCTTTTTTAAATTGCGCGCGCCTAGGAAATTTTTTTTTAATACTGTTTAGAGGACTGGGTAAGAAATTAAAATGGGCTATCCTTAAATAAACTTAATTGCAAATTTTAAAATTTTTTATGTTTCATTTTGCTGCATTTTCATATTTTCATTATTTCACTTATCCGATCTGCTGTTGCAATTTTTTACTTGGTTCGTCAATTAAATTTCCTACTCAATTCAATCCATTTAAATTTTTTGTTTTGTTAATTTAATTCTTGCCACAAATCTTTTATTTAATCAATTTAATCTTTGTCAAAGTTTCCGTATCCATTAATCCTTTACGTTTTCCGTTTTGAATGCGCCAACAATTATGGTTTCATTTACCAATAATTTGGTCTTAATAAATAAACATAATGCTTTTTCATATTGGCATATATTTACCATAATAAAATTGTTTATTTATTTCTTCGGGCACAGTTAATTTTCGTTTACTTATTTCAATTTAAAAATTTAAAATTTATAATTAAGGTTTTATGCTTTTTGACTATTTGTATATAATCAGGACATCTGTTAAAGTTACATTTTAATTAATAAAATTTTATTATGGAAATATTATTTAAATTTTTGAGAAAATCTAATTGTTCATGATATTTCAATTTGATAGTTCAGTAAATTTATATTTGTGTTCCATTTTCATAAATATAATTTTATTTTAAGAATTTAAATCTTTATTCTTTTTTGTATGTCTTTTTATTGTAAATGAATATGAATTTTATGTTAAAAATAACGCTTTTAAAATTTTATGGATTATAATTTGAAATTTTTTATGATAAAAATTTATAAAAATTAATGGCTAAAAAATTTAATTTTGTTAAAATATTTTAATCTTTTTTGTATCAGTTATATCTAATATTATAGTATAATTCTTTAAATCAATTCTTGTTGTCAACGATAAAACAAAAATTGTATTAAGTAAATTAATTTGAAAGCATTGAATAAAGATTTAATTAAATTTAATCATATTAAAACAATAAACGAAACACAAAGAATTAATTATGTAAGATGCTGATATGAATAAAAAATTTAATCTTTGAATAATACCGCAAACATTATTAATACTACCTAATTTTATTTTCCGCATAATTTGCTGCTCTTTTAAATTATTATTTGTATTTTAGAAGATTTTAAAAATGGGAAATCTTCAATTAAATTTTCTCTTTTATGTATCACTTTCATGCTTAATATGTTTCATATTACTTTAAATACTGTATTTTATTTGATATAAGAAAGTTTAAATAAAAAATGATTCAAGCCTTATTAATAAATATTATTATTATTTATAGTTTTAAAATGGAAAACTAAAAATTATTTTTGGAATAATTTCTTTGAAGTGATTGTTTTATTTTCTGTCATGAGCTTTATTGAGTTTTCTATTTCATTATATTTTAATTAAGTTTTGAATCTTGTTTTTAAAAGTTTTATTTTTCTTTTTTGAATATTTTTCAAAAAATTAATAAAAATTCTTTAAAATTTTTAAAATATAATTTATAGTTTATTATTTAAAAGGATTTAATAAGGTTATAAACTGATTTTTTTCTGCTAATAGCAAAATAAATCTTAGAGAATGTATTTTAAAAATTTTACACATTGCATTATATGTAATAATGATTTATTCATTTAAAATTTTCTTTCTCGTACTTACCAAGGATTTTTTTTTTGATTATTTCAGTCAAAAATTTATTTTTAATAAAACTTGCGCATGTTCTGTTATTTAAGTGTTAATCATCGACTAATGTGAATTCATTCTTTTTTTAAATTTGACTCGTGCACAATCAGAAAGTAAATTAAAAATATCTCTCTTTAATTTAACTAAATTTTTAACTAATTTGAAAGATATTTTTGAAAAATTTGGGAAAAAAAGAGAATATAATTAGGAGGATCTAAATTTATAACGGCAATTAAATGTTCGAGAACTGCCTTTATTCATCAAGAGAGATTATTTGCTACATATTATTACTTAATATAAAAAAATTTAATAAGCAACTAAATAACACCAAATAAATTTATGGGTTTATGTACAGAAAAAAAATCACCAAATTTTATTTAAAAATTGGAAAATATATTTTTTTAAATTTTAATTTAACACTATCATTTTAAGAAATAGCAATTTTCTTTAGTAAATCAATTAATAATAATACAAGAAATATTAAAATTCAAAATCAGCACAAAGAACTGGAAATAATAAATAAAAATAAAGAGATTAAAAGAACATAAAACTGAAAAAAGACAGCAAAAAAACGTTTGTTTGCTCCCTGATTATAAAACTCCCAAAATAGGTGATAAAAATGGTAATGAGATACATAATTTTAAAAGTCAAAAATTATTTTCAAGAAAAGAAATAAAATAAATTTTTGAGATTAAGTTTTGTATTTTTCAGAAATTTTTTGGGTCGATTCTCATGGGAGCATTTTTCGTTTTTATTGCATTTGCAAAATGAGCACTATAATTATAAACATGAGAACTTTCAAATAAATTAAAAAAAGAAAAAAATTTGTAAAGAAAAACATTATGATAAAATAAAATGATTAAAAAAATTCAGTATTCTTAATTTAATTCACTATTTAAGTTTATTTTTAACATAATATTTTTAATTTTATAAATATTAAAAATAAATCATAATAATACAAAGTAAACCTATATTTTTATTTACTTTTATAACTTCTAAGTTTTCTAATAATTGAACACATAAATCATCAGGTAAAATTGCAAGTAAATTTAATCTAGGTTTATTAAAAATGTTCTTTTACAAAATTTAAAAATAAAAAATGCATTTAATTTACCGTATTTATCCTTTTTATCAAATGATGTTCTTAAAGATTATGATTGTTTTCTTTGAAGTCATTGGAAGACATGACGCGGAATAATAAAAAGATATGCAAATTAAAAAAACAACTGGATTATTAATACAAAAAAATTAGTCATAAATTCAAAAAATTAAAAGATTTAATTATATAAAAAATAAGAATAAATGATAAAAAATCTAAACCATAAGTAAAATTATTAAAATATTTTTGTTAATTTATAAAAAGTGAATTTAACTTGAATAAATCTTAATAATACTAACTTAAATCGACTGAAATTTTTACTTTAAATTTTGAAATAAATAATCTTAAAAATAATAAAATACGGAAAAGATTAATATTTTATTAATTGAAAATGAAAACAATTATTATTTTTATAAAATAGAAAATTGATAATTATTGTAATTTAATATCGCAATTTATAATGTTAAGATATACATTAATTAAAATAATGATTTGATTACAATAAATAGAAGCCAATATGAAAAAACAAGCATTATAATTTACTAATAATAGAAATAACCCATAATTATTGGAGTTTTTAAAGCAGGAAACAAAAACGTAATCTGGACAAGGATTCAATTGACTAACAAAATTTTACAATATTTTGAAGGTAGATTATCACCAATTTAACCCATAAAAATGCAGCAAATCTGCAACTTATAATGTAAAATTCGCCAAATTAATTGAAATTTTTAATTTATAGATTTTCTCTTGCTGGCGTATCAAATTCTCACAATTACTCTTGTTGAAAAAAGTTTTATACCCCAAAATAGAGAAACAAAAATATATATCAAAAACAATGAAAATTATAAATAAAATATAGAAAATTAAGTTAAAAAATTCCATAAAATTTATTACTAATTTATTTTTATGCTGAAAAAAATTTTTGCCACAAAGAATAAATTTTAATCTAATGACAAATTTAAAAAGAAATTTAGAAAGAAATGCGTTTGGATTTCTATAAATGTGGATTGCTTTATTAATGAAAATAATAATCAAATCACGAAGTAAAAAAATATGTCTTACTATTTATTATAATTATTTTAAATTCAAAGGTATAAATTAATCTGATTCGATGTTCATAAAATTCTTATAAAAAAAGACATCCTAGTGGATTTGACATAAAGAACATTGAGTCAGCGATACAATTAAATAAAATAAAAAAAATATTCTGTGCTTATCATATTAAACTTAGTTTAAAAGTCAAAAATATAAAATATTTCAATCGCTTATTTTACACAACTATTTATAGTAAAAAAAAAACAAAAAAAAAAACAAAACAAATTAAGTTAAACACACTTCATTATTAATTTTAATTTTATATAATTAAAAATTTTAATTTTAAAATTATGTGAAGTGAAAAATGCATCATGATTTTTTCGAATTTTAAAATCATTAAATAAACAAAACACAAATATTATTATATTGAATTTTCTTTCTTATTTTCTTTAATGAATTTTTAAAAATTTAACAAATATTTATTTTTAAATAAAATTTTATACTATTAAAACAAGTTTTTTTTTTGATTTATTGTTTATTCTGTTTAATTATTCCATATTTCGTTGGTTTCTAAAGTTGTTTTATTTGTGTCGGAAAATTTGATTTCTTGTATTTTATTCTACTATGGATAAATATATTTATATATATTTTAAAATTGAATAAGATTGTTAAAACGGTAATAAATATCTCCTAAGTTTTTGTGTGTTCTTTGATTTATTTATATAAATGGCAAAAAAAACATTACAAAATAAAATTTCAAAAATATTGAAAGTTTCTTTGTTTTTTTTTTCAAAAATAATTCTGCATGTGTTTGATATTCTTGTAATAATTCTGATGTCATTATGTACTTGCGTTGCTCAATCAAATATGCTATTATAATCTGGTGATTTATTTATTAATTTAAATATAAGTAAAAACGATCACAAGACCATGATATTTAATTTTGTTTTTTTTTTAATTCGGATTTTAATTTTTTTTTTCGCTAATCCATAAAATTTCGCCTATTTATTAATAATAACAATATTTTGTATAAGACGAATAAAAATATTTCATCAATGTATAAATCATCTATATAATTGCAATTATTATATGCTATATTTTTTAAAGCTTGAAGTCACAATTTTCGTTTATTATTTTTATAATTTTATTTGAAGTTATGACAATTAATAATTGTTTATGTTTAATTTATTTTTATTTCATCAGTTTTAATTATCTTTCTTATAATTCGTCCTCTCTTGTTGTTGAGAATCTCCGTTCCCATTTTCAGAAATTGTATTTCTGGTAAAATTTTATTATTTATAAATATCCTTTTCGAATTTTGTTTAATAAATATAAATAAATATAATGCATATTGACATCTTTTTATTCTTAATATTTATATTCATGAATTTTTCTTTTAAGGGCATTTCATCCGATTAGATTGGAGGATTTTATAGACAATTAAATAATTATTTTATCTGTGAGTTTTTGTCATAAAATTGTATAACATAATAATTATGCTATAGCCCTAACGTTCATTTTATAATACTTTTTAACATTTTTTAAATTTTTTATTTTGTTGATTGCTTTTTGTGCTAAAAACTCGCTAAAAAGAAAGCAAGTAAAAATGCTATTTTTAAGCTTACCATGCGATTGCTATTAAAAAAATCCAAAGCCATGGTAATAATTAAAATTTGTCTATTTTTTACTGTATTTTTCAAAATGTTACCATTTATTATTATAAACTTCTCTTTGTAAGAAAAAAGCCCTGCGATATCTTTGTGAATTTCATGAGTTTCTTAATAAATAATTTATTACTAGGATTTTTCTTTGAAATATTATTATATTTATTTGAATTTAGATCATCAATAAAATTTTAAATTTTCGACCTAATCAATTTTATTGCAATAATTTGTGAATTTAAATTAAATTTGCATTGGATATTTGTTAATAAGCTTTCCAACACATATTTTCTATTTAATTTAATAAATGCCAATACGTCGAGTTCAATTTTGCATAAAAACATCTAATAATTTTTAAATGATTATGCTCCTTTTTTTCCAATTATTAAGTCTTTTTGTTGAAAAACATAACAATTTGATTTATTATTATTATAGAGAATAATTTAACTGTAAAATTTTTTAAGATTCAATACTTTATTTTTCAATTTTAATTGTGAGAAAATAATAAGCAACTTTTTAAGAAAATTAAGGAATTTTTAGGTTCAGTGGTTCCGATAGGCGCGACACCGCAAAACAACTTATCAGTTATTTTCGTTTTTTATTATATCTTATGCTATTTTCTTTTATTCTTGTCTTTTTATGAATTATATATAGATGATCTTTTGATCATCTATAGCGAATACAACGATATAATTATCTTTGGTTATAATTTTAATCAAGTTTTAGAAAAACAGAGCTCCTAAGATGATAAGAATTGTTTTTTTAAATAATTTGTCTATTTTAGCATTTATGGTAAATGAACAATAAAAATGAAATGTCCTTTAAGAATTCTGTCGATAAATTACCAAAAATATTTAAATGGAAAATTTTCTAAATTTATATTCTGATAGAAAACACCTAGAGCTAACATTCGCAAAGATTTCTTTTTCACAAAATTTTAATTTTCAAATTTTTTATATATTATTTAATTTATTTTGTTTATAAGTGAAACAAAAAATCGATTAATTCAAAGAAAATTGTTTATAAAAAATGAAAAATTATTTACTGATTTAAACTCTAACTATATTCTATACATATATACTATAAAACCAACAAATAACGAAAATTCCCTTAATTTTACTAATTTTACAATTTATTAAACAAGCAGGCTCTTAGCAAAAAAATTATTAGTTTATAATACTTTCCTAATTTTTAGATATAAAGAGAATAACTTTTAAAGAATTTCATTATTTTTTTTGAAAAATATTAAAAAAATATAAATTAGTCTTTCAAAAACAAGATTTTAAACTTAATTAAAATCTAAAAAGTAAAAAAACACATCTAAAAAAATATTAAACACAATATTTTGACTAAAAATCATCGACATAAAATAAAACAATAATCAAAAGAAATTGTATAAAAATTTTTTTGTTTTCCATTATAAAAACCATAAATAATAATAATATTTATTAATAAAGCATAATTATATTATTAAAATTTTTTCCTTTCAAAAAAAATACCGTATTTAAAGTAATATAAAACATAATATAAAGGATTTCAAATAATTAGTCACTTATTTAAGTTAATTTATAAAATTTTATTTATTTATTTTACAATATTTATTATTCCTTTTTAAAAATTATGTATATTAAAATAATTAAATCAACATGGTCCTAGTTAAAATATTTAAATATTTATTTATGAATGTGTTAATCCCTTTTTTATTTTTAAATTATGTTTTTCTTTTAGCTTAAACATTTTTTGAATTTTATGTAAATATAAATTCAGGTTAGACTATTTTAATCATTTTTGTAAATCGATTATAATTAATTTAAAATAGTTAAAATTCACTATTGGCGTTTTGTCGCTATTTTTTCACTTTTTTCAACATTTTGTGGAAAATTTCGCAATAAAATAATTTAAAGCCATTTTTATTATATGTATAATACTGTTTCGGTTATAACTCATTTTCTTTCAATTTATTATTTTTTTAGTTCAATTATTTGTATGTATGGGTAGATCTTATTATTATTTTTAAGCTTTAATTTAAGTTTTAAATTTTTTGTATTAAATTTCTTTTATATTTTTTTTTCTAGTTTTTTTGAGAGAATCAATTTCTTTTCTTGCTTACGGCATCTTGATAACTTTTTCAAAAATTTTAAATTTACTAATAAAATGAAGTAATCATTTCTTATTAAGTGTGACATTATGAAGTGCAAGGTCAAACCGCAAAAAGTGTTAGTGTTGGGGAATCTCAATAAATCTCAGTGGGGCAAACCGAAAAACTATCAGTGCCAATAAAAATAATTAAATTTAATATACATTAATATTTAATATATAAAGTAATAAAAGAATAAGAGAAATTCCTCATTTTGGTTCTAATTTATTAAATTTATTTTGTCAGTTCATTGTGATAACCCCTGTAATTGTGTGAAACTATTAATGAATAAAAATAAAATAGATTGAAATTTAAAATAAAAATAATAAAAATGCTTTAAATAAAAAAATTTATGCATTTTCTAAATTATAAAAATATTATAATTGTAAAAAGAAACAAGCATACACTGTTTAATATTATACATTAATATTTATCTGAAATTTATATATTAAGAAAAAACATTAATTCACCAGGTCTACATAATTTTAGATTTACGTGCTAGTCAAAATGAAATAATTAATATTAAGATGCTAAATTTAAATTTAATTTTATCAAACAATTAAAATATAAATAATAAAAACAATTAAAAAATATAAAAAGGAATCAAAAAGTCAGACAATATTTTAATCGGAATTTTTTAAAAATTAATTTTTTGTATTAAACAAAGTGAATCAAAAGGATGATTAATATTTTACAAGGCTGTACAAATAAAAAAGATTTCAAATGCCTTATGAATTACTATGAAGAAACAATATTATCTAAAGATGCAACATATTTCGTGAGGGATTTTAGAAAAATTGTTTAGTATATCATAACTTTTTTTAATTAAGAAATTTTTGTATTTTTTCTACCATTATATTAATATAATAAGAATACCATAGCAAAACAAAATCCTGATCACAATTATAAACCACTTCGCAAATTAATTTAAAGTTCAATTTTGAAAAAATATTAACACGATAAATAGTCGTATTCACATCATCAACAATATAAACATATTGAAAGTATTAACAAATTTCAGGCATAAAAGACTAGGAAAAAATAATAAATTAATAGCTAAATAGAAATAATGTTTAAATTGTAAAGTTTTGTTCTTAATCACTTTTTAACTTTACGAAATAAAAACAAGAAAATAAAAGTTTTTAAGGTTTTACCAACTTTTTGAATAAAATTCTTAAAAGCTATGAATAATATAAAATAATAAAACATTTTTATAAATTCATAAAATTAAAATTTATAGTTTTTGATATTTTATAATATTTTTTCGTTTGCATGAATTTGTTTTACCGTACTTATAAAAGGAATGAATAAAACAAAATTCATAAGTTTGATTTAAAAAATCAAACTATATAACTTATTACAGATTTAAAACAGAAACCAAAGAAAGAATGAAACTGATTATAAAACATTTATTCCATTGTTTGAGCCAATTTCTTAAATTGTTTTGAATGCAAATTAAGCTTAACTCTTTTTTTTTCTTTGCTAATTCAATGACATATTACGGGCAAATTACATTTTGTCAATTTTTGTTAAAAAAAACGTTTATAGTTTGATTTTTTAAACCATTTTATTTTTATTCATTAATAGTTTCACACAATTACAGGGGTTATCACAATGAACTGACAAAATAAATTTAATAAATTAGAACCAAAATGAGGAATTTCTCTTATTCTTTTATTACTTTATATATTAAATATTAATGTATATTAAATTTAATTATTTTTATTGGCACTGATAGTTTTTCGGTTTGCCCCACTGAGATTTATTGAGATTCCCCAACACTAACACTTTTTGCGGTTTGACCTTGCACTTCATAATGTCACACTTAATAAGAAATGATTACTTCATTTTATTAGTAAATTTAAAATTTTTGAAAAAGTTATCAAGATGCCGTAAGCAAGAAAAGAAATTGATTCTCTCAAAAAAACTAGAAAAAAAAATATAAAAGAAATTTAATACAAAAAATTTAAAACTTAAATTAAAGCTTAAAAATAATAATAAGATCTACCCATACATACAAATAATTGAACTAAAAAAATAATAAATTGAAAGAAAATGAGTTATAACCGAAACAGTATTATACATATAATAAAAATGGCTTTAAATTATTTTATTGCGAAATTTTCCACAAAATGTTGAAAAAAGTGAAAAAATAGCGACAAAACGCCAATAGTGAATTTTAACTATTTTAAATTAATTATAATCGATTTACAAAAATGATTAAAATAGTCTAACCTGAATTTATATTTACATAAAATTCAAAAAATGTTTAAGCTAAAAGAAAAACATAATTTAAAAATAAAAAAGGGATTAACACATTCATAAATAAATATTTAAATATTTTAACTAGGACCATGTTGATTTAATTATTTTAATATACATAATTTTTAAAAAGGAATAATAAATATTGTAAAATAAATAAATAAAATTTTATAAATTAACTTAAATAAGTGACTAATTATTTGAAATCCTTTATATTATGTTTTATATTACTTTAAATACGGTATTTTTTTGAAAGGAAAAAATTTTAATAATATAATTATGCTTTATTAATAAATATTATTATTATTTATGGTTTTTATAATGGAAAACAAAAAAAATTTTTATACAATTTCTTTTGATTATTGTTTTATTTTATGTCGATGATTTTTAGTCAAAATATTGTGTTTAATATTTTTTTAGATGTGTTTTTTTACTTTTTAGATTTTAATTAAGTTTAAAATCTTGTTTTTGAAAGACTAATTTATATTTTTTTAATATTTTTCAAAAAAAATAATGAAATTCTTTAAAAGTTATTCTCTTTATATCTAAAAATTAGGAAAGTATTATAAACTAATAATTTTTTTTGCTAAGAGCCTGCTTGTTTAATAAATTGTAAAATTAGTAAAATTAAGGGAATTTTCGTTATTTGTTGGTTTTATAGTATATATGTATAGAATATAGTTAGAGTTTAAATCAGTAAATAATTTTTCATTTTTTATAAACAATTTTCTTTGAATTAATCGATTTTTTGTTTCACTTATAAACAAAATAAATTAAATAATATATAAAAAATTTGAAAATTAAAATTTTGTGAAAAAGAAATCTTTGCGAATGTTAGCTCTAGGTGTTTTCTATCAGAATATAAATTTAGAAAATTTTCCATTTAAATATTTTTGGTAATTTATCGACAGAATTCTTAAAGGACATTTCATTTTTATTGTTCATTTACCATAAATGCTAAAATAGACAAATTATTTAAAAAAACAATTCTTATCATCTTAGGAGCTCTGTTTTTCTAAAACTTGATTAAAATTATAACCAAAGATAATTATATCGTTGTATTCGCTATAGATGATCAAAAGATCATCTATATATAATTCATAAAAAGACAAGAATAAAAGAAAATAGCATAAGATATAATAAAAAACGAAAATAACTGATAAGTTGTTTTGCGGTGTCGCGCCTATCGGAACCACTGAACCTAAAAATTCCTTAATTTTCTTAAAAAGTTGCTTATTATTTTCTCACAATTAAAATTGAAAAATAAAGTATTGAATCTTAAAAAATTTTACAGTTAAATTATTCTCTATAATAATAATAAATCAAATTGTTATGTTTTTCAACAAAAAGACTTAATAATTGGAAAAAAAGGAGCATAATCATTTAAAAATTATTAGATGTTTTTATGCAAAATTGAACTCGACGTATTGGCATTTATTAAATTAAATAGAAAATATGTGTTGGAAAGCTTATTAACAAATATCCAATGCAAATTTAATTTAAATTCACAAATTATTGCAATAAAATTGATTAGGTCGAAAATTTAAAATTTTATTGATGATCTAAATTCAAATAAATATAATAATATTTCAAAGAAAAATCCTAGTAATAAATTATTTATTAAGAAACTCATGAAATTCACAAAGATATCGCAGGGCTTTTTCTTACAAAGAGAAGTTTATAATAATAAATGGTAACATTTTGAAAAATACAGTAAAAAATAGACAAATTTTAATTATTACCATGGCTTTGGATTTTTTTAATAGCAATCGCATGGTAAGCTTAAAAATAGCATTTTTACTTGCTTTCTTTTTAGCGAGTTTTTAGCACAAAAAAGTTTTTGTAATTTTGGCTTTTTGGCAAATATTTTGGAGTTTATTATAAATATTTTATTGGATTGATTAGAGTATTTATTACTATTTTTATATTGTTTTAATTATAATTAAAAGCATATGAAAATATTATATTTTTTTAATATGTAACGCCCACCAATACAATTAGGATTTCAGAGTAATGAGAGAGCAATTGTTAAAGCAATAAAATTTTCACAACATAATTTGTATTAAAGAGTAGACAAATGCTTCGGTAATATTTATCATGTAAAAATAAATAAATGAAAAAATATAACGCATAAAAAAGATTTATTAGAAATATTATTTAAAGATAAAATGAAATTAATTAAAAAATTAATAATATTGATGAAATTCTGTTAATCCGACGCATAGTAAGACCGAGTAATTACAATTGGCTTACTTAACTATAAATATTATAATTTTTTGAAAAAAAAAAGTTATCACTAACAAAATAAAACCGTGTTCTTATGTCAAACGTAGTGAGCCGGACAAGAAAAACATCAAAATCAAATAAGCAAATAAACTGAGGCTGCGGATTAGTAAAAATAAATAAATAAAATTAATGATTTAAAAAAATCTGAAATTATATTTTTATGAGAATTTGAAAATAAATTAACATGATTTATTGTTATTCATTTATTAAAAATATATAATTTTTTTAAAATTATATTCTAAATATGCTGCAAAAGAAAATATACCTTTATTTATTTCTTAAAGATTTGGTTGTATATTTTAAACTACTAAAAAAGCTTTTATTCATCAAGAGATTATACATAGAAACACAATTAATTATAAAACCGAATTCTTATAATTTGGATTAATGATTAAAAGCACTGTTAAATAAAACAATTATATAGTTTAACTTAAAAAATAAAAATAAACGAAACATCTCGAATACACTGGAGAAATACTAAATAAAAAATTATTATTATAATACATTGAACAAAAGCTGATTGGAATATAAAAATTTGCCAATTACTATTGTTTTAAAGGTAAACAAATTTATATAAACAGGTTTCAACAGGGTATATTGGAGAAGCTACAAAACAAAAAATATATATAATTTAATGATGGTAATGTTAAAAGTAAATTAAAAATATATCTGCATAAAAGATTAAAAATATTTTAAATATTTAATAATAAATCTTTAAATTATTTATAAAGAAGACGAAAATAAAAAGTGATAATTATAAAATTATCTTGGTTTTTTCAAATACATTTTGTTAATTAACTAATAATAATTTATAATTTGCCAAATATCTTTGAATCTTTTATTAAAACAATTTTGTATAGCATTATTTATAACCTTAGTAGAGCTATATTATTGAAAAATATATTTATTCATTTTTAAATAAGATTTAAAATAATTATTTTTTTAAATTAAAATGACTTTGTCTTTAGTAGAATGGAAATAAACTAGAAAAAATATAAACGAAAAACATTTTTTTGCTTAATACGTCAAAGGAAAAAATTAAAGTTTAATAAAACAAAAAGTAAAATTGTAAAAAATAATTATAATATGAAGAAAAAATTTTTTAAATGACAAATAAACTGATTATAAAGGATTTACTTAATATATATTCACCTAAGATAAGGGAGAAAGACAACATAAAGATATGAAAAAACATAATATATCCTTATTGAAGAAATTCTATTTTTTATCAAAAATATTACGTTAAAGCCTAAATAATAATTCACAATTCTTTGAATATTCGAAAGAAATTTCAAAATTATAAAAAAAAATCTATTTTTAGTAGTCAGCCGACATTGTTTTTTTCTTATTGTAGATGTTTTATCATTTATTCTTGTTGGGTACTGTCAAAAATGAAATGATGGAAGGGAGAATCGCACTTCGTCGAGAATTTTTGATTTATTGTTTGTAGTTTTTAGTTAATTATTTGAAAATATTAGAGAATATAATTATTCATTATGTTCTTCTGTATTATAGCCAACATATCTAATTAATAGATTAAAATAATTATATTATTAATTAATTAAATTAATTTATTCTGTACTGAAATGACCCATCCCTCTGAAAGTCACTCACTGATATTTTTGTCACTTCGTCTTAGCACCCCTTTTTCATATTTATATTAACAAGCACAATTGACATATATTAATCTTGTTTTAGTTTCAATAAGTTTTCCATATAAAAAATTATGTATAAGAATACTTTAATTCCTTATCTAGTGAATTATTTTTTTCATTTTGCTTTGGTTGTCTAACAATAAGTATTCAAAGTTCAGCTTTTTATTTTATTTATTAAGTTTTATTTTTACCATTTCAATTTTTATTACTTATTTTGGTTCCGTACAGAGTCTTATCATTTTCTTTCTTTTTATGTTTATTTACTTAAACTTAGTTCATTTTGCATTGCCGAATATTCAATTAAAAAATTTTTTAATCATTAATGTCATCATTAGCCAACAGATCTAATTTTTAAATTTTCTATAAAACCTTTTCTATAATTTGTCGCCGACCCATCCGCCACGAATGAATTCACTTTCGTTAAACAATTTTATATTTTATTATTTTTTTTAAATATAGCTAATAAAACTAGAAAGTTGTATTAAACATTTTTTATTTTTTCCTTAAAATAACCAAAAAAAATTTTTTTAAAGAATTAATTATTAATTACTGCTACATATTAAAACAATTCAGTTTTCTTATTTTTATTTTTATCTATATAAGAAAAACATTAGTTATTAATTTTTTAAATTTGTTTAGTCAAAATTATTATTTCTTGTCCTTGTGCTAACTTTATGATTAAGTTTAATAAAATATAATTAGTTTTTATAAATGAGTAATTTAATTTGACATTTTTTTAAATTTTCGTTTTTTTAATTAAAGACTTTTTAAATCGGTTTGCATCATTCCATTTTTCTTTTCTCTTTCTATAAAGAATTATTAAATAAATGTTTTTATTTATCATTGAAAAATAATTCCATTTGTCAATTTTAAGAAATGCGAATAAATGAGGATTTCATCTTTATCGCTATGATAATTTCAAAAATAATAATAATTACTAAGGCCCCGACTTTTAGTGACGAAAAATTTCAAATTAGTTGACTAAAATAGTGTCGAAAAAATGCTAAAATAGTGAAAAAAGTCCAAAATAGTGAGAAATAGTGACATAATTTTCAGCCAAAAATAAGCAAAAATTTATTCACTGATGCAGTTGCAAATGAATTAAATTTCCTTTATAATATTTTCTTGGCAAATATTGAAATTTTTAAACCAAAAATGGGGGAGAAAATTTGAAAAAATTTGAAATTTTTTTTTAATCCGATTGAATTTTCACTATTTTAAGTGATGAAGTGCCAAATAGTGATTTATAATGACCGATAATGAGATCCAAACCGAAAAATTTCAACGCAGAAATGCGTTTTTTGAGCTTTTTTCAAAACAATTGAGCAAAAAAAAAAGAAGTTTTTTACTAGAAATCTGGGCGCTAATAATTACATTCTCGTTTTGTTTTCTTTGTTATTGTTTAAAATAAACTTAGCAAGTTCTGTTTTAAGTTTTTTTAATTTATTCTTAGAATAAAATTTGAAAATGATAAAAACATGAATTATATTTTATTATCAAAAAATTTTGTCAGATGAAATGAGTAGGCGACTTTGTTAATGATTTTAATAATTCCCAATTGTGTTGGATTTGTTCAAGTTAAAATTTTAATTTTAATAATAAAATTTAATTTATAATAAATGAAATTTAAATCAAGTATAATTTATGGTTTTAGCAAAAAAAGCCAAAACCCACAAAATTCAGGCAAAAAACACAAAAAACAAAACAATAATAAATACGAATCTAATATTTAATATTTCTTTATATTATATAACTTTATATCGATATTTAATTTGCTTTTATTTATTAATAAAATTTAAATGCTTGACTTAAGATTTAAATGCTCGTTGATTATATATATGTTATATTGACAAGGAGTTTCATCCCTAAAACCATTATC
Organism: Heterodera schachtii; assembly: GCA_023374025.1. Classification (NCBI taxonomy): domain Eukaryota; kingdom Metazoa; phylum Nematoda; class Chromadorea; order Rhabditida; family Heteroderidae; genus Heterodera; species Heterodera schachtii. The sequence goes on from SIJG01000118.1 coordinate 237,505, forward strand.
TCCCGGCCGAAGGCCGGGAGCGCCCTGAAATTGGTGGAAGGGTCTTACAACTTTTTGAGGAGTATCCGGGAAAACTATAAGAAAAAAATCAGCGAGGACGACTGAGTCCCGAGAAGCGATTTGTCACTTTTTCGCTCATTTTAGGGCCCATAACTTTTTTCCTAAAACCCGAATCAAAAAGTTTCCGCTGGTAGGGACCTAAGTTGAAGTGTTGACTAAAATTCAAAAAAAATTCCAGGCCTCTACCTTTAATAGGGAAGGCTGTAGGTGCGTAGACTTTTTCAGTACCAACTTTGCCCAGTTCAGTCCCGGGTGAATAACTCATTAGGGTTTGATCTGAGCGGGGGGTCGCCAGCGGGACTATTGTAGAGCTTGAAAAGCTCGATTTTTCCCGATTTTAAATTTTCGAAAATTTTCAAAATTTTTCGAGCTAGGCCTAAAAAACTGTTTTCGGGTTTTTGAATTTTAGGATTTTTTGCCGATTTTTCCCGGGAAAACTGAGACCACTTCCAAAACATAGTTTTTCGAGCTCTATCGACTGGTATTTTTTTCGAAAAAATTTTGGATTTTTCCCGGAAATAGAAAAAATTTTTGGCCTGAGCGGGACATTTGAGTCCCGGGCGCATAACTCTTCAGGGGTCGGTTTTAGCCAAAAAACATCTTAGGGCAAAATTGTAGCGCTTTCGAAGCTCTATCGAATGGTGCCCTAGATGTTCGAAAATTTTCAAAATTTTTCAAGCTAGGCCCCCTAGAAATTTTCGAAAATTTTTTTTGGGTTGAAGAATGGAGTGAAAAATATTTTTCTGGGGCATTTTGAGGTGCTGAGCACGAATATGACCTTTGTTTCACGTTTCAGAATTTTTGGAATTTTTTAAAAATACTTAATTTTTTGGGAAATTTTAGGCCCTCAGGATTTTGGGTTACAATTGAAAATCCATAGCTCATTTCATTGTGGGACGATTCTCATGAAATAAAGCTTTAAAAATAGCAAAAAATATGGAGAATTTTATGGGATTAATTTGGTATTTCTATCTCTAAAAAGAAAAAAGTTATTTTAGAATTTCTGGAAAAATTCGATTTTTCAGAAAAATTTTTATAACTCAGTTCTGAAAAGACATTCTGGAAAATTAAAATACTACAAAAATCCGCAATTTTTTGCTCAATAAGATAAAATTTATTTTAAATTTTTATCACATTTTTAAAAATTGTTATAGAAATAAAAGTGATTTTGGGATTCGGGACCAAAGGGGGGAACCAGGATTTTTGAGTTGAAAATTTTTTTCACCAAAAATCTTCCAAAAAGATGTTTTTAGGTGTATTTTTGGATGCTGATCACGATTACATGATCAGATTTTACTTTTGACATAATTCAGACCTCAGAATCCTTGTGTGATTGGGGATTCTGAGGCATCATTTTGAGGGGGGGGGGAAGTTCGGATCCGGGGCGGTGTACATTATTTTTCTTTCTTTTTTTTGGGTTACTTTTCAATGTTTTTAATTCATTTAAAAGAGTGTTTGTTTTTTTAAATTAATTTTTTAATTTAAATTAAATTATTTTTTTATAAAAATTCTTTTATTAATTTTTTTTTAAATTGAAGAATTTCATATATTTTTTAAATTGAGTTTGTGAGAAATTAATTTCATTTCAATTTAAATAAATTTAAATTATAATAAGCTTCAGTTTTTTTATTAATAAAAATAAGAATTATTTTACAATTTTTAAAAATTAATAATGCATTTTTGTACCTCTTCTAATCACCTTTGTACCTCTTCTCATCACCTTTGTACCTCTTCTAATCACGATTGTACCTCTTCTAATCACCTTTGTACCTCACATTTTTTGTTTTGTATTATTAATAATAAATAAAAATTTTTAATTTATTTAAATGATTTTGGTGAATAAATGTTTTAATTTTTTAATTTAATTTAATATTGTTTTATTAATTTATTTTAAATTATTTCTGATGAATAAATGTTTTATTTAATTTGAATCTTCGAGAAATTAATTCCTTTCAATTTCAATAAATATTTTCTATATTATAAATTTCAAACTTTATGTACATCGTCTAATAAATGTTGTACCTCTTCTAATAAATGTTGTACCTATTCTAATCACTGTTGTACCTCTTCTAATAAATGTTGTACCTCTTTTAATCACCGTTGTACCTCTTATAATTGCCGTTGTCAGAACTCAACAAATTTAAAAAACGGGCGCGAAGCGCCCGTCGGAGCTCAACAAATTTAAAAAACGGGCGCGAAGCGCCCGTCTGAGGCCGCAAAGCGGCCTAAAAATCGCTGATAATTTTCTAAAAATTTCAAATCTCTTCAGTTGTACCTCTCCCACCCGTGGTTGTACCTCTTCCCCCGTGAACAGCCTAGGTAGCGAAGCTCCCAAAGCGCGAAGCGCTTTTTCCCAAGCCCAGATCCGACGGTTCACGCACCCGCTAGTTTATTCATTAAAAAGATAAATAATTTTGTTTTGAGTTTTTTTTTCATTTAAAAACGATATTTTTAATATTACTTTTTTCATTTATTTCGAGAATTTAAGGCGTATAATAATTTCGAAATTTTATTTTATTTTTTTTAAAGTAAAAAGAATTTCAACATTTTTTCAGGTATAAAGTATTTATTTTATTTTATTTGTTTTTAGTAATTCGTCAACTTAGTTTCTTTTATTAAATTATTTATCAATTATTCTTGTCCTCTCCTGTATATTGTGACGATGGTGGTGTATCGGTCGCACTTGGTCGTTAAACTTTTGTTTTATTGTATGATTTTAGTTAATTAATAAATTTTAATTATATGAAATTTTTTATTTATTTATGAAGCAAAAACCAAACAAAATAATAAAAAAAAATGAAAAGAAATATTTAAATTACAGAAATATTCGGCTTTTTTCACAATAAACATCTTAATAGTTTAACTGATTAATTTATTATAATTAGATATTATTAGTAGATATTTTATTTTTTATTTTTTTGAAAAGCTTTCTGACTGTTAATTATTTAATAATGTTTAATTATATTTTTTTACTTTTAAAAATATAAAATATCATTGACATGTTGTTCATATTTTTTGTTGAATAGGTCATAAATGATTTGTTTTGAGTACTGAATTTTTCTTATATAATTTTCCATAATTTAATGTTTTTTTATTTGAATCAATATTCGAGAAAAATTTCAAAACTTTATAAAATAAAGCAACTATTTTTTAATAATCATTCGACTTAGTTATTTTATTATTGTAGATGATTTATCAATTATACTTGTCCGAATCGTAGTAACAATCGATTGGGTTGGTGTAGAGTCTCATTTCGTCGTTGACTTCTTCTGTTGAGAGAATACCATTGTCAAGCACTTTGATGGGTCTCTTCTACCTTTTCCTCCAATATTATTTTTAAAATTGTTCACTTAATTAATTATTTTTTTAATAGGATAATTAAAATAATTATTACTTGGTTCAAATATACTTATTTTTATAATCATGACAATTTAGTTTTTATTATAAGTTTAATTTTTTCAATGTTATAGAAAATTTAAATAATTATTCTTACATTAAATTGAATTTATTTTTTCTCGTTGAGTGCTCCCACAGTAATGAGTTATATTTTTCGTGCTGAGACAAACCGAAAATAGTCTCAGTGTGGGCGAACCGAAAATGTCTCAGTAGGGGCGAACCGAAAAATAATCTCAGTGTGGGCGAACCGAAAAAAGTCTCAATGTCAATAAAAAATATTTAAGTTTAATTATACAATTTAATTCGGTCACGAAAAATAATAATTTTAATTAGACAATTATTTAAAAAAATAAATTAAAATAAAAACATTCTTTTAATTTCAAATCTTGAAGCCATCAAATTGATAGGGTAAGCTTACTAGAGGATTTTTCATTAAAAAAACAATTCTACTAATTTTCTTCTGAAATTTCATCCAATATTTTAGTAAATTTAACTTCTTCATTCGTTTCTCCATAAATTCAGCATTTTCCTATAAATTTTACTTCATCACTATACTTTTTTCCCTAATGTTACAATTCAAAAATTATTTGCATTTATTAATGGTACGAATGTTTACATTTATTTTGAGCAGAATCTATGAAGAAAAAACATTGAAGAAAAGTTGAAGCTCTCAATTATATTATTGTTTTATTTTAAAATTTTTAACATTATTATAATATTTTTAAAAAAAAACATTGCTTTAAATAATTAAATTTAAATTTTTTTATTGACACTGAGACTGTTTTCGGTTCGCCCACACTGAGACTATTTTCGGTTCGACCTAGCACCATATTTTTAAGTATTTTATTTTATTTTATATTTAATCATTCTCGTAGATTTGTAACATTTTTTATTTTGGTAGCACATTTATTGCATTTCTTTACATTTGTTTATTTTATAAATTCAACTTTGATTTAAGTTTTTAAATTTGATTAAATATTACTTCCTTTAAATTTCACGTAACTATTTATTCTCATAAACGCATTTTTCTTAATACATGATGCTTTTAAAATTGAACTTGTATTTTATTCTGAGTTACAGGTTTTATGAAATATTTTTCAATGAACGCCATAAAACCCAAAAAATTCATCCAAAACCCATAACAAAACGATTCAATAATTCAATTTATTTAAGGATATAAATTATTTCCACAGAATCATAAAAAATTTTCATGGACTTTCAGTAAATAAACTGAAAATATTTATGTGCAATTTCCACTCAACTATTTTCCGGTCACTTCAATGTTAATTATTTCTTTCGATGATAAAAAAATAAAATTTTCTTTAATAATTTTTAAATAAAAGAATCCTAATGTTTAATTAATTCTATATATGTTTTTTAATCTTATGAAAATTTTTTGTTTTTAAAATTTTATCCATTTGAATTGAATTAATTTATTTTTAGCAATTGACTTGTAATTTGATATAACTTAATAATTTAAATAACTCACTATAATTTAATATGAGAAAAACATTAATAAAATAATTTGTTCATAAAAATATATATTGAATTGTTAGTATGTAAAAATAAATTTTTTTTTTTTTGTATATTCAATTTCAACTGCTTTTTTCTTTAAAATATTTTCTTTTTAATTTATTATCTCACCTATTTTATTTAATTAATTGATCTTGATTATAAATATTTTTATCTTTTTTGGCGTTTTCTTTGTTTATATGATTTTACCGAATAACTAATTTAACTTTTATAATTTTTATAATTTTTCTCTTAAGGATGCTTAATGCATTAATTTAATTTAATTTATTTTTACTAATCCGCTGCCTCAGTTTATTTTATTATTTGATTTAGATGATTTAGATGTTTTTTCTTGTCCGGCTCACTACGTTTGACATAAGGACACCGTCTTATTTTGTTGGTGTTAACTTTTTTTTTATTGTATGTATTTATGTTGTTAATAATTTCATTTAATTATAATAAAATATTTTTAATTGTCCGCAAATCATATTATTAAAAATCTCTCTGTCAAATTTTTGTTATTTTTTTTCATAAATAATTATAATATTTATAGTTAAAAAATCCATTTTTAAATTTCTCAGTCTTACTTATGAGCTTGATTAACAGAATTTCATCAATATTATTAATTTTTTAATTTATTTCATTTATCTTTAAATAATATTTTTGATAAATCTTTTTTATGTGTTATATTTTTTCATTTATTATTTTTACAAGATAAATATTACCGAAGCATTTGTCAACTCTCTAATACAAATTATATTGTGAAATTTTATTGCTTTAACAATTGCTCTCATGACTCTGAGATCCGAATTGTGTTGGTGGGCGTTACATATTAAAAAAATAATAATATTTTCATATGCTTTTAATTAAATTAAAACAATATAAAAAATAAATCTTAAATAAACTAATTAACCAATAAAACATATATAATAAACTCCAAAATATTTGGCAAAAAGCCAAAATTACAAAAACTTTTTTTGTGCTAAAAACTCGCTAAAAAGAAAACAAGGTAAAAATGCTATTTTTAAGCTTATCATGCGATAGCCATTAAAAAAATCCAAGCCCTGGTAATAATTAAAATTTAGGTTCAGCGGTTTCGACAGGCGCGCCACCGCAAAAAATGTTTTAAAAATTAATTGACTAACATTTTTCTTACGTAGATAAAAATAAAAAGAATATAATAAATAGTTCTAATATGTAGCAGTAATTAATAGTAGTCTTTTTTGAAAAAACAAAAAAATAATAATTAAAATTTACTCACAAATCAGGATTAGAAAATGAATAAAATCTTGGTTTTGCTGCATGAAATAGTTATTTAAATGTTAAAAGATATCGTTTTCCAGCCCCCATTGAATTTTTTTTTTCAAAATTTTCCCGTTTTCAAGCCTTTTTTCTTGCCTTATAAAAAGTTACATGTCTTCAATTTTTGAAGCTATAATTTTGGAACAGCAAATTTGGTGAAATTTTTTCAGCCCAATTGGACCATAGGAATTAGCTGAATAAATAAATAAGAGAAAAAAAATTATCAATGCAGGCAAATAGCGTTTTCAATATAAAAATACTAAAAATAAAAACATATTTTTAAAAATGAAAAAAAAAATTGTAAAAAATTTAGCAAAATTTATAAAAAGTTATGACAAAAAAATTTGTAAAATTTAGATCCAATAAATTATGTCCCTAAATTTTTTTCAAACTCAATAAAAAAAAATTTTAATTTACTTGATTTATAGAGAACTCTTTTTGGATATCTAATGATATTAAGAAGGTATAACTTAATTGAAATTTGATCAATTTTCATGTATTTAAACGACTTTAGTTTTTTGTATAGCCATAAAAATGTGACACATTTAATTCCTTCGTAACTTTTTTATAGAAAGAACCAATTTTAATTTTGTCTATATAATATATAGGCCCAAAGATTTCTCTATAATACAAATTTAAAATGTTTTTTTTAATTGAGTTTGAAAAAAGTTAAGGACATAATTATTGGCTCTAAATTTTACAAAATTTTTTTGCCATAACTTTTTATAAATTTTTGCTAAATTAAAAAAATATATATATAAGATAATGGAGGACATGTAAAGCTATCGAAAAATACCAAATTGTTTAATATTATTAAATTGAGCGCTAACTTATTATTTATTATTCAGCAATTCTAATTCTTTTTGCTTTGAGCTTAAAAATGGTCAATTACAAGTTTTACCCCGGCGGAGCCTGTCGGCAAATTCTTCCCGGCTTAAAAATTTATTATTTTCTTAAAAATTTTCATAATCATTGGTCATATTTGGTTAAAATCTGTTAACATATTAAACTCTGATTTTCAAAATTTTTCAAGGCGGTCACCTACCAGCGCCGCCGGTCTCACCCAAAACTTTTTTTAATTGTTTTTTTTTCATTTTGAATAAAACCTGTTTAAATGAATTTCCTTGAATTGGCTAAAAAAATTGAAAATTTTACATAAGTTTTGAATTTTATCATTTTAGAAATTTGTTATTATATTATGTGATTTTTACCTTTTTGAATAGATCATTTTGTTATTTAGTATTGCCTTCTCTATTTTTCTTCAATTACTTTTTGAAATGAAATGGAATTGAAAAATATCAAAATGGCAACTTGTAGACTAATAAATAATATGAAAAGTTTGTTTAATACAACAAAATATTTATTTAAACTAATTGTGAAAAAAATTTAAAATATGGCGAAAAGCGAGGGAATAGGTAAAATCCGTAACATAGCAAAATACAAATGTGATTTTTTGATTATGACAAATTAATAATTAGAAAAATAACGAGAGAAAAGAAGCCACACGCACAAAGACACAGAGTTGATTATACAACAGAAGTCAAATAATGAAAAACCCACAGAACAACGAGAGTGACAAAAATTGCCATTTCTGCTGACTCACCATAATCATTACTTAAATCAATTTTATAGTAAATAAAAAAAGCCAAAATAAAATTAAAAAGTAGCATTTTATATATAATTTGTGTTATTCCGTTTAAAAAATAATTCATAATTGGCATCTATAAAACGGACACATAACTTGTAATTTACACAAGGATTATTAATTGACGAAATAAAAATTAACAATTGTATTAAAAAGGGCGTTTTCAAGAAATTAATTGAAGAAATAAACTGTCAAAAAATTAACTGAATATAATCAGTTCATTTATTATCATTTATTAATATAAATATTAAAATATTTCTATTGAATAATCAGAAATGGTATATGGACTAGAGATTAAAATAATTGTAAATATATATAATCTTCTTGATTAAAATGATTCATAAAATTTAAACAAAATTCAATATTTTCTAATGATATTAAAAATGCAAAATATTCACTTTCGCACAAAAAAAGTTGTACGGAATATCATAAAAGTAACCTATTAATAAGAAATTGAATTTAAATTTATTTATCACATTTGATAAAATTAATCAAATCATTATTATTTGTTATATTAATTTGAAAATATAATTTAAAGAATTAAAATATAATTTTTCTTTATATAAAAATTTGGACAAAAATTTATTTTCAAATGAAAATTCAACGCAAAATATTAAATCAAATCGTTATTTATATTCATTGTTTTGATTTTTATTATTCGTCTTTATAATATTAAATAGCAATTTTTGTTTAAATTGAAAGATTTTTAAATAAAAAATAAATTGAAGTTTATAAGATATAGGAATATTGAATTCAACATATAAATAACAAAAATACATGATAAACATTTTTACATAGAAATAAATTAACAAATTAATTAAAAATTTTTAAGAATAGGAAATTTCTTTTTTATATTGTGAAGTGAAATGAACTTGAGATTTTAGTACTTTCTTTATGATAAAATTTTCTTAAAAATTAAGGCACTATTTAAAAATAGTTTAACATTCTTTTACAAAATTTAACTATAAAAAATTATTACTTTTATCTGAATTCTAAATTATGACTAAAGACCGGATTTTTGGTGCTTTTAGGCAAAAAATTTTATCAGTTTACAATATTCTCAATTTTTCGGCATAAGGCACGAAGATACCAATTTAAGAAAAATCTATTTAATCTTTTATTTTTATAAATAAAAATATTGATTAATTTACAATCTTATCCGATTAATATGAGAAAAATTTAAATAATGTGATTTAAACTTACTATGAAAAACCTAAAAAGCCCCTAAATGAAAAAATGCAGCAAAATTATGTATCAATTTCCTGCTAGATTTAAAATATTGTAATGAATTTATTTTATTTAACATTTTTGCTATAATTTATTTGATTGGAATAATTAAAATCGATAAATTGAAATTAAATAATTTGAAATGAGAAATGAATTTGTATAAGCATAAAATTCAGTAATTTTCTATTTTTAAATATATTTTTATAAATAAATTTCTAAAATGTAATTCTACGCAGTTTAAATTAAATGTTTTGAGGATTGCTGCGAATAAACTTGAAAAACGACGCTTTTTATTTTAAAAAATGCAAAAGCATATAAATATCATAATAAACACAAAAATCTAAACAATCACTGAAAAGGTTTAATTTTTTTTCTCAAACAAATTTGAGCTCAAATTTTAAAATTATTAGAAAACAGAAATTAAAATTTTTATTAACTTAAAATTATTACATTAAAAATAAGAATTCTATAAATTAACCTTTTATTACATAGAAAAATAAATTTAATGAAAATAAATAATCTAATAAAATAAAATCATTCATTATCATTAAAAATAAGGCATCCATTAAAATATTGAATTTTTCAAAAATGGTTAAAATAAATTAAAGCTTTTTAAAAACAAAAATATTTTTTTAAATGATCAAACTTAAATTATAAACTGGTAAAAAAAAATAAAATTTAATAAATAATATTTCAAAATTAATAATTATTAACAAAATTCAAAATAAAACTAAACACTTTTACTACATATACTTGATGTGATGTGAACTGTGAGTAACCATCAGCAGTTACCAAGAAAATTTAATAAAGAATAAAATATATTGCTTCAGAACAAATAAAAGTTTATTTAATTTTGAAAAAAAATACAAAAGATAAACAAATTAGTTAAAAACATTAAAAAAATAAAACTTACTTTAATATCAGAATATTTAAAAATTTAAATTTTTTTTACATATTATTATGAAAGTTCAAAATAAATTAAAAAATAAATAAATAAATCAGTCGCTTATAAATTATTAGAAAATTTATTTTAAAGAGAACAATTGAATTCGTTTTTATGGTTTTTTGGAATTTAGTGGTTTTTTGACGAAAATATTCAAAAAATATTATTGGAAAATCTTTTCTTAATTTCGGCCAATATACCTAAACAATTAATTCTTAGATTTTCATCATTTTTGAAAGGAAAGCGTAAAAATTATAAATAGTTTTTCAGAGTTATCGTATTGAGTCATTTAATATAAAAAGTTCATTTAATTAAATTAATTTTATATCAATTATTAAACTATTAAAATAAAAATAAATGTCATTAAACATTTTATGTTGATATTTATAAATAACTATAAATGAATAATATATTAAGCTCAATTGACTAAAAAATTATTTATTATTTCATATTTTAAACTATTTAAAAAAAGTGGTGAGTCGTTGCACAAAAAAACTCAGTGATTTGATTGGTCATTTTCCGAAGCCTATCGCATTACTTTCGTGGCACCAAAAGTGCCTGATCCGGAACTCGGACCGGCCCGGTTAACAATAATTTTTTGTTCCGTTTTTCGAGGGCTATCTCCCAGACCGGGTCCGGTTCTTGATCCGTTCATTTGAAGCCCGTCAAGGGTCGGGAATCTTTGCCGGATGGCCCTCAGCCTCGCCCCGACCCTGTCGATGGCCAACCCAAGCTAAGCGTGCCGGTACCAGCGGCTTTTTTGCACAGCTCGATGAGCTCTAAAAAACGGTATCAAGGGCATCCTGCTGTATCAACTAAAAATGGAGAAAATTGGCGAGAAGTGATGAAAATGACTTGCACCCGACCGTACATTAGTGTTAAGCGGACGACACCGCGATTTTGTGAATTGAATAATTAAATTTATTTATTTAATTTTATCAATCACTGAGCATTTTTGTGGAACGACCTAAAAACCTATCAGAATATTTGTAATAAAAAGACAAATAAAATTTTGGAATTGCGGATTTTTTCTTTAGAAAATTTATTTGCATTTAATTTTTTTTTTGAATGTATCAATAAAAAATAGAATTGAATTTTCCCATACTTTATCTAAATATTTTATTAAAATCGTAAAGAATTTAATTCTATATATGACTGCAACTGGTAAATATCAACGATAATTTCGTGAAGTAAATATCCAATATTAGAAATATAGGATTTGAATTAAATTTCAACAAATTTCCAATTCAGTAAATTTTTGGGAAAAATAGTTTAATTTAAAATTAATAATCATGATAAATCTGGGCTATTAAATTTAATTTTATTAATTTCATAATGTTTTATTTAATAAATATTTTTTTGGGACTGAAAAGATCCATTATCGGCCGTTCAACACACCCAAACATTTATTAGGCTCACTATGTAATTTACCATAATTCTTCCATGATAACAGAAAACAGAAAACTGTGCAAAAAACCAGCACAAATTAAAACGATAATTAAAATATTTTTATTTTCAAAAGTTAGATAAAAAATAAATAAATAAAGGAATTGTTTTTCAATTATGCCCATTTATTAAAAAATATAAAAGCCAAAATATAAATATTTATTAGATTATGATATTAAAATTTTATTAGTTATTAATTTCACAGAAGAATAGAAAAACATTACTCAGGATATACAAACAATAATTTAACATAAATTATTTGGGCATAAAATATTTTATAAAAAGAAAATGGAAAAAGTAAAGGTAAAGAAATTATGAGAGTAGCTGAATTAGATGTGAAAATAAAATTAATCAAAAATTTGTAGAAGGACATACATAAGATGAATTTCTATTTATTTCCGCAAGAATTTGAAACAATTAAGGCAATTTTGGATTGGAAAAAATCTATTTCAATGAAGAAGTTAATAAACAAAAATACAATAGAGCGAGGTATTTTTGATCTTTTTATAATTTTCAATTAATATTATTCATATTTACTATTATAATTGAGGCGCATTTAAATGGAAGCGACAAAAATACAAATTATATTTTTCAATTCAAGAGACATTATAATAAATTTCATCAAAATAAACGTAATGAAATATTTGGCACTGATTAAATTTCGCAAATAAAATTGAGAGTGCCAAGCTATATGAAAAAAACAAGAAAATCAATTTTCAAAAAAAAAATGCAAAAAATGTATAGATGAGAATAAAGCAGATTAAAATTATTTTATAATCATATGAATTTATAGAGATGTTTGATAAATTATTTAAATTCTTTCGCACGATGCAATTTTAATAACTCCAAGTCAGAAAATGAATAGTTAATTTCGCTTAAAAAGAATTCCGCAAATTAGGTACATCATAGAATTTAAAATTAAATTAAAAACAAAATTAAAAATCAACTAATTCTTATATTTATACATTAATATTATAAATTTTTCATATAATTTAAAAGATATTAAAAAACTTTTTTTAATGAATAAAATTTAATAAAACTTAATTAAATGGAAAATAGCATTAAAAAAATGAATAAATTAATAAAACTTAAAAAAATTGAAAATATCACCAAAAAAGAAATTTTTTTATTAAGATAAAATCATTTTTAAAATTGTACAACGAAAAAGATAAATAAAAATTAAAATTAATTGAAAAAACAAAAAAAAAAACGAAAAATTAAAGCACAATTCATTTAAGGCAAGCTTCGTGTTGTCTACAGTGATGTTATCTATTCTCCACGATAATAAAAAAGAAAATGAAAAAGAATTAATTGTTTAACTCTAAGCTTAAAAACACATATAATTAAAAGAAATTTTACATTAGTAAAAAAAACACAATTAAATATTCATATAAACATATAAAACTTAATTTAATTTATTAAAGAATTCTCAATTATTCTGTTAATGTATTAAAAAATACATTTGAGTTTCAAAAAACGAAACATATATTTCAAATTTGTAATAATTTAATGAGGGCTTACATATTATTTAAATTGACATAATTTTAGTAAGATAAATAGTTAATTTAATCAAGCAAAAGCCAAAATGCCAAATATACCAAGATTGGCAGATTGTTTTACTTTTTTATACACTTGTCATTAAAATGACCACTATAATTAATTATACAGTATTAGTTAAAATGTAATTATTGCCCAATCTTTAAAAATTATAACATTTAAACAACAACATAGACCTAGGATAAAATTATTTTATGTTTTTTATTGCAAAAAATAATTGCATTACAAATTTAAAATTTCATTTTGGCTTATTTTTTTAATTTTAACTTGATTTATTTTTATATAAAATAAATTTCATAAATATGCTAATGCCAACAAATTATTTTTATAAATTTTACCGAAATCTCCTTTTTTCGTAAATTTTTATTCTTTTTAACAACAATACGCTATTTTTGAGTGTTTCATTTTATTATAACTTATAATAGAAATCATTTGCTCCACGATGTTAAGTTTTTTCTTAATCTCTAGAGAAAGATTTTAAATTTCTTAGGTAGCAAATAAACAAAAGCATTCGAATCAAGCATTTTTTCAAATTTTTTAAATTTTTATTGAATTTAACAAGGATTTTTTTATTTGGTAGAATTTAATAACAAAATATATTTTTCGAAATTCAATTTTTCTTTCTCCAAATAATTTTATGCCAAATGCTTTTAAACTATATATTTTTTGTTGCGTTTTTGGCATCATCTCAAATTATAATTTTTAAAAAGCCTTTTACTTTCAAAGCTGTTGCAAATTATCTTTTATTAAAAATATAGATTGTGAAAAAAATGAAATTTAATTTTTTTAAAAAGAATGAATAAGTACCATTCTCTTCGGAGGTTCGCTTTGGTGCTCCCGATGGCTGGGTCAAAATAATAGATTAATATTAATGTAATTTAATTATATAATGAATTTTTCAAGTTTATAAAGATAATTTTTTTCATTGACTAATAATAGTTTAAATATTTTTTTATTCATTGATTGATTTTATATTGTAAAATTAATAAAATGCAAATCACAAAATTTATTTATAAATGATGTATTCTTGATTATTTCATTAAGATGTTTCTCATGCTGCTCTCGAAAATTTTTTAGAGGATTTTTATTAATAATCCATTTTCTAAATTTTATAACAATTATTAATATTTTTCACAAAACAAAAAAAAATTTATTTTGTGCCGTAATTATTCATTATTTATTTTTTAAAATTATTACTTTTCTTTAATCATTGAAAAGCAATCTTTTTTTAATTTAGTTCTTCCAAAAAAATATAGGAAATAATTAAATGTGTCATATTTTAATGTCATACAAAATGAAAGATTCTTTAGAAATTGTTCTAAGATATTTTACAATATTAAAAAACATCTTAAAATATTTATAACATGAATATGTGGGGTGTATTAATTAATGAATTACTGTTTATGTATTTAATGTGACTGAATTATACCAAGACATCATGAAAATGCTTTTTTGCGTTTACTGTCTAGGTACTATTATTTTTGTATATAAAATTAATTTGTTATTTTAATTAATATATTTTATTTTCTAATTTCGTAATCTGATATTTTTCTGTTTCATATTATGAATTATAATTTTGTTACATTATCGAAAACGAAAATTATTATTTTATGGGTTATTTTTTAATATTTTTGTTTAAATTTTTAAGGTATTAAAAAAGCTTTTTCAAATTACTTCTCCCTGCTGATCTGCATCCTATATCTGTGATTTCCGTTGCGTTGCGTAAAATAATTTTATTTTATTTTTCTTACATAAATATTTTTATTTTTTAAAAGGAAAGTTAATTGCTCAAATTTATCTCAATTTTTATAAATCCAACAAATATTTAATATACGCATATTTTATTTTTATTTTCCTTTTTAAATAAATTTTGTTATTATTTTCTCGCTTAATATTATTAAACTTTGGCAGGACATTTTCATTCTAAGTTAATTTAACTGTGATTCAGTTTGTAAATTTTTCTTTTCGATCCATGCAAAAAAATAAAAAATATTAATATTTATTTTTTATAGGATGAATAAAAAATTAAATATTAAACTAATATTAAATTTATATGTTGATTATTGTTTGGTGGTAACATTTTTTGTTTGCCTATATTTTTACACTCAGTAATTTATTTTTAATGATAATTTGTACACATAATAAATGAAATAATTAATTAAATTAATTAACGGAAGTTCCTGGCGTGAAACATTTGCGGATCTTTCCGTTCGAGTTTCTGAACAATAAAAAACCCACAACGACTAAAACTCGGCTAAATGATGTTCAATAGAAAAAAGTGATAAAATAATCACCAAAAAATATTGTACCCAAGGTAATTTTAAATATTAAAATTTCTAGAAAAGAAATTTACAAAATTTTATTATTTCAAAAAATACATTCAAATAATCTTTTAAAATTTCATTTACACAAAATAAAATTAGCTGCAAAACATTAATAATTAAGGGAAATTAATAAATATATTTTATATATTAATTCTTTTATGAATAAAATCACAAAATATGGTAAACATCCATAAAAGAGATGAATATGACGTCTGATGGGCGAGACAAAAAAAATATTAGAAATGCAAAATTCCATTAGCCTTTTATGGAATAATCAATATTAAATATATAATTTTTAAACAATTAACAATTCAAATATTATCGGATTATGGCATTAATACCTGAACTTTAACCCAAGACATGTTCAAGATTGAAGTTCCATGTTATTCGACGAAATATTTAACAATTCGTTTTAACATTAAATATTAATAAACGATTATGGAAAACAAAATAATAATCCATCCTACACTTTAATAGTAAAATTATGAATTTTTTTAGCTTAAATTATCCTTAATAATAAAAAATTTCCAATTTTAATAATATAGAAAATTAACGTGAGAAAAAATATAAATGTTAAAAATTTCAATTAATATTAAAATAATATTCAGTTCATACAATAAATATTAAAATAAAAAATAATAATTTATTTAATATTTTTTTCTTCTGAAACATGGAAAAAAGTTTTTCAAATTCATAGTAACTAAATAAAAATTAATATTAGAAATTCAAAAGAGGAAAAGGCAAAAGTTTAAAATTAATACTTTTTAAATACCAATAATTTTAATTAATACAAAAATAAATGAAAAGAAGACAAAATAGAAGGAATGAATTTATAAGTTCCACAAAGAAACGAAATAATAATAATAATTTAACAAAACAATTTATTTCATAATATTCAAAATATGAAGCAAATAAAATAGAATAATATAAGATTATTTTTTATAATAAAAAATAATATAGAAAAATAAAATCAAGAATTATTTTATACATTAGTTGAATTAATTTATCAAAAATTTAGTATTATAGCAAGCCCTAAATGCAGATAATAAAATATGAAGAGAAATTTAAAGAAGTGTTTAAGATAAATTCCATTATTTTTATGGAATATCAAGAAAAACTAATAAAAAATATTATTAAATTCATTCTTATGATTCCTTTGGCTAATTCTCGGCAATGACTAAGTTTTACTGCTTTTTATTCATTCTTAATTTTCAATAGACGCCAATTAGGGAACACTTTGTAATTAATGAGAATTTTTTATAGATTTGAACGAATGAAAATAATTAATTAACACACATTAAGATTTAAAAATCTAATCTATAATATTAATAAATATAAAATATAAAAAATAATAAAAAATTTAATTATCTTTAAAAAATCTAAATTTAATTATTAGTATACATATTTTTAAATAAAATAATTTAACAATGAAAAAAATTAAAAATTTCTTTTAATCAGTTGCTTAATTAAAGATTAATTAATCGATCTCAAAGTGAATTATATAAATGTATACTTAATTACAACAATAATCTCGAATTTATTCATTAAAACTCTGAGCTGGATCATCTCGAGAAATGAAAAAATATTAAAATAAATTTCTTTAGGAATGAAGTGATAACAAATAATAAAAATAATTCTTTATTTAAATTAAAATATTACATTATTCGCATTTGAAATGGTCCAACATTTGCAAATAAATATTAAATTTCACAGAAAAACAAATTTAAATTTATTTTTTTTTATTGGGCTCCATCTTCATTATTTCGTCATGGGAATTGAAGTTACCTGTTGAAACTTTTTCAACCAACAGTTTAATTTTTTTTTTTTTTGCGATTTTTATGCATAAATAGACTTGGTTTTTCCAATTACTATTGCATATTTTGCGCACATTTTGGCATTTTTTTCAAATTTTTTTTTCAATTTTTGGCACATATTTTGGCCTTTTTTGGTTTTTAGCACATATATATGTACATATTTGGCGTTTTATAGCACATATAAATCCGTTCTTAATTTATAGATAAAATTTTAAAATCGAATTTTTTTCAAAATAAGTAACAAAATAATTGTATAAATTTGAAGATTTCAATGTTTTTTTATATTAGACATTTATGATTCTTTTATTTTCTTTATAAACAAAGAAACGAATTGTCGTATGGATCATTTTTAATTTATGGCAAAATGTTTAAGTTAAAAATTTGATGGAATAAATATTTAGGAAAAATTTTTTATCAAGAAAATTTAAAAAAAATAACATTATAATAAATAAAAAAATATTATTTTTATTTCGTTTGACAAATAAAAATTAACGAAATAGTTAATTGAAAGAATAAATATTTTAAAATTGTTTAAAATGCCAAATATAAATATTTGCGCCAAACAAAATGCTGCGAGGATTGCAAGACAGACTGAAAAGATTCATTGGAAAATCATTATCAACGATTAATTTAAATATATCAATTTTATAATTTAAAAAAATTTATTTTCAAAATAAAATCGTAATGTAAATAAATACAATTTTAAAAAAGTAAAAATCATATATAATTTATTATAATTCAAATAATCCTAAAATTTTGAATTAATAATTATCTTTAATTAGTGATGTTTAATTAAATATATTTTCAATATTTAAAAAATAATAGTCACCTATTTAAACAATACTTTAAAAATTGTTTGAAGCGATAATAAAAAAATGATAAAATTAATTGCCATAGGCAGACGACAAGAAGAGAAAGATCTGAGCATTACTCGAGATTAAAAAAATAAAAACATTTGGATTCAATCAAGCAATACAAAGAAGCAAACACTAAACAAGAAAATAGTACAAAATAAATAATGAACAAAAAATATAAATAAAAATAAAAATAAATAATAAAAATAAAAATAAAAAAAGAAAATGTAATAATTAAATAAATAAATTTAACTATTTACTTTCATATAGTGAATTCATAAAAGTGAAAATTCAATAGAATAGGAATTTTAGCGCTTATTTTAAATAACTCAAATTAAAAAAGAATAAACTAATTTAAATGCATTTAATATAATTTATTAAATTGAAATCAAAAATAAAAGCATATTTTATAGAAATATAAAATAGAAATTCTTGTTGAAATCGAAAGAAATGTACATAAAAATACACAATATTAATTTATAGACAAATGAGAAATTAATAATTATTTTTTCAACGGTATAAATGACGAAATATTTTTTCCTTTAAAAAATTAGATAGAAATCGGTTATTTAATTTGTATTTGAAGAAATAAATTTATAATTTTTTACGAAGAAGGAAACAAATACATTAATATGTTTAATTTTTTTAAAATTATTCGATTTATTTAAAAATCAGCAATGATATTAAAATTAAAAATGTAAAATTCGTCAATAAATTAAAAAGTTTCACTGGATAAAGCACTAAACAAAATGAACATCAAAATTATAAAAAGAAATGATCCCTACAAGCACCATGGTAAAATTTTATATAGAATAATTCCTTGTTTTATTAAAAATGCAAAGAACAAAATAATTATATTAATTTTTTTTAAATTTATGAATATTTAAAAGAATTAACAAAAAAAATTAAGAATTCTTGAAAAGCTTCTAAATATTTTTCTCATTTCAAAACTCAAAATATAAAAAATACGGATAAAGTAATGAGCTTAGAATTTATTGAAAACAATAAATGATTTAAATATAAATTTTTACCTTAACAATAAAATATATATTAAAATATTAAAACTAAATTATAATATAAAATATCAATATTATGAATAAATAATTATGTTTTGGTTAGTTGGCTTGGTCAACTTTTGAAAGCGTTACCATGCGACCAATAAATAGAAAAAAGTCAATTTTTTTTTTTGCCTATCATGGGCCTTTGTAAAAAAATTTTGAGAAAAGTATTTCATTCGCATTTGGAAAATCATATCCTATTAATTATTTATGAATCGGAAAAGATTATTAAAAAACTTAAAATTAACCAAAAGAAAATAATATAAATTAATAATAATTTAGACAATTTTTCTTATACAACTTCGTTTTGTCTATGAGTTAAATAGAGAAGTTTTTTAAGAATTGCTTACTTTTTACAAATTAAAAAAAGAAATGTTTAATAGTATGAAAGTTAACTCAGCTATGAAAAAAAAAAATTAATTTAACTTTGATATTAAATATTTCATAAAATGCATCAAAAATAATAACAAAATTCAGCAGCAAATATAGCAATTACAAAAAAAAATAATCATTTAATTAT